>WBMW01003620.1:178549-242001 GCA_013396635.1 Penelope pileata
GGATGGGCAGATATGCATCCAAAACAGGTCGGATGGACACACACAGCACTTGAATCCATATTAATCCATGTTAATTGTGAAGCAATTCTTTGTTCATTGTGTTTACTCCTTATATGCTTCAGTAATAAGGAGGAAAAGCATTTTTAAGTCTTGGCAAAGAATAAAACCTACTGTGATGCAAGATAAAACATGTTTATAATTTGCCAGCATGTTTTAGGCAGAAATTTTAATCATTAGATTTGCGTACTTTGAACATGCGTATTTGTGATCTGTCCCTGATGCTTGTAATTCCTTCTGTAGCCTGCTCTGGGGTGGTTTGTTTGCCTAAGACTGATGGCCAGTTTTGGGAAGTTTGTTTTCATTATTAAACAGAAATGTTCTGAGGGCCCCCGAGTATCTGAAGTATCTTTATTCTAGGTGCTTCAGAAAACTGTAGATTTCTTCTTTTACTAAAAGAACGCTAGTAAATGGAAATGGAGCTCATATGAAACTTGTAGGGATTTCCCTGATGAGCATCCAGCTGTACTTTTGCTTTCCCATAAGGCATCAGAAGGGCTGGTGTTGAGTGCAGCATGATGTTTACTGATCCTGATATAAAAGCTCCTTCTAGTTAAAATGCAATTGTTGTACTGTAATAAATTACCAAGTCTTATGGGCATAGGCAGCTGGGACATCTTAATTGAAATCTTTTCAGCAGCTCTCTGTTACCCTGCAGGCTTCAGAGTTAATACAGCGTATTGATGGAGCTGGGTTCCAGTGTTGCTCCAGGCTTCTGAGGACTTGTAGTGCTCTGAATGTGCATCACTGCAGTTTAGGTATCTGTTTCACACTAATGTGAGTGCTCACAGCTTTTGAGTCACCTGTGGTCTTGCACAGTGCAGCCCCCCTTGCTCCTTTCTGTGTTCGGCCTACTGTTTACCCTGTCGGTAGGCTCTGATGAATTTCAGTCATCCAGGCTTCTTCAGTGACAGCCCTTGAGGAGGAGCTGTAGGAGGATGCAGTTATCCTTACCTGCAAGTTTCAGTTTCTGAGGAAATAAAACAAAGATGGGGGTGCTGTCAAATTGAATGAAAGTGAAATTGGTCTCTGGTTCTCTAGCAAAAAGCTATCTTTTCACACTTAGCGTCCTGTAGACTTCTGCCCTGGCTCCTGTCACCCCATTATGCTGAACGCATGTGAAACACTTTTAGTATTTAATGTAAAACAAACAAAGCAATGTAATTTCTAGAGAAGCTTTTATGCTGAGGTTTAAAAGGAGTTTAAATTAGCTGTGCTTGTGCATCGTATCATCACTTAATTAGGTGGCTTCGTTCAAGCCGTGTTTAAAATAGCTTACACCGTACTAGCTGTGGGTACCCACCAGAAGGGATAACCCCTAGGAGTGTCGGGAAGGCTTCTGCCAGGGTGCTTCCTGGGGCTGCAACCTGGCACAGAATTATCCCCCCCCGAGTGCCTGAGGATGCCCTGTTGTAGCTGTTAGCTACCCTGAAAAGTTCTTGCAGCCGTTGCTGCATCTTTGTGAGGGTATGCAGGTAAATGGCCAGAATCAGTGACCAGAAAGCAAAAGAAGTGACAGAAATTGCACTGAGGCAAGGTCTTCCCAGGTTCTGGTAGTGGCTCCTTTAGATCAAGGTTAGATGGAAGATTTGAGTTTGTTTACTTAGTTCTAGGTGTACAATGCAAACGTAATGAATTCCAGAAGCAGAGTTTCAGCCTTGTTGTCTTGCAACTGATCTTTGTAGTCTTCCTTTTGACTTCCAGGTTATGACTTAGGTTTTAAAGCTTCAAAATAGTGTTTTACTGTTTCTTCATCAGTAAAGCAGCTGTCTTCTTGTTGAGAGGTATTGACTTTTCATCTAAAATTTGGCTTTATAAGAGCCTATGAAGAGCTAGATGTGCAAAAGCTTTTAAAAATGTTTTTAAGCTGTTGTGCTGCTAATTTACCCTATTTCTTTTGAATGGTGCAGCTAGCATAATTGGTAGCATTCTCCTGTCTCATGAAAAAGACAAGCGTGCTCTTTTCTGTATGTAGTGGCACAGGGTGTCCGAGGGTTTCTCTTTGGAAATGGTGTGCAGTTCATCTGTGTGAAGTCTAATGTGCTTGTGGTCAGACTGTGTGTTTTCGAAGTGTAGCCTGAACTGTGGCTGGGTGGAGGCTTTCCCCAGGTGAATGCAGCGTTACAGCAGACCCTGGGCTGTGGAGTGGGACTGGGGGAGGCTCACAGGTAGGTGGCGGAGGGGGCTGTGTTCCTGACAGTGCTGCGCTCATAGCAATGGCTCTGGGTGCTGCACTTGGCCCCATGTGCCGTAGGCTGCCTTGAAATGCTCAGCCACGAGGTTGAAAGGCGCTGTGCTGTGGTTTGGGCCAATGATGAGAGTGTTGTTTTGGGGAAAAAATGACAAAAATGCTCTTGCAGCCTTGGATATAAGGAAAAGAGGCACGTGCCAGTTCGTAAACCTGTGTAGCTGTTTGCATTGGGCCTGCTATGGTTGGTAACCAGTGAATGCAGGAAGTGGGGCAGGCCTGGTTCTGGCAGGGCTGTGCGCTGGGCTTCAGCGTGCCAGGAGGCATCTCTGGTTGTGGTTCACCCTTGTGTGTTGGAGCAGTCGGCTTGAGTTCAGTGGCTTAGTGCTCATGCGGCAGTGCTAATCTGAAGGCTTAGATCCTGAATATTTGAGAGCAGCTCGGGAGGATCCTCTTGTTCCACATCTGGGAGTGGATCATCTCCCGCAGTCACCTGCTGCCACTCGGACTGAGGTGGTTGTGGAGCGAGGGGAGACTGGCACCAGCTGGGTCAGCTGGGGTTCCCTCCTCTTGTTGCTGAGTGCAAGGCCACCTCTGCTGCTTGACCTCTGCCTTTAGCTAGTTTTCTGGCTGTTTCGCTAGTTCTAACAGGAACGCCAAGGTAGGTCTGTGTTGGTGAAAGTCTTCTGGAATGTTATTTTTAGCAAACCTTCATTTCTTCAGTCCTCAGCAGTGTTGCTGATAGGCCTGAGATCAGCACAGCACTTCTTCCAGACACTGTTTAGGCATTTGATGTGCATGGAGCACCAGTAGCTGAACCATTCACTGAGCGTAACAGCGATGTTGCAGCTGATACGCGTGCAGGGTGCCTGTCATTATGCAAAAATGGTCATCAAAGTAGTGGTGCTTCTGCCAGTGTCAGCTTCAGCACTGTTAAATATCTGGCTACGGCTGTGGGGAGGGAAGCATCCCGGCTACCGTGCTCCATGGTTAGCTGGGTGTGCAGACAGGAGCAGAGGTACGGCTGGCATTTTTGACTGTTAGCAGCACGAGTCTGAGCAAATTCAGGTAGAACTGTATGACATGATGTGAGAATACTGAACAGGATTTCATTACATGGTAGAGTGTAACAGCTTCCTGTGAGTGTGAAAGTTAGCGAAGAGTAGAAATTTAAGATGCCTTTCACAAAAGAAAAGACTAAATGCAAGTACCTGTGCTTCTCAGGAGTTAATATGGGGGGAGTTTTCCCAGTGCTGACAACTGATTTTTGACAGTGCAGCTGTCAAAAACACTCTACCTCCTGTTGAGTTTCTGTTACGGTTAAGGTGGATGCTTTGAGGTACGCGTGGGACAGGCTGGCAGTGAGCTGTGCTCTGTTTGCCCAGGCTTCATGGACAGCTCTTGTTTTGAACTTAGACAGGCAATAGCCATGTCACTGCATTGTAGCCTTTTTTTTTTTCTTTTTCCTTTTAAGCTGTAGAACTTAAAGAATGTTAGTGCTGCTAGTAGTTCAGGTTCAGGCTTTTAAAGTTCCCCCACTCAGCTGTGTTCACTTCCTATCTTGTGTGCATCTCTGCTTCACCAGTTTGTTGTGACGAGCCTCTATGAAGTAGTGGGGTGGCTGTTAGGCCTTGCGTAATTAGAAAAAGTTGCATGAAGTGTAGAAAATGTCAGTTCATCTCTGACAGTTGCATTTTGAGATAGCACCTTGGGCTTCTCCCTTGGTAGTTTATAGTAACTTGAAAAAAAGTTGCTTCAAAACCGCAGATATTGGCATATGCAAGCTTTGTCAAGTGGAAAACTTGGAGTATGTGTCTGGGATCTCCCATCACCCCTATATTGAGCAGATGGTTCCTAATAATAGGAAGTGTTCTGGATTTCAAGAACAATATCAACCTGAGGCGTGTCACAACGCCAGTCCAGCTGTGCTGATGATGCTGTGTCTCTTTGGTTGGTTCTGCTGAAGCATTTCCCATCCCTGCAGGCTGACTGCAGGTGTGAGATGGCACCTTCAGGCATTTCATGGCAGATTGAGAGCTGCTGCCCAGGCCTCTGCGTGACGGTAGGTGCTGGATCTTCACCAGAACTCTTGTGATTGTCCTGGCAGCACCTTGTAGCACAACAGCTCTTTTGGCTGCATGTTTCCGAGTGAGACAGCTCCCATATGGAACAGATAGCAGCCCCTTGCTTCGAGGTCATTCTCCCTTGTGGAGTGCAGATTTTGAGGCAGGATTTAAAGACTGTCTGAGCTGTTAGTGGCAGGTCAAAATAGTCAGAAGATAGAGTTTTTTCAAGATCCTTAACTATTGCGATATAAGATTGTTTCTTAAGTAAATCCCTTCTGTTCTTTGCAGATTTTGCCTTAAACTTCATCATTTCCTGTGTTCTGAAGGAGTGCAGCTGCTGTGCTGGTTCGTATTTTGACGGAGTTTTTTTTTAGAGCAGTTTGAGAAACTAAACAACCAAAGCTGAAGCTGAACTTGAACGTTTGGGGTACGTTGTGTGCCTGCAGTAATCTGAGCTATGGGCAAGATGGGCAGGTAATCTTGGCAACAAACGGTGTAGAGTGTGATAGCAGCTTTTAAATTTCTTGTGTCACATGGCACATCTGCCACTTCTATGCTAGGGTGCTCCTGGGGTGAGGCCTCCTTCATGAGGAAGGCTCCTAGCAAGCTGAAAGGTGGACTTTGGTCTAGAAACCTCAGGTAACTTTGGAAATGGCAGCAGTTCACCTGCAGAGGAAGATACTGCCTGTAGTAATGCTGCTCTTCAAACCAGTTTTGAGTTCTGTGCCTGTTAATGTTTGTGCAGTTCAGCTCTTAACCCGTCGGTGTTTTGCACCACATGCTCACAACAGAGGGAACACCAAGAGGCCTGAGGTCTTTCAGCTGCTATTGACAGCTGAACTTGTGTGGTTTGAGATCTTACAGAGAACTGAAGATCCCAGTGATTTCTGGGATGATGTTTGCTGTGCTGGGTTTATAATACAGGCATGCAATTAGGATCTTCTCCATGTAATGCTGATAGGTGTCTCTGGTGGGGGAAACTGGATCGCTCGGATGCTAGTAGCTGATTCTGTTGCTTTGGTGCCCCTGATCTCGCTTTGAAAAGCAAGTGGGGATAGAGGAGGTAGCAAGGGACAGGAGCTCTGCTTTTGGGTGAGGAGCCTTGAGGTGGATGTGATTGATCTAGGAACAAGTTGTCAAACACTTTATTTAGAAATGTTTATTTTTCTGAGATGAAATGATATTGTGTGGAAGGATGAAAGCGTTTAACAGATCAGCATGGATAAAACTGTGGATATTGTTTTGTTGTGGGCTCCTGACTGCTTTGTCACCAGAGGAATTAGGTGAATTCTCTGTTTACTGTAAAATCATTCTTTGGAAAAAAGTCTCTCTGGCCTTGTTTTGTGTTCAGAGATGGCTGTGCTTGTGTTGTCGCAGTGTGGAGCAGGCTCGCAAGCAGGAGCTGAAGCTGTGGCTGGCTGATGGAGCCCAGCTCTGTGTGCTCGTGGTGCGTACTGAGGAGCATCCTGAAATGGTTGTTGGTCGGCGGCTGGCAGCTTGCAGCGAGCTGCGTTCGCTGGCGTGTGATGAAATGGCAGCAGCTTCAGTGCTGCGTGAAGAGGAAGTCGTGGTGCTGCTGGGGTTTGACAGGAAGCTAGCACAGGATGTGTGGACAGATTTGACAGCTTGGCTTCCTTTGGCTAGAGGAAGGTGCGCGTTCTAACCTGAAAACAGGCTTCGATAGCTTAGAAATGAAAGGAGTGCTTGAAGAACTGTGTCTTCTGCAGCAAATAAACTGCTTGTGTGGAGAAGGCAAGATGGTTTGTGCTTCAGTGTAGTAGGGAATGCTGATTGTGTATGAAGGCTGACGTCTCGCTGGTAGTACTTGATACTGCTATTGGAATACACCCCTGTGAGTTACAGGCAGTCTGAGACTAAGCAGCTTCTGCAGCAGTGCTGCGCTTCAGGTGCTGGCTGTCACGGTGAGAAAGGGAGGCTTGCACCAGGGGCTGTGGCTGTCAGCATGCACTTGGTGCCACAGCTGTGCTCAGTACTTGGGAGCCTGCCAGAGGTACCACGGATTTCTTCAGCCTTCTGTGATCTGGCAGCATCCTGTGCGTGTTCACTAACACTTGCACTTGCTGCTGATTTTGAGGATTAATCCCGAAGGGAGATCACTTGTCTTTCAGAAAAGTAACCAAGCTTTAAAACAAAATTCTGAAAAAGGGATCGATTCTGTCTGCAGTAGGGCCATCTGTGTAATTTGACAAAAATTACCAGGCTGTGTAATTCAGTGTCCAGGATGCTAGATGCTAGTTCTCTGGGGCAACTTTGAGTTCTGTGATTTCCCCGTTGAAATCGCGTGCCAGACAGGTTAAAATGCAGCAGATGTTAGAAGTGTGATCAGTTAACCTGAGCTTTACTGAAGCATTTTGTGTTTTTTTATGGTTAGAATACAAAGATTTGAAAAATGAAATGAGTTCAGGTTTATAAGAAGCCTTGTTGAACAGAACTAATTCCAGTTATGTCGTATGGCCAGTCTTTATCAGTTTTCCTCTCTGGGCTTGACCGAAACACTCGTAATGTTGTGACTCAATCTGCTTACTGCTCCAACTGGAATGACTTCAGTGCTTTCCAGTCTGGTTCTGGTTCCCTCTGATATTTAAAACTGGTAGGAGTGCTTCCTAGTCCTGCTGGGCATCCCATACCTAGACTTGCTTTCAATGGGCACGTTGTGGGGAGGAAACAAACCTTGTAACTTTTCCTCCCTTTGTTAGCATTCCCTTTGGGATGAGTTACTCTGCAGTCATATCTCACGTCGGGCTATTTGTCTTTTTCATCACAACTTGATGTATGTGTCTCTAAATGTTTCTCTGTGGAAGAGAGGATGCCAGGATGGTACATCCAAGCTCCCTAACAATGACATTGTTTTCAGCTTTGTTTTGTGGACTTGTTAAAAGTAGAGAACCTAGAAGGCAGCTCATCCAACTAACGTGGGAAGCTTCTAAGGCAAGTACAATAACTTATTCAACAACTCTAGTTTCCCACAGGCAAAACTGTGGAGGCTATGCTTAATGTTCTAAAGCTGTTTAAAACGTAAGCTGCTTTATTTCAGTACTTAAAGGTAAATTTATCTATGCAGAAAAATGTGAGGGGGATCCCTTTACCTGGAAGATGCACTCAAATCAGCTCATGCATTTTGATCCTTTGAGGAAGTGAGGTGTCAAATGGGTTTCACTTTCATCTGAAGGTGAATTAAATCTGAGCGAAGTGGTGATGGCTGCATTGAGTTGGCCCACTAGAATTTCTGTGTTTCATGGTAAATTTTGTTAACTTCTTTCTTCTGCCCCCCAGTTTCTGGGCCCCGGCTGTGCAGTTTGGGTCCTGCTTTCTGCCTCAGGGCAGTTGCAGTCTGTTCTGTTCTAACTGCCAGAATGCTGACGGGATGGAGCGGCCTGGTGGGAAGAGCTGGCGTGTGCGCAGGGTCAGAGCCTCCGCCTCACCTCACCTGGCACGCTCACATTGCAGTTGGTGATGTGGATTGTACTAATGCTTTACTTGGGGAGTGAATTTGAAGGGAACAAATTCTCAAACTTAGGCTGCTGATGTTCTGTACAGGAGTTGTGATGTAGGTGACTCTATTGCTGAGTGCCTGAGTCAGCACTGCCAGCCACAGGTGCGTTGTTGTCAGTGTGTGTTGCTGCCCAGCTTGTGTCTGCTGTCCCTGGGGAGGTCTCAGGCCCAGCTCTGCACAAGAGCACAGCAGCTGCTTGCTGGGAGCCTGTCTGGTGACCTGATTTCATTTTGTTACTGCTTGCTTCATGTTCTCTGGAGTAATGGGTTTTAATGAATGACATTAAACACGCCCTTTTAAACTAAAAACATATGTAAGCTTCTATTGTGTGAGTGCATATGCAGTGTTTTGGGATTTATAGTTAAACATGGATTGGTACATTGCAGTGCATAGGATGTGCTTTAGAGTGCTGAATTCTTCCCTCAGTGTGCTTATGGAGTGATGGAATGGTGAGCTTGTAGACAAGTAACTTGCAAATTAGGAGTAAACAAGGAAATGGGGGTGGGTGGAGGAGGCAGATCAGGAANTGGATGTGTTCCTCCTCCTGCTGTAGCACCTGGGGTGGGCAAGGACAGCTGGAGCAGGGATTTCCAGAATTCCGGTGAGCAATGTGATGAACTCCAGTTGAAACTGAATGTATGCCAGAAATGACTGTCAAATACCATTTGGGGATGTTTTTTGTACTTGATTTATTACCACTGAAGGGAATGCACAAGGACTGCTACCTGTGCTGAATGTTGTCTTTGTTTTTAAGATTTTGTTGAGAGTGTTTATTTGAAGATGACTGTCTAAATCTTAGAGCATCCCTGCAGCACCTGAAGAAAAGCCGTTTGTTTTGAGTCGTTAGCAATTACCTTTCCTTCTAGGTGTGTCTGTGTGATATGCAGTGTCAAATCATATTGTTTACTATGAACAGAGTAGTCACATCTGGAGCTTCGTTCTGTCTCTTCCAGGTGGAGTGCCCAAATGCATAGCTCTGTAGGGATCAGTTCAGTTTGTTGTATGCAATCACCCAGAAATGAGGCACAGCAACATCCTTGCATGAATGGCCACCGTTCTGTAGGGATGTCTGTAGTGTCCTCCCGTCCTCTGCCCCCACACCCTGGTGGAGAATGGCTCAGCAAGTCTTTGCTGTAAATGGAAGTAGTTCCAGTAATGTGGAAATGTTTGAAAGTGATTGGAAGCTTCCCCAGTAGGCTTACTGGGGTCAGGATTTCATATCTGTATGTGGGAGAATAACTAAAGGCTTGGTATTTTTCTGATTAAAGTAATATCTTAATGAAGGGCAGCTGTCCGGCTCTGAAGGCAGCCAGCTAAGGTCTGAAAACTGTGGTGGAGGCAAGCACTGATCAGACTTCAGCACTGAAATGAGTACTGGGGCAGCACTGGAGTAGCTGACTGCAGGGGGGTTTTGTAGTGCCTGGAAAATAATCTGATTCCTTGGGAGCAGGAGCCCTCCTCAGTTCTGTTAGCCACTTCACAGTGGGGTCAGGGTACATGTTAAGTAGAGGCTCTAACACAAAGATTGTCAAAATGGCCTTCAGAAAAGGAGTCATGCTTCTGTTTGTACCTGCTCGCTGTCATCCCTCCAACTGTTCTCAGAACTTGTGCTGCTGTACTTCCTTGGTTAGATCTCTTGGGAGACGTGTATGTTACTTAGCAGCTGTCGAGACCCGAGCTTACACTTCCGTCTTTCAGTGCATGTAAGGCTGGGTGCTTTTCTGCATCAGAAATAGTCTGAAAGGCATAGAGGCGTTTTCTGTCCAGCTCTAGGTAGCTAGGCAAAATCTCCCTGTATGCTAGAGTGCCTTAACTTACTTGGTTCTTCCCAAAGTGAGAAGTGACCATGCCAAACACAGCCTTAGCTGGTATTTGGTTGTGTGCCGTGGGGAGGTGAGCTATATGGAGGAATTTGCTCATATGAAAATGAACATCCTCTGATGTTGTGTGTGATGGAGAGAATGCATCAACCACCTCGTCTAGGAGTATCTTGTTTTCAGATCCTGATACCTCCTGTTAGTGGCTTGGGCTCCAGTTGAAGCTAATTAATGATGTGTACCGCTATCCAGTGGGGATGAAAAACCTCTAAATTTTTTTTTTTTCTTTCAGGTTCACGTTGGAGTTGATACTATAGCAGACTTCAGCTATGCAGACGATTAAGTGCGTAGTCGTGGGTGATGGTGCTGTTGGTAAAACCTGTCTCTTAATTTCTTACACAACAAATAAATTTCCGTCGGAATACGTACCAACGGTGAGTGTGAGAGCAGCTCCAGTTGTTGGGCATGGTGGGGTAGGGCAGCATTAAATTTCTAACTAACCTACCTTTATGTTGTGAACACCTTAATACTCATTCTTACAGCGCTGTGGAGGCTAGTATGTCACAGACGAGTAGTGATGAGTCTGGTGTGATGCTGCTGCTGATCTTTGCTATTACCTGATAGTGCTGGGATCCTTTTCCCTGTGTGCAGTCAGTTCCTGCTGGCTGGCTGCTTCTGGGCTTCTGGTTGTTGCTGGCCACCAGCTGGATGCTGTGAATGAGATTATGTGCACTTGCTGAAAGTGCTAAGTGGGGAGCAAGCAGCAGGAACAGCTGCTCTCCAGCTTGGTGAGCTCTGTTGTAGCTGCATCTTCGCTTCTGGGGAAAGTAGTACTTCATGCTGCAAAAATGGTCAGTGACCAGTTACCATTTCTGATGCTGGTTTTGGCTTTGCAACTCTGAGAGGCCCAGAGGTCATGCAGTGGGCTATGGAGTGTGTCTAGTTACCTCTCTCACAGTTAGCTAAAGTTATGCTTGGATCTAGAGTGTGCAGTCTCACTCCAGTTGTGCATCCAGATAGTTAACGACTTTGTGCGTATTGCTGTCTTCATGTAACACTTCTAACCTTTTTGAGTCTTAGTGTCAGTTCTCTGAGATACTGAATCCCTTGGCTTATGGAAAGTTCAAGATTAAAGCAGTTTGACTGCAAGGCCCTTGTGCTCTCTTTTTCTGATAGAGAAGTGTTGCTGCTCTTAATGTTGCATATGCAAGATTAGCATGCTGCCAGTGGGATGGTTCAGTTTGTTTTTAGGGTCAGTGATCTTTGCTGTTATAAAGCAACTTAAAAGAATGGAACTCCTCTGAGATGTTGCGTTACTTCTTTCTGATGCCTTTTTGCAGATATTAGCTACTTTACGTAAAAAGCAAACAAACAAAACCCACCAACTGGAAAAAAAAAAAACACCCAAATGTCCTTTCTTTGTGGAAGAGAGAAGCTGCAGTAAATTTCTGTGATTCGTCTTAGTTACTGGCTTTGAAAACTATTTGAAGATCTTCAGCTTGCTAAATTGCATGTTTCCTATGAATAGGATTGACTTCTATGGGCTTGATTTCCAATTGTAGATTTGGAGCTGAAAAGGAAGCTGCTGAAAGTAGCCCCAAATGTGAGAGCATTCCGCTTGGATGCGGTGACCTGAGGGCTGTGTTGTAGGCCTGGAGACCAAAGCTCAGCCTCTCATGGAGCTCCTCTAGTTATGGACTAGTAGGGGAGAGGTTGTTTCTGAATCTGCACTTGGCCATTCTCAAGTTTTTGAGTGTTGCAGAGAATCCTGCTGTGGTGCTTCCAGGACAAACCACGTGGACAGAACCTGTGGAAGTCTGCTTGCCCTATTTAAGCTAGTCTTTATGGTCAAGACAAAATCAAAGTGTTCGGTGAGCTTGGGCAGCGAGCCTGATATTTTCATACTTATCCCTAGTGAAATTACCCTTAATCATGTTGAAAAATGTTGTAATCTTAAACTCCTGAGGTTTCAAAGACACATTAAGTCTACTGTCCTGCAGATGGTAGTATTCTCTGTAAATCCCTGGTAACAAGCAATGTGGAAAAACTACTCAAAGAAATTAAGTTAACTTGCCAGTGAAGTGTGCTCAAGATGTGCTAAGGCTTACTTATGGTGGCTTTTACAACTGTCCCATGCTTCTGAAATATTATTTACCCTTGAACCTTATGTCTTGAGAAGCTCATTATTCTGGGAATATCACAGACCTATTGCTAATTCTGGCATAGAGGCTTATTTCAAACTCTGGAAACTGGTGAGTAACCTCTGATACTCTGGCTAATGCTTCTAGTAATAAACAGGGAAAGAGAGATAACAGCTTGCTTTCATTTTGAAACAATGCTGAAAGCTGATGAACCTTAACATCCCCAAAATATTTGTGGCTGAATAAAGGTACAGCATAAGAACGACCCTAGAATAAAGTGGGTGGGACAACTGCTTAACTGAAATGTTTAAGCAGGAGAAGAACCTGGAGATAAAGTTCTGCTCTTGAGCCTGGTAAATATGGGTGGTAGCTCAAGGCCAGTATGCCAACCAACATGGGGAGCTGCTGCAAAGTTGTCTGGGAGGAAACTGGCACCCTCCTGTGTGTGTCCTGTGGTACAGAGCAGTTAGTAAAAGGTGGGGGTGCTCCAGTAGGTAATAAGTCTGGTTTCAAACTGAGCTGTTCTGCACATGTAGCTGCTGAAGGTGCTGATGTAAGCTGCCTGTGCTGCTGCCCTGCTTGGCTGTACCTGCACATGGCAGTCAGAGCAGTACTGTGCGGCACTGTGGCCAAAGCACTGATGTAGAGTGTGCCAGTTCAGACTGATAGATCAGTTTCCTCTCAGTTGGATCTGTTTTGCTCCTCTTTCCTGAGGGTACTTCCCAGTGGAAGATGGATTTCGTGCTGGTATGAAGTTTGTCACATGCATGTTTTTGACATCATTCCCTTTTTCAAAACAGGCAGCGAGGAGCTTGTCTGTGGAGTGACACTGGTGGTGTCTGAGGAATGGTGGATCAGGTGTGAGCCCTGTAACACAGAAGCTTGAGCTCCCTGCTCCTAAGGGCTGTCTGGCACTGGCAGGAACTGAAACTTGTTGGGCTGTAGATTTTAGGCTGTTTAGCACAGTTGAGACTGAAATGGTTGTGCTAGGTTTGTAGCTTCCAGGTTTGTCTGAAGGAGCTGGCCTCCTGAGTGCTGAGCCCCAGATCTTTCCAATACTAGCTGTACCTTTAAAAAAGAAAAAAAAAAAAAGAAAAAGCATAAAACCCAACTGTGTTAATCCTCCTAAGGGGCAGCTACAAATAATGTCTTAAACTCACCGAGTAAAAATGAGGGGGATAGCAGAGGGCCAGAACAGGAATGCTGACTGAGGAATATCTTTGGGGTTTAAAGCTTGTAAAAGTCTTCTGACATCTCAAAGAATCAATGCTCTGACCTTCCATGAGGAGCATGCCAGTTTCTTCTGTACCTAGCAGTAGAAGAATTCTGATCCTAATTTGTACTTTGGAGTATTGAAGTAATGGTCACAGCACACTGAATGTGCTCAGTGAAAGGCCTGCAGCCTGTAGCTGGATACTTGCAGGAGGATGCTGTGAGGCAAAGTCAGTGCAGTGAGTAAAGGACTGGGCTGCAGATAATGAATGTGCGTGTTGAGATCTCTTGCAGTCCTTAAATCTTGAAGTTTAATCCAAAAGAGTTTGACGTAAACTTCTAGTTCTAGCAGGTGTTCCCGGGGATATACAGCTTCCTTCTCAGTAACAGTGGGTCGTGACAAGTAGAAAGGATCGTTGTGGTGTCAGGTGTTGCTTTAACCAGGGCAGTTGGTTGGAGAGGAGGCAGATCTGAACTCTTGAAAGTTAAGCTTTAAAGTGCTGTGTTGCTAGTCTGTCTCCTATTTTAGTGGGAACTTTTCAGGAACCTAGGCCCTGTTAATGTGTGTGACAGCTCGTTTCTCCATGTTCCTCCTTCCATCACTTCATGAAAGCTTTGAGTTGACTGTGACCCACTTTCATACTGCAGTTTACTTCAGCCCTGAGAGCTCCTCAAACTTGATTTTTTTTTTTTGTTGAAGTACAGCTTTCGTATCCTTATTTGGAGATCTCAGCTGTCTGGGTGATCTTGCAGCACAGCATGCAGAGACAGCTTTTTTTGTTCAGAGGGAAGAGTTTTTGCTGAAGGTAAATTCATCTTCAGAACCACAATGGAATGTTTCAGAACTGGCCGTTGAAATTAAGGATGTTGACCTCAGGCAGCGTGCTCCTTCATGAGTATGCTAGTTTTGAAGGAAAAGGCTTTGGGTAGGTCCATGTGATCAGTTGTGTTGTAAACAAGTTGCTGGGTGAAACACTTGGTGCAGTATCTGCTTTTGACCTTGTGGACAGGACTGGTGTCCCAGCTGCAGATGCTGTGACTTGATCTTCTGGAGCTGGATTCTTCATTTAGATTGGGAATGTCCATTTAACAGACTGATTTTTTTGACTGTGTTGCTGAGGATGCTTCCTCCAAAGTTGGAGGATAAATTCCTGTTAAAAAGATGAACTCTAACGCATTCCCTACATGTTAGAAAGACACACTTCTGAAGACTGCAGTCCTCTGAGTAGTAACCCCACAGCTCTGTGTCCAGAAGGATGTAAGAGAGGAAAGGCTGAAGTTTGAGCACTTGGTGGGGGTGTGCATTGTATCAGGTGTAAGTGTGAATGTTGAAATTTCTCAGTTAGGGGCAGGAGCTGTTACCAGATGTTTAGTGGCTTTTACTGTGTTACATGCAATAGTGTATCTGGTGTGCCTTCACTTTCGAGACATTTTGGAAGTAACTCTTGCATCCCTGTTCCAAATGGAATTGTCCTTTTAACAATCTCACTGGTAGTGCAGGAAGCATGAAGGATTCTGTTGTCCTGCTAAGATGATTTGTGTACGAATTGGAGGTGGCTCAACAAGGTGAGTAGTGTCATGGTTTGAAAGATGGCTTATTGACATCCTCTTAATGTTTCTTTTCTTAACAGGTTTTTGATAACTATGCTGTAACAGTGATGATTGGAGGAGAGCCTTACACTCTAGGCCTCTTTGATACTGCAGGTGAGAAATCAAGTGCTTGTCATTGTAACTAACTGCCCTGGGTCTTGTTGAACTTGAAGGCATACAGTTGGCTGTTATTTTATGAAAGGGATAAGTCTTCCCTTTTCTGCTTTCCTGACTTTTTGGGACTTGCTAAATTGAGTTTGTTAAACTAGCAATCCTTCCACTTTTAGAGCCGTTTTATTTTATGACACTATAGAATAAGTTTCAAACTTTCACCTCTAAACTAGATGTTTCCTGGAGGATAAGGGTTTTCTGTTATTTAAACAAAACTAAGGGAAAAGTGAGTGAAATTTGTGGACTGCGTGTGATTTTTTTTTTTTTTTTTTGTTTACCTGGTAGCCTGTTTTTGGTAATTGTCAAGACAAGATGACTAACGTTAGATGCCCATGTGGCATGTTTCTGCTTTCTCAAGGTGGATGAAAGCTAGATGTTGTATGGAGTTTCATAAGCCCTCTCACCCTGTCCTTTTTTTAATTAGAAATCTGCAGGACTCTGTAATCGTTGTTATTAGACTGTATTTCAGTTTATGGCTGGAGTGATGTACCATGATAACACACAGCTATCTGCATTTATTAGCAAGTGTGAAAATCTAATAAGAATAGGTAGAAGCTTACCCAGGACATGCCCAGTTCCCAGCCTGTAATACTACCAGAGCGGCACAGCAGTGTCTGATACTGTCATTCAGTATAGCCCTTTCAGAGAGCTGAGCTGGTAAACTGTTGCCTAAAATCGCCTTGGTAGAACTTAATGTGACTCTTTCCAGCTGTGTTCTTACAGATGCATTGTTAATGTGTAATTTAATTACTGATGTAATCTTGTGCTCTAGTTAAATGCTGTGGTTTTAATTAGCTCTTCACATTGGTCTCACAAATATGTGGTTTGTATGCTATTGCAAACTCTGTAGCTTTTGGACAAGAAGCTCTGTAGAGAAGAGTCTTCTTCCTGGTATTCTACAGGCTGCTGTAGGTACCAGTACTTGGATCTCAACTCCGGCAGTCTGGTGCGGTGCATGGAGCTGTGTCAGGGGAGGGTCAGGCAGGGTGTTAGGAAAAGATTCTGCACAAGAGGGTGGTGGGCATGGCACAGGTTCCCCAAGGCAGTGGGCACAGTCCCGTCCCCGTGTTGCTGGAGTTCAGGGAACATTTAGACACCGCTCTCAGCCATAGGGTTTGGGTTTGACTGGTGCTATGTGGGGCTGGGGTTGGGCTCGGTGATCCCTGTGAGTCCCTTCCAGCTTGGGATGTCCTATGGTTCTGTGTTACCTGCTTTTGGCTTTGGAGCTGTTCCATTAGTATGGGTACGTTAGTATGGGTAGAAGCTGTGCTTGGTCATTCTCTGCCTGTTGTCCTGCTGAGGGTCTCTTGGTTCAGGTCTTTGGAAACCCGTGCTTGTGCAGATGTGCACGTTTGTACTGTCAACCCAGGAGTGCAGCAATCTATTTAAGTAATGCTGAAAAGTCACCAAATGGTGTAGTGCATATAGATGACTTGATGTGCTGGTGAAAATAAACTTTCCTTTGGGAGCCAGGCTTCTGAAATGAAAGCCACTTTAAAGGTCACCCATCTTTTTGTTAAAGAGTAGCTAGCACAAATCACGGAACTTAAATGGATAAAACCCACATTAATGACTGTCACGTTATAAAAGATTTTTGTCTTCTACTGTGAAGAAAACTTTTTGGGATACGCTGTTAACTGCAACAAGTTATTTTGGTCAGTGCTTAGCTCCTCTGTGTCCAGCAAAGTACAACAGCTATAACAATCTCTTTAGTTCTCCATCTTCAAACTGTAGGTCATCTTCCACTGAGATGTCCCAGGTGTCATCAGCTCCTTAAGGTCTCTGAGGTCGTTGTCGTGTATGACAGACAAGAGGCCCTCAGTTGAAATCTGCGGATTTTTGAATAAATTTCTCAGCTGGTTGCCAGCTCATGCAGCAGCTCCTTAAATGTGAGCCTTGCTTTACTCTCTAAAGAGAGTGGAACTGAATTGATTAGGTGTAAAAATGAGCTTGTGCAGAGTCAAACGAGTAGGTCAGTGCTAGTGGTGCACTGTAGGGACTGCTGTTGAGACAGTGACTTCCCTTGAAGCACAGTCTGCCCTGGGACTGTGGTGTATTTTTAGGGGATTGCTGCTGGGCAGCCTGATTACTCCCGTACCCTTAGTGCTCCAAGGACACTTCACTAAATGTTTTCAGGTGTAAGTTGGGACCTTCTAGTGAACTAAACTGCTTCTTTTCATTACTGCTTCTGTAACTTTAGTATTTGCATGCTAATGCAATTTGGCAAAATATATTTGGTGGATAGAGTAGGTGCAGAAGATCTCACCTATAATCAGATCCCTGTGCTTCAGTCTGAGGCTCTTTGATCTAAAAATGTATTAGAGCACACTCCTGACTTTCCCTGCTCTCCTGTGACTTTAAGCAGCTTGTTGTTACATAGCAACTGGATGAGTTCTGTATTTGAAAACTAGGTTCCTTGAATGTTTGGATTCAGGGCATGTGTATTTGCTTAAGAGTTAGGATTACTCACAATAATGCTTTTGTGTTGGAATATGTATTCTAACAACCTGTTGAGGGTAGTATTTCACTGTCTGCCTCTAATACTGTGTTAATTTTCTCCTCTTCTAGGTCAGGAAGATTATGATAGATTACGACCCCTCAGCTATCCACAGACAGATGTATTTCTGGTCTGTTTTTCAGTGGTGTCTCCTTCTTCATTTGAAAATGTGAAAGAAAAGGTTGGTTTAACCCTTCCTAGAAAGGGAGCTGCTGCAGTGATTTTAGTAATAGCTGAGGTGTTAATCTTATCTAGGCAGTTAGTAACAAATACTGTATCTTCTTTCCTTAGTGGGTACCTGAAATTACTCACCATTGTCCAAAGACTCCTTTCCTGCTTGTTGGGACCCAAATTGATTTAAGAGATGATCCGTCAACGATTGAGAAACTTGCCAAGAACAAGCAGAAGCCCATAACTCCAGAGACTGCTGAAAAGCTGGCCCGGGACCTGAAGGCTGTTAAATACGTGGAATGCTCTGCGCTTACGCAGGTAAGAGTTGGTCTTTGACCATTTCTGCTTGCTTGCATTCCATACTTTTTTTCCCCTTGGTTACAGGGCAAAAACAGCTCAGAATGAATGTGAAAGGATACGAGCTCCATTTCTGCTGTTGACACAGTAGTTTTCTCTGTCCTGTTCTTCTCAGGCACGAGGAGGTGGCAGTGGTACAAAGCAAATCAGCCTCTGAAAATTAGGCATAAGTGTAGAGGAGAGATGGAAGATTTGCTTTCTGGGTTTGCTTTTGTGTTGGAGCAAAGTAGCTATCTAAAACATAGATCTGTTACAGTCAATAAGTGAGTTGGAACATGGAATGCAGCTCACAACTGATGAGAGCAGTCAAAGAGAAAACAACAAACCTCTCAGAGTGGCTTCTGTCTCAAAGTAAGTTGTTTCTTCTATGAATAGAAGCCTTCCTAGTTGCAAATTTTTCTCTTCCGTTTTAGAGTTTCCTTTCTCTTCTTACCACCTAGTCTGTGGTGGTCTGCTTCCCTTAACTGCCTGAAGATGAAAGTTCTGTTGAAACAGAAAATACTAATGAAATAGTTCTTAAGATATAAATGTGGGGGTGCTGTGAACTAATATGTGAAAATGAGTCTGAAAACAACTGAAATTGCTGACTTAAGGAAACCTGACAGTTCTTTCCCTTTAAGTTAGGAATACTAGGATGGGGTGGCAAGTATTGACTGAGTAGGTAGGATCTGCCTTGTCTTTGGATGCCATGGGAACCTAATCTTGTGCCTTCTCCTGCAGAATGTATTACAACTCTTGGCAGTCTACTTAGTGCTGTTCTTTGAAGAATTTGTCCCTCCTTGATGTGCACGGTATCAAGCCTTTCACTTTTTTTTTAGGCTTTTTGTGCACTTTTTTTTTTAGCATCTTGAGCACAAAATTGCTGAACTGCGTGAAGCCTGGAGTCCTACTTATCTTGCACCTTTTGCCCAGGTGGCGCAGTGGCTCTTCCATTTGGAATCCTGAGGCTTTCTTAACAAAGTTTTGCCTGAGTTGTTGCTGAGAGCAGGCTTCTGAGGGAATCTGTGGGACACTTGCACTGGAGGTGTTGTGGCAAGGCATATGGCAGTTCATCCTGGGAATCCCTGAGAAAAAGTAGCCTCAACTGTGCCTCCTCAGTGCCCACATGCGAACTGAGGGCTATTTGTACCTGGGTTGTTGCTCTTACACATGATCAGTCCTGAAATACTATTTTAGATGATGTCTATTGTACAACCTGAATGCTGCTGCTAACTGGGCTGTAGAACCTACTTGGTGGTTAAATGGATACGAGGACCTTTTGTCCTGTATTGCTCAATGAGACTCTTTCTTCTGTAGCTTTAAATTTGCCTTGTTTAATCTGCTCAAATTGCTTGGAAGCACTTGAAGAGCTGATATGATAACAATTTCAGTGTTTATCCATTCTTTTTATTTCCAGATAAATTAACTGTGTCAGTTGCAGAAAACAGCTTTGCGCACTTGAAAGCTCAGCCTGCATTTCTTCCAGAGCACTAGTGACTGTGTACCCAGTAGTGGCTTCGGAAACTGGGAATAATCTGGTAGGAAGGTTCAGAAGCCTTCTCACCTGAAAGATTAGTCATTCTGCTTCTGCTCTGTTCTTCTTACTTCGTTTGTTGTTGGCCTTTCCCACAAAAAAAAAACATCTCTTCTTCAGTCTGTTGGTAGTAGCTGCCAAACAGAAATGTAGATTATCTGCAAATGGATGTTTGAAGTTTCCAGCAGTGATGTAGCTGGCAGCTTGCTGAACACAGAAGGCAGCTGGCTGTGCTAGCCAGGAGGATTGTTTTCCTACCTGCAAGGCAGTGTTGTAGTAGTTGGTTTCAAGTGAAGCTAGGCTCAGCTGGGTAACTCAGTGTCTCTTTACCTTGGCATCCATCTATGCAGTTCACCTCAGCAGTCTGGGGTTTTTCCATTCCCAGTAACTTGCAAATGACTTTGGCACCACGGTAGCAAATAATCATAAAATTGCAGTCAGGGTGCTTTTTTCTTTTTTTTTGTTTGGGAGAAGGATTTAGCTTGCCTGTGTGGAGCAGTCAGGTGTTCTGAACACTAGGTGAACTGTAAGAGGCTGAGTTTGAGTCTGTTCTCTATCTACACCTCTTGCTCCCCCCCATTTCTTTCTAGGTGTAGTGCTTTATTGTGGTGAAGGCACTGAAGTAGGTCAGTACCAATACCTTCAACTGTTTTCCCACAAAATAATACCCAAATACCACAGTGGGAAAAAAAAAAAGTAGATAACATTCCTTTTAGGACAGAGTGACTGACAAGCAGCTTACAAATAAAAACCAGTTGTTGCTTCTGCTACATTTAAGTCTCTGAGCAGCTTTCTGTAGCTCTGTGCTGCTGCTTAACACAAGGGAACCCTTTGAATTTGGTTCCTTTCTTTTTTCTGTTGCTAAACCTGAGCATAGCTGACAGTTTTGACAAAGCCAGGTTTGTAAAGGGTCTTAAATGCCTCGTGAGTAGGGGGGTGAAGGGAGCCTGAGCTCAACAGGCTCCTTAGTGCAGCTGAGAACAGTGCTGCTTCAAGCAGAGCACCAAGCACCTCACACAACTCCCTTCATATGGCTGCTCTTTTGTATCCAGGCTTCTGTCTGCAGTCTCGTTTTTGCTGTGATTTTGCCACAGTGGTTTTTCTCCTCTTCATTTATCCCCATTGTTCTGTACTAGGAAAGCAAAGGAGGAGCCCAAGAGTAGAAATGAGGAAGTGCTATTTTCTTGACTCTTGCCCTGTCTGGTTTCCTAAGGTATCTGATGTTACATAATTGAGTCTATACTACAGCCTTATTCTCATGGAGAAAGAAAATCTAACTATACTGAGACTGCATTTAGGCATTATTTATTTAAAATCTCTAGTTTTTTGTCAGTATGGGTTGTAACTCTATTTAAAAAAAAAAAACGCCGGAGAGAATGTACAGAACTATTGCACGTTAATTTGCTTAGCTTACGTCCTTTCAAGGACAATCTTGCAGGTGGCTTTGGATGCGAATGCTTACAGATGGGACTGTCTTAGATCTCCCGTTTAAGTGCTCCAGTGAAAGACTTCCTGAAAGGGGTATATCCAGCCTAACCTGTGAGGGAGAAATCTGCTGCATTTGAATTGTCTTTTTAAAAATACATAAATTTGCAAAGACTACAGATAACCTGCAGGAAGTAATTTAAGCTTATCTGTTCTTCTTTGGCTGACATCACAGTTCTCCAGAACTTACACAGGTTGTGCTCATGACAGTAGATTTAGGCGAGTCCAGTTAGCAGAAACTGAGCCAGGTTTCACTTCTGGTGTTCACGTGTGACTTGGCAGAGCTGTGTGGGAGTGGCAGTGTCCCCTGGTGTTCCTGTTGTGCTTACAGCAAATCCAAGGCATGCTTTGCGCTCTGAAGTAATCCCTGCAGACCTCTCAGAGCTCTGATTGTGTGGTGCTGGATCTCAGTTATCCCAGTCCTAACACCATGTCTGTCTTCCTGTGCCTCCAGTGGTGATACTTGCTTTAATAACTAACTGAATAACTGAAACCCATCGCTCCCAGAGCTGGCTGTCAGTGTCAGGGCAGCAGCACTGGGTAAGATATTGCGTTACTCTCCAGATGACCAGTAGCCAACGTCTGAAGATGACGATGGCTTACTAGGTGCTGCTTCAATCCCAGAATGTTTTCCCTGCTGTCTTGAGTCCTTCAGTTATTCAGGGCTGAATTCACAAAGCAGAATTATTTGGAGCCTTTCTGAGCCCCTGTGGTGGGGCAAGCTGCTCACCCATGTGCATTCCCCTGTAATCTCACCAAGTGTATATTCAGCACTTAAGGGGAAAACACTATTTTTTTTTTTTTTGAGCAGATCCTTTCTCACGTTCTTGCCAACTGCTATGTTTGTGCCTCTGCCCTTTTGGGTGTTCATTTTGTCTCACATGGTGACCTGTCACACGTTCTGTCCGTCTTTTGCCTTTTGGCTTCTGGGTTGTCTAAACGACATCTCTTCTGGGATCTACTTTGTTTTTTGCAAAGTAAATCTCTTCACTGCCTCTGTGAATTCAGCCTGCTCTATCCTGAATGCTCTTTGTATCTGCTTGTTTTTCTCTAATCCTCTAACCTGGCTGCTGTTTTTTCTCCTCCCCTCTGTCTTGTAGAGAGGTCTGAAGAATGTGTTTGATGAGGCTATCCTAGCTGCCCTCGAGCCTCCGGAAACTCAGCCCAAAAGGAAGTGCTGTATATTCTAAACTTTCTCCTTCCCCTCTTGCTGCTGCTTCCTCTCTCCCACTACTGTAGAAACCTGGTTAAAAATGAATAAAGCCACCTTTACTGAAAGCCGTTGTCTGCTTACCATTTTAGAGCAACCTCTGTATTAGCTCTCGGACTGAAACCAGTACTTAAGATCTTTAGTAATTCATTGCGACTGTGGAACGTGAACTGGACTCGCTTAACTCTCTGCTGCTTGGGTTGCCAGATGTGGGTAGCTTTCTAATTCAGGCTTTTGGGGGAAAGGATCTGGTTACATCATTACCTAAAGATTGAAAGAATAAGACATGATGTCTGATCTTCCTGAATCCAGCTGGAAGAAGCATTGCGTGTTTCCAATTTCTGCTTGTGACTCTTGTTAAATGTATTTGCATGACAAAAGTACATGAAACGGTGACTGCAAGTTATGCTGTAATGTGAAGGAATTTCTGGTTCTCCTTTGTGCAGTGAGATGTTTTTGTTGCAATTGCTTTGGCTGTCTGTGCTGTAGTGGAGTATTTGTAAGTCCTTGGGAAGGAAATATCAATGTATTTGCTACTGCTTTATGAACTGTTACAATTCTTGCTTTCACTAACATGATAGAACATTTCAGTAATAGATCCTTAAAGCCTGTTACTGTAAGATGTAAATCTGCTTCTTACGCTTCTGATTTTTATTGTTTTAAGGAGAAAACGTCAATTGTAGTTTCTTTAAATTTTGAAATTAAAAATTGCAGTTGTTTGTATAAATGACTGATGAAGCTTTATTCTGACCCGCACTTCCTGGCTTCAGTTTAACACTTGTGCAACGTACCTGCTTTATACTCCTCCCATTTTGATACCATGCACAGCTTCTGGGCTCTACCTGGCTGCTTCTAACCATTGGGGTGTGGGACTGAAGCCTGCCCGGGGCAAGTACCGACCAGCTGATTGTTGCATGCTTGCCTTGTCTCCTCCCCCTGACACACCGGTGTCTGCCCTGCTGTGCTCGGCGTGCTCCACACTGAGTTCCTCCGTTTGAATGCAGCACTTTCTGTTTTGTTTTTGTTGTTAGCATGTGAAATGTGTTACTAGCCAACTAATCATAAAAACTGCCTTGAGGAAATGACTTTGGTACATGTGTTTGCTTCTTGCGGAGTATCTTGGGCTGTTCTCAGAGGAGTCCGTTCCTGTTCAGCAAATCAGATGCTCTGCTAAGGAACTGCTGGCCACGGCAACGCAGCTCGGACAGACCCTAGCTGGGAAAGGAGACACTGGGAGATCTGGATGGCAGACCGGGACCCCTCGCTGGAGGGGTTTATCTGCTGCCTGGCTCTGTGTTTTTTTTTTTTTTNTCAAAAATGAGACTGCCCCTTTCTCTCTTTGCCCCTTTTCAGAAAGGCCTAAAGAATGTATTTGATGAGGCGATATTGGCTGCCCTGGAGCCCCCGGAGCCGAAGAAGACCCGCAGGTGTGTGCTGCTATGAACGTCCCTCCACAGCCCCTTCTGCAAAGCTGGTGTTTGATGTCATACTAAAAGCAATGTTTAAATCAAACTAAAGATACAAATTTTAAAATTTGTTTTTGCAATAATGACAAATGCCCTGCACTCCCATCTCCCCCACACGATCCTTGTGTGAGATGAGAATGTTAGTGTTTATTCCCCAGTGTTCCCTCAATTCAGTTAAACTAGTTAATTTTGAGTAATTGCGTAGTATCAGAAAACACTGATCAGTACTAGTTTTTTTATTTTGTTTATTGTTTCTAATTTTTTGTTTAAAATCCAGGCATGCTTGTGATGACTTTTTTCTGTAACAGACTAATTCTAGGCTGTTTTACTGAAGCCTTGCCCTTTCTACCAGTCTGGCAAGACTTGGTTCTGGTTTCAAGAACTCCTAGGGCTGTTCTGCAGTCAGCCGGCAGCCTGTGTATGAGCAGACTTTCGTACTAAAGACGAATACAGGAAAGTAAGATGTCCCAAGCTGGTGCTCCTCTAAGGGGGAGTGTAGAAAATGTATATGCATCTCCTCTGAAGTTGCCTTGTATCTCACCCCCTGGCTTTCCACTGTGCAAGTCATAAATTTCTGCCCCGTCCTCTAAGTTATAAAATCTTAGGAACAAAAGAATCCTTATTCCTGGATGCACCATCAGACTTGAAACTAACTTGTCAGCCTCTTCATAAACTTCTGGTCATGTGGCGAAGAAATAACTGCACCTTTTTAAGCATGCCCAGCTGATTCAGTTGGCTTTTAACAAGTCCATCTTCTTAACAAGTCCAATCCTTAATTATGAGAAATGCTTCCAGTGACCAGCATGTACACTGCTGTTTGGATGCTCTGGAAGGACCTGATCTGTGTTAGAATGAGTTTTGGAGCTGGCCCTGGTGGTGCATCTCTTACTGGAAGGTTTGGTATCCTCCAGGGAGGGGTGGAAAGATAGACCTGTCAGTAGGAGGGAACTGCAGGG
The DNA here is from genome assembly GCA_013396635.1 of Penelope pileata. NCBI lineage: Eukaryota > Metazoa > Chordata > Aves > Galliformes > Cracidae > Penelope > Penelope pileata. The sequence continues at coordinate 202,961 of WBMW01003620.1, forward strand.
AGAGCTTTTGAGTGGTCAGTGTGGCACCATATAGGGACCAGTTAAGCGAATCCCCTTTTTCTGCATTTTGTTTGTAAGTAACCTTGAACCTGTAAGATGGGTTCCAGCCCGAGAAGCATTGTGTGCAGGATCTTTACAGCAGTATTCGTAGGGATTTGACCCAAAACCACATTTTGGCTTGCAAGTTAAATTTTTTTTTTTTTCTTTTAAGACTTAGGGAATCTTCTCCATCTTCCCAAACTCCAATTTCTTGTCAACTCATTAGTGTTGAACCAATGCTTTTTCATGTCTAAGTCCTTTGTATATGCATTCTTTTCAGATGTATTAAACATAAAATATCTTCACAAGCCTGCCTGAGGGTAGTTATTTCTCTTGTCTTTCTCTTGAGCCTGAAGGACTTGAAATATTTAGCTTTTATCCTTTGTGAGCCCCACTCTGCTCCTTGCAAGATAACTTGGGTCTTTCCTTAATACCTAATTCTATGAGATCTTCCCTCAACTATGCTGCTGGTCTCAGTTCTGTCAAGGTTGCTGTGATCTGTGGCAGTCATTGCTGTCATACCGAAATCTAAAGAGGGGGATGCTGCTCCTTAAATAAATTGTTCACGTTCCCAATATTAAAAGTAGCTTCTTGAGTTACTGGTCTCCTGCATCTCCTCTGTCTGGAGGGTGCTCTTTGTGAAAGTTTCCCGTTGCTCCCTGTTCGCAGGCAGATCACAAACATTCAAATGGAAGCAAATGCCATGATACATCCTGCCACAGAATGCACAGGATTTAGTATGCCTTTTGGTATGTTTTACAAAGAAAGGAGGTCTTCCGTTGTCAATGCATAATTTGCGTTAATTACTAAAACGCATTCGAAAGGGCTTCATTGAAGGTCATCTTAAGGCACGCTGACTTGTAGGTGAAAGCTCAGCGTTAAATGTGAACACTGTTCAGCAGTTGGTGCTGCTGTTCAACTTTGCCTTTCAGTTTTTAGTTGCTGTAGGGACACTGGGCTGCAGGTGTTGGCTTGCAGTTGGAAGCACAGCTGGGTGTGTGCAGTGCTCACAGCTGAGCACTGGTGGCTGCTGCGTGGGCTTATTGCCGTCTCAAATGGGCTCCAGCTCTTGTTGCTAAACCCAAGTCATGCCTACAGTCAGCAGCCAGACTGGTGACCAAAGGATTGCCTACATGAAATCCTGTGTAAAATCAAGCAGGAAGCTTTCTCTGAAGTGGAGGAGAATCCTTTAGGACTTCTGCTTTCAAGGAGCAGGCTTACCCTGCCAAGCCTTCTCTGTCTTGGATGCAAACTTGCACAGGAGTTGCCTGTAGCTAAGCCTTCTGCGTGTGTTTTCTGGCAGCAATCTGTGCCAGTCCTTTCGTGCAGGTCCATTTGGTTAACCAAAAAGCCTCTGCTCGTTGAATGTGTGCCACAAGGTTAAACTTGGCTCTGGGGAGAGTCCTGAAGGCAGTGGGTGATGGGGAAACTTCCTTTCTGCATTGCATTAGCTTTGCAGCTCTGGCTGATAGCTCCATGTCTCTGTGCATAGCTGCCCCAGTCCAGGAGGATGATGTGCTGGAACTGGCTAGGCAAGCACAAACAGCATAGCCTGTGGGCTTTTTCACACTGCCACTTCTCTTGAACTATATAGTGAGGTCTCTCCAAAGGCGAGTGGCTCTGTGTGGCCTCCTTACTGAGCTGCTCCTGAGAGTTGGTCACAATCTCCCTGCCTGTGTGAAGGCATGCTGGTGGCTTTGGCAAAATGGCACAAGCGGTGGTGGGAAAGTACTGCTCATCCCCTTTTGGGATCGCCATTTTCAGCCAGCAGCTTTGAAAGCCGAGCTCTTGCATGTAGCAGGGAATATTTCTCGCTTCCATTGGTACTGGTGAGGCAAGCTAGTGTGTGGTGTGAGCAGTGATTGTCTTGTGTTACTGCTTTTGCAGTAGAGCTCACTGACCTAAAGCTGCACCTACAGCCTGGTGCTGTCTTCTGCCTTCTTGCTGGTTCCCAGCGTAGGTTGCTAGCACAGGTAAGTACATGGTCTGAGCTGGCTGTTCAACCCAGTGCTCCCTGTGCTAATAGTGTCCCTTGTAAAAGGACAGAAGTCTGCTGGGAAAGTGTTTGAGAATCATATTAAGGCTTCTCCGAGGACTGAAGGCTGCATGAAAACTGAAGAGCAGGTTCTTGTTTTGATGGCTCAGTTCCAGGGGCTGGGATGCACAGCAAGCTCTTAATGAAACCTTTCGGTTAGTTGTGTAAGCGTTCTAGTGAACAGCCTTTTTCCTTGCACAAGGAGTAGGCTAGCAAGTTCTGTTTTTTCAATTGGCTTTTGTGTGGGTTCATGAGAATCTGATTCCTAATGCTAACTCAGTTTTGATTAAAGGCAGGTTGTGAGCAGAGCTCTTGTTTCTGTTGGTTACTCCAAACAGGTGGCTCTGTACCTTCAGCAGCTGCTTGGTGTCCCTGAAGCAGGGATCATCCCTGCCTGAGATGTGTGCTCCCACACCGTCCTTTACATCAGCTCTGTTTGCCTGTGCCAGGAGATGATTACAGTCATTAATTGCACAGAAGTGTAACACCTTGCAGGATATTTTTCCTGCTGAATTAGTGAACTCCACTGCTTACTTTATGTGGTCAGGCTGATGCCAAAACCACTGCAAGGGAGGAGGTAGGAGAACAGAGCTGTAATAGAGGCTTGGGGAGGAGGTGGGAGCACGCACACAGTCTGACCAGGTCAGCAGTCTCTTTCAAACGTGTGCTGTGGTGCCAAATGGTGCCAAATCAGCTTGTTTTCCCACTGTCCTGTTGACAGAGGTGAAGACTATCAGCTAATGGGCAAGTACATAATGTGGAGAAAAGTCCTGCCCCTCTTCTGAGGGACGTGTTTGCATCAGAAATCCAAAACAAGAGGTTGGACTCCAGGGTTGATTACTGTTGGGAATAGAGCTGCAGGGCAGCAGTTGCTTTCCCTAGCAGGAGATAACTTTAGTTCATCCTTATGTTCTGTCCATTCATTGCTCATTCAGTCACTAGGTGGAAATTCCCCACTGTATATAAGCTGATCTAATTAATCCTGCTGTTTCTGTAGCTCCTGGTGCAGGCATCATCTGCACAGCTGCTGTAACTCAGACTGATGCTACGATCATGTCAAGCCAATGGCTGTTTTTTCTCCTGCAAGTGTCCCTGTGCTGTGCCATCAGGAATGTTAGAGATGTGAGTTTCCCTGTGGGGCTGTGGGAAGCTGTTTCATACCTTGGAAGGAATGGTGCTGAGCTGCACAAGGGGCCCAGTGGGGGGGGTGCTTGCAGGACAGTGCAGGGGCTGCCATGTTTTCTCTAGTATCATAGCTTTGGGGGTCTTTCACGATTAAAGATGTTTGCTGTGAAGGTTGCTGCACTAGCTGCAGCTGGAGTCTGTTTTCTTAAACTTCTGGGAGATGGATAGGGAGACACTGAGTTCTGCAGCTTTCCCAGGAACATGTTAATCGCAGAATCACAGAATTGTAGGAGTTGGAAGGGACCTCTAGAAATCATTGAGTCCAACCCCTATGCCAAAGCAGGTTCCCTAGAGTAGATCCCTAATCTGTTCAGTCCTCCCTCTTCTTCCCAGTAGCGTGCTCCTCCTTGTTGCCAGTGCTGTGCGTTATACTTAAGCGTGGCTCTTGCTGAAACAAGGGCAGAGTATTGTTTAAGGAAAGATGAGCGCACTTGATAAGACCTCTGAGATGTACCTGCATCTTTACCAGCACTGCTGAGCCACCCAGGCTCCCTAGGAATATGTTTCTTGGCGTTGCTCAGATAGCAGCATGCAGCTGAGTAGATGCTGCCTGTTGTCTGAAGGGCTTTCCAATGAGTGTGCTGCCTCATCTGACCTGTCCTCTTTGTTGTCTGCACCCTGCTTGAGGTATGTCAGCTCTTCCTTCCTTAGTGCACTCTCAGAAGGGAGCTTTGACAAGGTGCAGCCACCTTGGTGCTTAGGTCAGGTCAGTGTGCTTTTGACGCCAATCTCCAAGCTGTTTGTATGGGATGTGCTCTAGTTCCCATCCCAGAGTGTTCTTGGAGTGTGCTGGTTGGATTTGCGGTAGGTTTATATTGCTGGAAGCGCAATGCAAACGTGGGCTGGGAGCACACAAGGGAAGTGCCCCTTGCGCTGTCCTGGAGGCACCGTGACAGCCCTCGTGCAGCTCAGCAACATTTCTTCCATGGCCTCACAGAGAAAAATGCAAAGGGAAAAAATGAAAGCTCACGTCTCTAGCATGTTTGAATTGGATGTCGTCCTCCAGCAGCTACTGGGGTTTGTGTCTGTGGGACCTGGCTGCAGTTAATTTGAAGGGCCCCCTTGAAATGCATGGTGTTAACTGTTGGGTATGGTTTCACTTGACTCTTCTTGTCCCTGCCATTTGCTGCTGTACACGCAGCTAAAAACAGACTGATGATTTTGGCATGTTCCCAAGAGACAGCAATGTCCTCTGTTACTTGGCCACCATCTAGGTCTCATTTTGCAGCTGGTAGCAGCTGCCTCCTTTTAAAAACAGCCTTTGAGTGGGAATTGAGAGCTGTTGTGTCAGCACTGCCCCTGACCCAGCCTTCCTGTTGCCTTAACTTGTACTAATGAGCTTCTCACTGTGTGGATATTTTATGTGGGGTGCTTCTGGGGTCCTGGGCTGGGGAGGTGCTCTGCTTTTCCCTCCTGCTCACACTATCCTCTGCTTCCTCTGGGAAACATTCCTCCCTGATGCTCCTCTTCAGCCCCTGGTCTGAGCCTGAAAGTTTCTGCTTGGGTGCCTGAATACCTTCCTGGTAGGGACTTAGAAGTTGCTTAGAGAGGATCAAGCACATAGGAGGAAAGTACTGCTTCAAAAACTAATGAAGAATCCAGAAGTGGTTAAATTGAGAATAAATTAGTTCTAGCTGGCAGAAGGAGCAGGCCTCTTCTCCTGGTGTTGTTTCTGCTGGTTGTGTTACCTTAGTTCCTGTTGTGATCTGTCCTTTTTGTCATCTGAATCAGTTCCTGAAACCCAGCCTGGGAAGAAAAGCGCTCAGGGAGCTACTGGTTGGCCTTGGCTCCTGTGAGCTTCTGCCCTAAATGACTTGTCCAGAAGGTGGTCAAGAAGGTTGTGCAAGAAGCTGGTAACAGAGCACAGGCTTGGGCTTAGCAGCCAGGTTATCTCAGCTAGAGATCCTGCTGCCCCGTCATCGACACACTGACAAGTCCAGGTCCTCCTCCCTCTTCTCGCTGCGTGAGCTAACGCACGCGGGCCAACTCCTCCTCGCTGTAGTGACGTGAAATGAGGAGAAAGCTTATGTGTTTGGACCTGGATAAAAAGCCTGGAATAAAAAGAAAATGCCCGTAGCCCACACAAAGAACACTTGGATTTGGGGCTGAGGAATGACACTCCTGATGCTGTGGCAGGACTCTTCTCTGATTTTGTTAACTCTTGGATATAGACTTCAATTTTTTTAGGCGCAGCCTGACACTGGTGCCCTCTTCCTGCTTCTCAGCATCATAGGAGGCTGACAGTAGCAGTGTTTGTCTGATCACTCCTGATCTTGTGGTCCCTGAAAGCTAGCAAAGTATTTTCCTTTCGCCGAGGAGCTCTTTGGCCTGAGTTGTCTTGAGGGAGAGCATCGCTGCCAAGGACCAAGCAGATCCAGCCCAGCATGCTGACAGGTCACCAGAGCTGCTCTACAGCAGGGCAGAGGGCTTCCCTGAGCCATTAACACTCTGCTTATCACACCTGGAGCCCACCTGAATGGACAGACAGTGTGCAGTGGGGTATGCTTCGTGTTACTGTGGAGCAGTAGCTGAGCAAGCAGATTTCCATGCTGGAAAATGAAGTATTTAATGGTTACATTTCAAGCTGCCCTCTGGTGGCTTCAGACTGAATGAAATGAAAAATCAGCCTGCGAGAGATGTCAGCCACTTGCAAGGGCCACTGCAGAGCGTTGAGCCCGGTGCTGCTCACACCATGCCTGGAAGCTTCTGGAGCTGAGCTGTGCCCGCGGTTGGCAGGCTGGGACCGGTGGGCATCACTCCAGCATGGCCTGCATTGCTCCTGGGTTGTGTGGATGGCTGGTAGGGCCTGATCAGGGGCTAAACGAAGCAGCTGAAGAGCCACAGAGCTTGATATCCTCTGTAGGGGATGGCTAAGTGAGGTGTAGGGAAACAGGGAAATGCAGGTTGAAGGGCTTACAGCAGCTTCCTCCTGGGCTCTGTAAGAGGTGGGCTTGAGCTCTGAAGTTTACTGATGTCTTTAATAATGGCCTTGCATTTGTACTGGGTAAACTATATATGCAGAAAATACCTGGTTCAATTCTGTATCTCAAGTTTCTGACTTGAGGACATATGCTTCCATGAAAATATTTCCTTTTGCTGGTTTTGCATTTCTAGCTTTTCCATGGTTCTGAAGAAATCGGGATCCTGCTGAGGACTGTGCGGTACGGTTCAGGGTTACCATGGGGTGTGTGCATCCATTTGCTTCTCCACCTGCAGAAGCACCTGTGTAAAGGTGATGTAGTTTGAGTGCAAGCAAAAAGCCTAAACCCCTCAGTCAAGTGCACAGTGAACGTACCGGTCCTATCTATAGGTCCCTTGGAGATAGTGATCAGAGTTGGACTAGCACTGCAGGTTGGTTCAGCTTCCTCCTGCCAGGCTGACCCCAGGGATTCCTGTGTTATTTGAGGGGTGAGATTTCCCCAGCAGCAGTTACAGGGGATGGGCTGTATGGAATCATGGGACATCTGGAGGCACCCCCTAGTGGAGGAGTCGCAAGTGTTGCTGAGATTGTTGCACTCTTTCCTGGATAATAAGCGGTTTCTGCACAGGTCCAGGATGTTGGCAACCTGTCAATGCTCAGTGTGTGGAAAGACATCAGCAACTCTTACTTCAGGGTGATGGTGTCCCCCAAAGTGTACATGTGGTGGTGTGAGGGAGGGGAGAGGATGGCACCTAGAGTCTAGGGTGTTGTCCCTCAAAGAGATGCAACTTCCCCAGCCACATGGTTACAGAAAGGAGGAGCTTACCCAGGAGAAGCTTGTGGCTTTTCACCCTTCCTGAATGCTTAGGGAAGCATCATGTAGGTGGGGTCGTTCCCTTGCTGAGAACTGTAGCAGTAGCCGAGCCAGGTAGGTGTCTTGCTCTTCTCTTCGTGATGCTCTCATGGTTTGAAGTTGATTGTCTTCCTCTCAGCTGGCAGCCCTCAGAAAGTTCCTCACCCCTTTGCCGTGGCCAGTCCTAGTTTGGGACATTTGTTTCCCAAATCTTGTTTCTCCCTCCTTGCACAGTTGGCTGTCCAGGTAGCTAAGGGGGACTTGAGCTGCCAACACCGTGGGCATGCCTCCCACAGCTCTGCCCAGTGGTTTCTGAGTTGTTTGCCTGGCCTTTCACCTGCCTGTCCCAGTTCTGGGCTGTGTACCTTCCTGAAATCAGAAGGGTCAGTGTAGGGTGAGAAATCATTCCTTTTAAGTGCCACCATGGCCACGGAGTGGGATTGACACAGACAATTGCCAGTCGAGGGTTGGAAGCTCACAAGGAGTGCCTTCATGCGTGGCTTGAGAGCTGATGTTCTTCAGCAAGGTAGGTGACTGCTTTGACCTTTGAGGGGCATTTCACCTATCTCAGTCATGGCTGGCAAGTGCAGCCAGCTCCTTCCTTCACACTGTCGTCTCATGCCTGTTGCATCCTCAAGGTGACAGATAACACTGGGGTTGTGCAGCCTGTCCTTTGCTCAGGCTCTGTCTGCTTTCTGAGGCTGGGAGTGAGCCTGCCTCGTGCTGTGTGGAAGTGACGGGGAGCCTGGCGGTGCGAAACCCCGCAGCCTCTGCTGCCTGCCGTGTGGCTGGGGGAGCTGCCAGCTGCACTGCCCAGCAGGCAGCGCTGCTGCTCTGTGCTTCACGTGAGAGATCTCGCAGTCTGTGCTCCTCTCCTTCCTGCAAGGGCAGCAGTGATGCTGCCTGAGTCTCTACCACATTTCAGTGACAGGAGAGATCCCACGTTTGCTCCCTGGTCTGTTTTCCCTCTTCCTTGTATGTCCCGGCAGTCCCATGGCGGGGAGGGAGAGGAGAACGTGTGCATATGTGCAAATAAAGCTGCTCCAGTTACATGCCCACAAACCAGGTGTGTGTGCATTGTGTTCCCAGGGACCTGTGAGCCAGGAGCATTGTGAACGTGCTTGGGCCGGTGCTTCTGGAGAGCGTCTGATTCAGGCACTGCTTCTAGGGGGCATCACCCTGGCAGCCAAGGGGCTGTTGCTCATTCCTGTGAGGATGCCCAAAAGGTTGAGACTTCGGTGCGACCCCATGCTGGTGGGGAGCCCTTGCCATGTCTGAGCAGCGTGGCTGTAGAGCAGAACTGAGCAGGTTCCCCGAAATGTAGAAGCAGGAATAGGCAGGAGGTGGTGTGGTCACTGCCCTCATCCCATGCCCTCAGTGTGCAGCTCTGGACACTTTCTCTGAGCTGCATAGTAATGGTGTCCCTTGCACTGGATGTAGGGAGTTCTTTGCCTTGACCTCTGTTGCCTTTATTCATTGTAACCAAACCACAGCAATTGCTGCTTTCTGGCTGCCAAAGATGGCTCTGAAGCACAAGAAGAAAGCCTTTTCCTTATCACTGTTCCTCTGCACCTGTTCTGCATCAGGAGCAGGGCTCTGGGTTTAACCAGACAGGGACTGGGAAGCACTTGAGGTGCTTTTGAGGGCAAAGAAATTAGCCCAGCAACCTCTTCTGAGGATGGTAAAGTTCCCTGCCTCTGCTGTGGCAGGGATTAGCAGGGCTTCTACAGGAATGTGGTCACTGGAGAAGCCAGGACTGGTGGCAAAGCAGGATTCATCTCCAGAGCTGGGTGACCTGCAGCACGACGTGTGCTTGCTGGTGCCTGGGTGCTTCTGCAGGGATTCATGCGGGATGTGGCCCCTTGGGTGCTGTTCCTAGGGAGAGAAACAGCCTCATGTTGTGGCATGCAGGTGTCCTGCCCGCTATTCAGGCTCGCTGCAGTGTGCCCCTTAAATCATTGAAATTGTGGAGGCTTCCCTGAAAGAGGAGGAGCTGATTTGTGCCACTGGCTGAGGAAATCCCACCCAAGCTAGCCAAAGTAGCTCAGCGTGGTGCAGGTAGCTCAGCACAGGCTGGCTGTTCATCCGAGGCTATAAATCTGGGCTGCTGCCTTGGATCTGCTGCTGTTACTCAAACTCCACGCGTGCTTTGGGTGCACCTGACCCCTGGGGGAGATACGGGTCAGATTTCGGAGGGCTGCTGCGAGCGTCCGACCTGCCTGGCACGGGGAGCACTGAGGTGCCAGCTGGCACCAGGGAGCTGGGACAGGGCGAGACAGGGCCATCCCGATTGTGGCTGGAGGATCGAGCAGCTGGTGTGTTGCCTTCCATCCCCCAGGCAGGGATTTGGCATTTGCTGCCTGTGCTGGGCTCACGCAGAGGTGAAGGGTGTGGAAGCAACCGGCCCAAACCGCGCGTGCCATTGCTGTGCCCTGTGCTGGGGCTGCGTCCTTGCTGGTGTGCCGGAGGCAGCATCAATATTGTTTCCTTTCAGTTAAGGAGAAGGGGGAAGTAAAAATGAAGAAAACTAAGTCTTATGGCAGAGCAGGGCCAGCTGTCCCAAGAGGTGCTTACGGACCTGTCACTGGTGGATTTTAAAATAAACTGTTAAAATAAACTTTGAAATGTTTTGCACAATGTATTTTTCTTCCCTTATTTGACAAATACTGATCACCCTGATTTGGTATGTACTTGAATAACAAAGATGGTAATTTGTCACCTACTTTGCAGCAGGGGAACACATGGGGACGGAGCCGGCTGCGAGAAATAATCCGGGATTTCTCATGGCTGCTCGGCCTGTGGGTCCTTAGGGCCCATGCAGCTCACCCCAGTGCAGCATCCCATCAGCCATGGTGCTGCTGTTCCTCTGTGTTTGTGGCAGCTTCTCCTGGCATCCAGCCCAGCATCTGCAGCATCTGGGATGGAGGTTTCCTGCTTGCTCATGTTTCTGAGTGCGGCGTGGCTGCGACACTGTCGCTGGAGCCGTGGGTGAGGCTGAAAGGGACTCAGGGCAGCGAGGTCTGAAGGAGGTGGTGCAAGCCTGGACCCCAATCTGAGCAGAGCCCCTAGGGGAGAATCCCAGGGGTCCCATGTCCCAGCCAGTTACAGGGTTGCAGGGGTGGGCAAGGTCCCCCCTTCTCTGTGGACACTCGTGCCTCTTTCCTGCAGGCTGGCTGGCAAGCTCTGATGACCTGAAAGGAGCAGTTTAAGACCAGTCCCGTGTTCCAAGGGCGTGTCCCTGCTCCTGTAAATCCCACAGGAGCCCTGTGCTGTCGCAGATCATCCCTGGGCTCCTGGAGGAGATTCATAGATCCACAGAACCATTAAAATTGAAAAAGACCTCCAAGATCATCACGTCCAGCTGTCAACCCATCCCCACCGTGCCCACTAAACCGTGGCCTTAAGTCCCACATCTACACGCTCCTTGAACACCTCCAGGGGCGGAGGCTCCGCCACCTCCCTGGGCAGCCTGCTCCACCCTTTTGGAGGAGAAATTCTTCCTGCTGATTTCCCACTGGCAGTCTTCTCCCATATCTTGGTTCCCTCTTTGCCTTCCCCGTGTCTTCTGACCCTGTTGTCTTTTCTGTTGTACCTTTAACCGCTTCCTTCCCCCTGTGCCCTCTGGTTGCTCTCTTTCCATCTGCCCCACACTGCACCGCTCCTGTTCTTCCCCACGCCCCAGTTTTGCCCCTTCTCCTCTCGAGCTGCCTCCTGGGTCCTCGCTCCCGCAGAGGCACCTGCTGCTGCCCCGGGCAGGGTGCAGCACCGTGAGATGCCAGCAGCTGCTGCCAGGTGGCACGGATGTGAGCGGATCCCCCTCAGTGGGGTGAAGCAGCACCAGCCTGCCAGAGCCTTCGCAGAGGGAAGTTAGTGCTTTTGTGGCTTTTGTTTTTTTCCCCATTTTTAGACTCCAGCACTCTTCCAGAGCCTTTTCCAAGAGGTGAGGCAAAAGTGATTAGTGTTATGTTTGTTCAACCTTAACTACAGCTGAACAAACTTTGTTTTTCCTCCTTAGGAATTAATGCTCGGTTGAAAATCAGAACAGTTTACTTGTTAGTGCCATTACATAGCATCATGTGTTATTCTTTCCTTTTTGTCCCCCCTTCCCTCCCTTTTTTTTTTTCTCTTTTTAGCAGGATGCTGCAGTGGGCTCTGGGCAGCAGACCCCTGTAGCCCCACACAGCCCGGGTGATGGTGATGAGCTAGCAGCCAGGCTGCCTGGGAACCCCTTTCCCTTGAAACGGCTGATTGTAAAAATCAAAACTATTGTTTGTAGTATTTAGTCTCTTCTGCAAAGCAGATGTAATGCAGGTGGCATCCTTGCTTTCCTGAGATGTGGCCACCTCAGCTGTCCTGGGGAAGATTTTCAGGCTCTGAGCACATAGGCACAGCCCCTGTGCCATTTGGATGCTGTCTTGACCCAGGGTTTGTTGTCTGAGGAGCTGGAGCCACGTCGGCAGGATGCTCTGCAGAGCCCTGGTCAAACCCCCTTCAGCACGTTCAAAGCGTCAGATTCTGTGCCAGTCCTGGACCTGGTGGGGCTCTGTGCCGTGGGGCAGTGCCTCTGTGCAGCCTTTCCCAAGCCCGCTAGATGGCAAACATGTTAAAGATTTGCTCCTCTGCTCCTGGCCGGAGCCAGGCCCTGTTTGCAGTGCCAAGAAGTGGGCTGGATTTTTTTTGCCGGGGGCCTTCTGCACCAGCAGCCACCGGCTGTAAGTCTAGTGCAATCATTTACATTTCCAGCTCCTTTGTATAACATCAATACTGGAGAGTGTACAAACTGCTGAGCTGTTTACAACTGCGCCGGGGCTCTGCCGTCAACAGCATGTGCCTGAGCGAGCAGCGTCCAGCTGGGCTCGGGCTGCTGCCGGGCTGCAGGGAGCAGCCCAGACTCTGTTGGTTTTGGCTTCCTCCAGCTGAACCCGGCCCTGGTTTAGAGAGGATCAGGAGGAAGAGGAGAGAAGCATGGGGATTTGATGCAGGAGTTCGTTTCCACTGATGTGCTGTGCAGGGTGTCCCTGTGTCTCCCTGGTTGCTGGGTGAGCTCATCCCTCTGCTGGAACTGTGTCCCTGGGGGGTGGTTCCTGCATGGGGACAGGAAGGCAGGAAGGCAGGCAGGCAGGCAGCACTGAGTCCCTCTCACGTGCCCTGTTCCTGCTGCAACACTGCCCAGACACCCGTTCCCTTTGTCCTGTGCTCTGCTGACATCCCAGCCATGATGCTTTCCCTGGCTGAACCCAGGGCTGTTTGATCTCTTTGGGTGAAATTGTGGTGGATGGGACGAGCTTGCCCCAGCACAGGCACTGCCTCCCAACCGTGCCTCTTCCCAAGTTTGGCTTCTGGACCTTTTCATGCTGCTCAGATCTGTGAGCTGGAGCTTCTGGTGGCTCAGCAAAACGTGGAGCATCTTCTGCCTCCTGAGAGCGAGGAAGTTCCGTCTCCCAGGCTGCTGTCCTGTGCCATGCGGGAGAACTGCTGCCTGCTCCAAAGGGCTGCTCCTGGGCAGCGTTTGTCTGGGGAACCTGGAGATGTCGCTACCTCTGCACGAGAATTCTTCAAAAAGCCAAAGTAATTGAGGAGTCTGATGGATGTAGGTGCTTAGAGCTGCCTCTGAAAACCCTTCCAGACTTCAGTCTGTATCTTGAAGGGCTGAAATACCTTTTAAAACCTGGCTGCAGTGCCTGGACAGAGCTCAGCTGCTGTGCCCGTAAAGCAGCGCTGCTTTTGGAGACAACACTGTGTCACTTGGGGGCTTTTGGAAATGTGAGCTTTGACCCCACACCCTGATGAAGCCCATCCTGACCCCTGTCTGGAGGATGACTTGCCCCGGGGCTGCCCATCAGCTGGCTGCAGTGGTGCAGAGAGCCCAGCTCTGACATGGGTGCTGCAGATGCACACCTTGCCCTGCCTGGAGGCACTGGGGATGGTCAGGGATGCAGGGGCACGCATGGGGCCAACATACAGTGCCGGTGGTGCCCTTCGGTGCTAAGTTGGCTGTGAACGCAGGAAAGCTGCAGTGCGGTGCTGTGGGGATCTGCTTGTTGCCCAGGTCTGCCCCCAGAGCCCTGCAGCGGGTGCCTGCCCTGCTGCCTGCTGCAGGCTTTGCTTCGTGCCATGATCTCACTCACGGTGACTCTCTGCCCCTTGGTCTGTGTGCTGCTCCCGTCTGCTTCCATTCTGCCTGGCTCCAGCCTGGGTTAATCTGTCATACAGTTTTTAACCAACCCACCCAGACAATGCAGCATCTCCAGTCTCTGCCCCCTCTCCTGCCCTGCGGCCAGCAGCAATTTGGATGTGAGAACAATAGTTCCTGCCTCACAGACCTGATTTCATTCTGTTAGGAGATTGTGGGTTTGCTTGCTAGAGATAACTGGGTTACCTCTGTTATCTGGTAGGCTCAGTTTGTTGCTGTGGTATTTAAAAATGGGTGCATTGCAAAATGAGTGCATTGCTCGCCCTGCAGTGACCGTCCCATGTGGGAGCCAGCCTGCAGAAGGGAGCAGGGCGTGCTGAGGAATGTGGCACTGTGCGGGGCAGCTGCTGGGGCAGGGTGTCTGCGTTCTGGCTGAACACGCACAGCCTTGGGCACACCTCAGTGGCAGAGTGGCAGGGTTGGGATGGGAATGGAACACTGTCTCCAAGGTAAAGGTGGGCTTGAGATGGCTTTGAATTACCCATTGCTGTGGCTGGGAGGCATCGCTTGTGCTAGCTCTATCTGTAGAAGGATGCACATGTGGAGGCGTGTTGCTGGCATGGCAGTGCTCAGGGCTGGCTGTGGCATCCAGACTTGTGCAGGTGCAGGTGAGGAGTCACACCACAACCCAAGAGCTGGGGCTTGCTCCAGGCTTGCTCTGTGCAGCACCCCCAGTGAAGCCAGGTCTCTTGTTCCTTCCTCACCTGCCCCATGCCTTTGGGGGGGAATCTAACTACATATAGACAGTGGTCTATATGCACTGTGATGTGCATATAGACCACTGAGAGTGGTGCCTGAGAGCTACAGCTGCTTTACTTCCCAGACCTGCACCAGATGCATATTACTATCCTGGGTGGGGTTAGCAGATGTCCGGCAATGCACCCTGTGGTCCTGCTGGGGCTGGGTTTGCAGGGGAGGCCTCACATGTTGTGGGGTGCTGGGCATCAGACCTGTTCCTTGCCTTGTGGCTCATGGCTCAGGAATGCTGGGGGGATCAGAGCTGCTTCGGGGGTACCCGAGCTGTCCTGCAGCTTCCCACGTTGGCAGGCTGTGAGTGGTGTCTGTATTCAGAGACCATCACTGAGGTCTGGGGCCTTGGAGAATGGGGGCCAATGAGAGGGGAGCATGAAAACGTTTCCCCCTGGAGGAGCTTCTGCTGGTTCTGACGACCATGGGAACAGCTCAGGACCAGAGTGCTAGTTCAGGAAGATCTGTGTCGATGTGCTTTGATTTCTGGGAGCAGCTCAAGGAACCAGGGCTCTGATGTGCAGCTGGGGCTGTTGGGCTGCTGACACCATCCTGTCCAAACAGCCTCTGCACTGTGCTTCCAGCTCTGGCACCTTGTCTGCTGCCCTGCTGAAGGCTGGGCTGGAAGCACAGACACAGCCTGTGCGAGCACTTGTGATGCAACAACAAACGGAATCACTTTGGTCACCATGGGTATAGAGACTGAAGGAGCAGAAACCTGGACCAAAGCTCACACCAGAGTACTGCGACCTGGCTGCATTCAGCTGGGGGCTGGATGTGGGGATCTTGAGGGAAGGCTTCCTGTTGTGGGGCGGTGTTGGTGTCTGGGGAACCAAGGCAAGGTGGAAGCAGTGGTTTACCCAAGATTAATGGCCCAGGCAGAGGTTGGTTGCTTCGCATCCCAGCTGCAGCCCTCCAGGCTCTTGGCGTTACTTGGCGTTACTGGAGTGCCTTGGCTCCCCGGCACATTTGCTGCGAGCCCCGATTCCTCCCCACCAGACTCCTGCAAAGGGATGCCTGGCTGAGATCACAGGGCAGATTAAAGGCTTAAGCAGATAGGAGGCTTAATGGCTTGACCCCAGGACCTCTCCATCACCTGCGTGGTGCAGCAGCTCTGCGTTTCCTAGACATACACAGGTGTGAGAATGTGTCTGGAGCTGGGTATCTCTGGCAGCATGTTGCAGTGGGCTGGGCACGGCTCTGCTCATCTGCACCCATGGCTCCTGGAGATTTCTGCCCCTTGTCTTGGCAGGTTGCGTGAGCCTGGTTTGTGCAGGGTGGATGTGGCTTCCCCTCTGCTGTGTGGGGCTGGCTGGGGAAATATGGGCAGGATGGGCAAGCAGCCTGAGTGCACGTGGAGTGCCCCCAGCACAGTCCTGCCTGTGTCCTGGAGTGGGTGATGGGTGGGAGACAGACAGCCCTGGGCCCCGAGTAGCGAGGAGCTGGGACAGCGGGACCGCAGCCTTTTCCATCCCCTGGGGATGCCCAATGTGCTGCTCCCAGGTGGGGCACGGTGCTCAGCGCTGCCGTGACGCTGCAGGGTGCTCCTGGCAAGCAGCCTGTCCCTGAGTCCCTTGATGCTCACCAGGTGTGTCCTACTCTATCTCCTCACAGCCTGAGCACAGGTTGCCCTGAAGACCATCTCCTGCCCTGGCCCTGTATCCTTGGTGTAGCTGGCAGTGCTTGTGCATGGCCGTGCTGTGAAACGAGCATCCCTGCCCCGACCCTGCTGTCTGCAGCAGCTGCTGGGGTGGGTTGGCTGTGGGGACCTCGGGAGTGAAAGCTGCTGTGCTGTGTCACTGGTGCAGGGGTGCTTTAAAGCAGGGTCAGGTGTGTCTGAACTGGGGCAGCACCGCTGTGTGCTCCAGGGGGCACAGAAGAGAACTCTGCAAACTTCTGGCACCTGAAATCACAGCGCAGCTCTGGGCAGCCCTGCAGCATTGCAAGCTGCAGAGAGAAGTGAGGGCTGAGTCCCAGAGCCCCTGGGGGCTGCCATGGAGCCTGGGAGTGTCTGTGGCTCCAGGTGGGACGCAGTGAGCATCAGCACACCACGGTAACTCAGTGCCCTGTGTCCCAGCGGTGCCGGGGCCTGGCGGCAGGACCAGCACCACAGCGAGGGGGCCCGGCAGCGTTCCCCGGTTGTTATTTCAGCTGCTGGAGCCTCGGCCGTCCCGACAAACACCGACAAACACCCGCAGGTGCTGTTTGCAAGTGCTTCTCCCCTCCACCCCGCTCACCCTGAGGCGCTGCTCCGTGGGGGCCGTGGCGAGGGACCCCTCGTGCCCGGCCCTTCCCTCCAAGCACCGAATACTCGTGCCCTTGTTGCCTGACTCCGTGCTGACCCGAGCTGCTAACAGAGGCTGCCTTTCTGCTGGCAGCGGAGCCGGCGGCCTGGCCACCAAACTGCAGGCCTCCGGGGCTGCCTCTTAACCTGGAGGAGCAGCGGGTTATTTGTGTTGCTCTTGGCAGGGACGCCCCGGCCCTCTGAAACGCAGCAGTGAATGTGCGCGGAGGTGTGGGGCGCGGGCCAGCGCGCGCTGTTTGTGTTGGAGCTGCCGCGCAGGGAATTAGTTCAACTCGGCTGCTAATTGCTTCTGAAGTGCGGGGCTGCGTTGAACGGACACGGACGTGGTGGGGACAGCGAGCACAGCTGGGGGGAGCTGGCCCCACTGCCCCCTGCTCACGGCTGTGTCAGCCCCCCTGGGCCTGCAGGGAGCAGAGGGTCCCAGCCCTGGTGCAGCTGGATGTGTGATGCTGCGATGCTGGGGGGCAGAGCCACCCCCTTCCCTGCCCTGTGCCATCTCCTCCAGGCCAGAGAGGGGGATGTGGCAGGGGAGGAGCAGGGAAGCAGCACCGATGTCAGCCCTGAGCGGTGTTCGTGTCTTGTCCTTCATTCTGGCAGCTGTCCCCATGACTTGCTGCTCCTTCTGGGAGGCATTCCTCACCCCACCGTCCTGCTGAGTGCTGCAACCCCCCTGCCCCATCCCATCCCAGGTCTGCTGTCCTGCTGCCCATAACTGCCAGTGCTCTGGCTCGGATGAGGGGCTGGGAAGGACGTGGGGTGAAGAGGAGGATTCTGCCCTGCAGAAGGGCCTGTGCTCACACAAGCGTGGGCAGACCCAGCTGCCACCTCCTGTCCCCAGCGCTGCTGGAGCTTCGGACTTGGTAATGGTTCCTGTCCTCCGTGGGAGTACGGCTGTGCACGGGCAGGAGGGGAAAGACCTTGAAGCCATCACCCCCATGCATTGTGCAGAGCATTTTGGGGACCTGCAGCACGCCAGCACCAGAGCCCTGGCTGTGTTAGAGGTGAGTGCTTCCTTCTGCTGCCGGGCGCAGCATCTTTCCGTGCCATCGCCCTGCATGGAGGATGAGCTCACTGCTGTTCCCTGCAGCATCTGCTCTCCATCCTTAGGGTGGAAGGGGGATGATGGAGGCCTTTCCCAGACCTGGACGGGACCTGGAGGAGCTGCCGTGTGCTGTCGTGGCCTTGGGAAGCGGCTCTGGGAAGGGGCCCGCCACCCCAGCACCTTTCTTGTGGCCATGACCGTGCTGCTGAGCTGTGGCAGCCACCTCAGCAGTGTGCAGGGAACGGCCAAGGACAGGGAGCCCTGGGCAGGCAGAGATCCCTGCGGGGACGTTGAGAGCCCTGTGCTCGTCCTGTTGACTTGCTTTGAGCCTCCGTGGGCTACAGCAGGCTGTGTCCCCAGCTCTGCGTCCTCTGCTGGCCTCCGTCCTCTCCCACCCCGCCCTCCCCCTGCTCTTGGTTAGAAATTGTCGTTTAAAGCCCAAACTGCCCATTGTCCAAACTGGGATTAAGCACCATCTGTGCAAACTTTGAGGCCATTTCTGTGACTGGGAGGAAACGGATGACTCAGAGAGACATTGCGACACAGATCCGCAGTGACCCTGGGGTTAAGTGGGTGGATCTCGGCAGCCCTTTAACTCAGCTTCTGAGGCACATGGCAAGGGGGCCAGCAGCAGCTTCCCAAGGGCTGTGGGGTACCCCTGGGCCGTGAGATGTTTCTGATTCACATCAGGACGCTGCTTGGGGTCCCACTGCTGGCTCTTGGGGGCTGGATTTGGGCTGGAAGAGGCTGCAAGGTGCATGCCCATTGTGCAGGACAGTGGCCAAGCAGTCGGTCTGTGTTAGTCTGGGACCTCCCAGGAGCCTCATGTTGTGGTCCTTTCCCCAAAACAGTGTCTGATGGTGAAGGTGGCCCTGGAGGAAGATGATGGAAAGCGCTGCATCCTCTGGTAAATATCAGGAAGAGGACTTCACCATGTGGGAATGAGGAAGTGGTGCTCAAGTTGCTTCTTCCCACACCTGCCCCATGTGTGACATGTTCCTACAGCCCCTCTGGACCAGGATGGTGCCCAAATGGAGGCTGTGTTGGTGGCATGAGCACAGGAGGCGGAGGACCAGGCTGGAGGAATGCTGTGCCCCGCAGCAGCTGGCACTGCCCTCTGCCTGCTGCCTGCCTCCCATCCACACCCCCAGGGATCTCAGGGCATCGCGGGGCTCCCAGCAGGGAGGGGGGTTGGCCGACGTGGGGTTCTCTGTAGGGCTCAGCTGTCGCTGGGCGAAGAGGGCGATGCTTGCTGCTGGTCTCCTTGCACACCTGGACAGCTGCTGTTGGGTCTGGGCCCATGCAGGGGCTGTGCAAAGTGGCTGACTGCCCTGCTGAACCCCGGGCTGTGCAAACACTGGCCCTGCTTCGAGTCAGTGTCCCGAAGGAAGACATCTGGGGACAGAGCAGGTTGTGAGGTGGCTTAGGCTGGGAAGTCTGAGTTTTGAAGGACCGTGTTTGAGCTGCTCCTGTGATTGCAGGAGGTGGGTCTGGATCGTGAGCAGTGCAGGTGCAGCTTTGTCCAAGGAGCAGAGCAGGGATCCCTTGAGTGATAGGTGTGAAAATGGTGAATGAATGGCTCCTGGTTTTTGTTTGTAGCTTGCAACCTTTTCCCTTTGCACCATGGTTTTGTTGCTCCCCAGCTCCACCACGGGTTTGTGGCTCAGCAGGACGCTGCTGATGTGCAAGGTGGTGCTGGAGCAGCTCAGATCTGACGAGGACAAGGCAGGGCTGGGTTTGAGTGCTGGCAGCAGCATGGAAGAGCACCAGGAACATGCTTCTCGTTTGGGATCAGTTTGCTCAGCTTCTGATGCTAGCGCTGTTCTTTCCCATTGCATTTGGATGGAAAATTGGTGTGATGTGTGTCAGCTCCCTGCTTTGCTGAGAGTGTGCCTGTGTCTGAATGCGGGATCTTGTGCACAGCTCTGCTCAGATGCAGGAGGCCAAAGCTGAGAGGGGAGAGCTGGAGCAGGAAGCATCAGAGAAATAAGTAGCCCTCAACAAGAAGCTGCGATTAAGACAGCTTTACACCCCAAGTCCAACCTGAACAGCTACGATAACCCCAGAAGTTGGTGAAATTATTAGACAGAGCTCGAGTAAAATGATACGAAGACGATGCTAAGACAGGTGAGATTTTGCTTTGCTTAATGCACAAAGCACAGAAAAAAAGGAGAGGAAAGAATTTCCCCAGTGAAAATCTCAGCCAGTTCCATTTCCAGTGACAGTCAAAGAGTTAAAGTGATATGTTGGGAGTTATGAGTGTTTATCTAAAAGAAAAGTGGCAGGTGAAAGGGATAAAATAACACAGTTCTTAAAGCAATGCAATATGTTCGAATTATCCGAGGATCAGAGCTGGAATTTGGAAGGTAATATTGGATAGAAGGAAATGGGAGATGAAGACAGAAATAGGATGGGGAAAACAGCTCGAGGTGGCTTCCCCATTGGTTGCTACAAAGGAAAAACAAAGAGGTTGGCATTGTTAGCACCAGTGTGAATTTGTTTATTGGAGGGGATTTTTCTTGCTCTTTCAGAATTAAGCTCAGGGCTCTGAGATGTCAGGGTGCAGAGCAGACCCTCCTGAGCTGAGTCTGGCTGGAAAAACATCAGCAGTCTGTTCCTGCACGCCGGCACACCCCTGGAAATGGCTGCTGTGCCCGGATGACCTGTGTGCCCTGCCGGAGTGCAGAGATCCTTCCCTTCCTCCCTCGGCGCACAGGGTTGTGGATGCTCAGCGCCTGGCAGAGCTGGGTTCCTCCCAAACCTCCAGTGTGCCAAACATGACGAAACAAGTGCTCTCCACCTGCCCAAACTAACCTCTACCCAAACAAACCTCTGCTCCTGCTGTGGCATTGGGGGATCTTGCTGGGGACACGTGGGCAGGCAGCTCTGGGGCAGCGCAGCCAGGAATGTGCTCTGCTAGGAGAGCAGTGTGCATGGACAGCAGGGGAAGCACTGCTCTCCAAGCTGTGGCACTGGTGCACAGATTTTGGGTACGTCTGGCCCACTGCCCTCACCACCTCTGCTCTTCAAGCACTGTCCTCACTGGCCTGGAGCTCAGCTTTTCCTGGGCTGCTCGCCTGGCTCAGGCAGGTCTCTGCCTCGTGCTGGCTGAGAAACTTGGAGAGGGTGTGGGTGAGTCGCGGAGCCTCCACTGCTGATCCGTATGCGTCCCTTCCAACTTGGGACATTCTATGATTCTGCCTGGACAGGCTCCACAACTCCAAAATCTTGGGGTGTTTCCTTTTGGCTCCTCAGCCATCCTGATCTCTACCCCTCTACGTGGTATGTGACAGCTTCATCACCTGCTGCAGCCCTTGGACTGCAGCTCTCGTTGCGTGGCTGTCCCAGTGTGCTGGGAAGGGCTGCGCTGATGCTCAGCCACATCTCTGGGACCCCGAGGAGAGGCTGTAGATCCCGGACATAGCTGAGAGAGATAAGGAGGGGACCTGGTGCAGGTGGTGATCAAATGCCAGGTATTACCAAGTCCAGCACAAATGCTGAGCTGCAGGGCCTGGTCCGCTGCTCACCTCCCCCGGGGTGTTACAGTCCAGCCTCAGGCAGGTTGCACTATTTATTTTCCTGTACTTAAGGCAGGATTTTGGCAGCAGGGGTGGGAGGCCTCTCGGAGGAGTGCTGGCCAGGCTCCCTCCTGCTGCCGGGGAGCGCAGCCGTCGATGCTCCGCTGTGCCGGGTGCTGGAGGAGGCTGACACCGTCAGCAAGGGCATGTCAGAGCAGTGCTCACCCCAGTGTGGGTGCTTTTCTATGGGACTGGGGTGCAGCCCTTTGTGATGGGCTGTAAGAAAGCCTCATCCTCTCTGCCCATGCATGGAGCAAAGCATATTTCCCCTCTGGCTCCTGTGTCCTGCTGTCCCCATCCCCTGCCTTCCCTACAGCCAGCTGATGTCAGTAACTTCCTGTGGGTAAAGGGAGAGCAGGAGGCACAGGGAAACTGCTGTGCTCTCCACTGCAGGGATATGGGGTGCTGCTGTTGCTGGGAGGAAGCGCAGATCCCATGCAGGAGGAAATGCGCAGAGGCATTTTCTGTTGCACCCTTTCACTCCCCTACATCAGAGGATGTGAGTGCAGATCTGTGCTCTGCACTGTTACCCTTGTCCGTGGTGATCTCACTGCTTTGCAAGGAGAGCAGCGGGCAGCTGAGTGTGCCAGGGGCGGGAGGATGAGGTCGCTGGGAGGGAGGGGAGCGGTCGCTGCCAGCGAAGGGCACTGAGGGTGATGTGGCCAAAGCAGCTGGAGAGAAACCGGAGCTCTGCCCATGTGCTTGGCCACATCCTGCTCTGCCTGGAGGGCAGAGAGGTGGCAAACGTGGAGCCCAGGAGGGAAGGGGCAGCCAGGGTTGAGTGTGCGTTGGCACGTGGGAAGGGATTTCCAGGAGAAGAGGGAAGGAGCAGAGATGGTGGTGGAGTTGGGAGCATGAGGAATGGCAAAAATTGTGGCACTACCCGTGCAGCAGGGTGGGGAGGGTTGGCAGGGGGTGTCCTGTTTTTGCCAGGATGATTTTGTGCTGGCAGCGGGACATCCAGGAAGGGTCCGGGGCGGGGGGGGGACGTTGGGCCGTGAGTCCTCGAGGAGCGATGAGCTCAGCAGGGAGAGGTGGCGGAGGGCTGAGGGCTGCGCCAAGCCCGCAGGGCTGGGATGGGCTCTGGGGCCAAGTGACACTGCTGGCCTGGGATGGGTGGCAGCGAGGGCAGGCTTGGGGGGGGGTGGAGGAGAGAGACAGCACAGCCCTGCGAGGGGCTCCATCCAGGATCACAAAGGAGGTGGCAGCTCTCTCTGCCTGGTTTCAGCGTGGAGCGGAGCACGCTTCTGTTTTACCTCTATGCTGGGTGGTGTTGTGGGGGAATGGAGATGGTCCTGGGGCTGGGGATGGAGCGGGGAGGGGATGGGATGGAGCTGGGAGGTCTAAAAGTGGCAGAAGGGAGAGGTACTTGGGAGGCTCAAGGCTTGTTTTATTCCATTCTACCATCCTATTCCTGCAACATTAGTTAAAAAAAAAATAGCCTTAACCCCTGCCACTCACAGAGGCCAAAGTGAGAGAAGCCAATGCTGCTCAAAGGAGAGCGGAGCAGAAGTATGAATGATGAATGCCCTCGGCGAGCACAGAAACAGAGCTGCAACTGCAGAAAGGGGACAGTGCCGGGGACAGGGCTGTGCCTTGCTCTGCCCAGCTCTGGGCATGGAGCGCAGTCCGTCCTGCAGCTGCATGGCCAGGGTGGGTGGTGCTCTCTGTTTTCAGCCCTGATGCTTGGCTCGAGCCCGGTGGAGTGACAAGGGACAAGTGGAGTGACAAGGGACAAGGAGTGTGCTGCCTGGGGTCAGCTGGGAGTGTGTGGGCATCTGGCACCAAATCAGCATCCTGCGGCCCAGGGATGGAGGCAGCAGGAACTGCATCTGTGGGCAGCTCCTGCCCTCACCTCCTGCAGAGCAGCAGCACGCGACCCCCTCTCCTCTGCCCTTTGACTCAGGGCTCGGGAGAGCAAACCCAGCACCTGTCTGAGCGGTGACCACAGCGATTGCCACGCACTCACCAGGAGCCCAACATGGGGAAACACCAATGGGGGAGCAGAGGCACAGCCCGTGGTCCCAGTGCCAGCAGCAGTGCAGGAGGGACAGGGACAGCCCAGGGTGGGTCTCGGTGTCCCCTGTATGGTGCTGAGGGGCTCTCTGTGGGCACCTCTCCTCCTTGCTGAGGGCTCAGAGGAGACCAAAGCCTTGAGGTGGGTTTGCACAGCCTGACTGCTAGAAGGAAACCCTGCGGCTAATTCAGCACAAACTCATTATTTAATAGACAAAGTAAATGCAAAAAAAAAAAAAAAAAAGGCATTTCCTCTCTCCTCCCCGGTGCTGAAATTTACAGTTATGAGAAGAGCCAGAGAGTTGCAGAGCCGGGGTATCTCTGGGTGACATTTACAGGGCTCAGCTTTCATCGCAGCTTGAAAAAAACCCCATGTGCAGAGATTATCTGCGCGCTGATCTGGATTGTCTTGTTCAGTGCTGGCCCTCCGGGGTGGACAAGGAGCAGAACACTTGGCGAGTGGCCTGAGGGCTGTGGCCTCCTCTGCATGAGCTGGGAAGAGGAGGAATGGTCTCAAAGGCACTTGAGAGCTCGCAGCCCTGGGACCCAGCGAGCTGGAGAGGAGCAGCGCAGCTTGGAGCCCGCTGGGGAATTGGTGCTGTGGGAGGGACGATCCCCGCTCTGTGCTGCTCTGTGCTGAACGTCTCCCACCAGTGTGGAAGGGGCTCCGTTTTGGGGTCACCCCTGGTTGTCAGCCCCCATTGAAGGCCCCGGGAGGTGCAGCAGCCAGGGACAGGGGGGTCCCTCGGTGCAGCTCCCTGTCCTGCAGTGTGGGGGATGCCAGCGGGGCCCTGCTCCAGGCACGTGGCTTGGCCCCGGGCGCCGCAGCCACTGCTGCATCAAGTCAGCTGTCAGGAGCCTTCCAGCCGGACGCTGTCTGGAGACCTTCCAGCGACCACAGGCTCTCCCCCAGCCCATCACTGCCACAGCACAGACGAGATTTAATGGATGTCTGCGTGTTCCTCTAACCTTTCCCCTCTCCAGATGAGGCAGGGAAGAAAAATAAGCCTGCAGGTTTGGGAGGACCCCCAGCCCAGATGGCGATGGCCATGGCTCTGGGCATTTCTGGCTCGAGGTGGGCAGCGTGGGCCGGGCCAGCACTGTGCAGGGAGCTCCCGCATGCACAGGAGGGCTCAGCAAAAGCAGTGCCACCCTGCAACAGCTCCTCGCACCACAGGCAGATGTTCCTCTTGGCTCGAGGTGCCATTTTGGGGTTTTTCTTTGCTCCCTTCGGCCTCCCCACTCGCAGACAACTGTGTGAGGGAAGAGAGGAACTGGTTCATGTTCCACCTCCCCTCACAGTGCCCCACTGCTTATTAGTTCTCCAAATATTTCATCCTGCAGCCCAGCAGCAAGGACTCTGTGCTAACCCAATCCCAGGGTAGGGCAGCACGCTGTCCCCACAGCACGGCTGCAGGGAGCACCATGTCCCCAAACCCCGGTGCTGGGGCACACACAGCATCTCTCAGGCTCAGCATCCCTCTCACACTGCCCGAAGGATGAGAGCAATAGCCATAGAGCACGAGCACTGCCTGCCGCTCAGCTGTGCTGTCCTCCTGTCCCAGCAACTGTTTCCATTTATACTTTTCCTTTTCTCAGTAGTGGTTGGGATGGGGCTGTGTGTAACCTCGTCCCTGGGAGTGCAGAGCAGCTCTGGGGACAGCACAGGGAGGAGGAGGAGACTTGGCGTGAGGAAGGTGAGAGCAGTTATGGAAAGAAGGAGAAGGAAGGAAAAGAAGATGAAAAGAAGGAGGTGGAAAAGGAGGAGATGAAGAAGGTGGAAAAGGAGGAAAAGAAAAGAAGGAAAAGAAGGAGGAAAAGAAAATGGAAGGAAAGGAAGGAAAGGCAAAGAAATCCCCTGGGATTTCCATCCTCCAGCTCCCAGCTCATCCTTGCAGTGCAGGAACTGTGCCCTTCCTGTACCTTCCTCACAGCCTCCAGCTCAGCAAGGTGCTGGGGCAGTGAGGGGCTTTGCAAGGGCATGGGGAGAAGAGCAGGAACACTGTGTCCCCTGACAGCACAGACAGCTGCTGAGGAGCTCCTGTAAATCACAGTGTCTGCCAGAGCTGCTCCAAAAGCTACCCAGTGCCCAGGAGGCCCCCGAGCATCCCCCAGGGCCTGTCCGTGTTCCTCCGGAGACTGACAGCCCTGGATGGGCTCTCCCTGCATTGTAATTAAGAGGAAGGGACGGTGCCACCCCATCACCATGTCCCCATGCTCTGCAGTACCCACAGCTGCACGTGCTGGCTGCGCTCCATCACCTCTGCAGGCTCAGCTGAGCCAAGCCGTGCTCAGCACATGCCTTAAACAAATACAAACAACTGCGATAGAAGACAAAGAGTGCCTAACGCTGGCCTCAGGCTTAACCACCTCCCGTTTGCGATGCTCCGGAGTCAGCAGGAGAGCATCCGAGGAGAGCAGGCACCGCGCAGGTCCCCAGCCAGCACTGAGGTCAGGCAGGTCCCTGCCGCCACGAGAGGACACTGAGGGGCTCTGCCTTCAGCGATAAATAAGCAAACAAAACAAAACAGAACAAAAATACAACAATCGCTATTTTTTTTTTTAAAACTTTAAATATTTTTTTCTTTAAAATCTGTTTTCCTCTGGAGCTCTGTCTCTGTAAAGAGCTGTGCTCTCCCTGCAGCGTCTGGGTCACTTCCTCAGTCCTGGCCGCAGGGCAAGAGAGAAGCAGGGTCACTTAGAGAGGGGAAGGGACCGCGCTCCCCTCTGTGCATCACCGGCACGTGTGGATTTCCACCACCCGATGGCAGGGTTTGCACTTGACGGAGCAGCACCAGTGGAATTTGCAACTACACCTTTCCACCACCTCCACTTCGTCCGTATGGAAGCCCCGGCCACAGCACATGAGCTCGCAGCCGTCGATGGCCTTGGAGGTCTTGTTGCACTGCCGCCCGCTGGTGCCCAGCACCCCGTTCTTGAGGTCGTGGTCACAGAAGTCAGGACTGGAGTCCAGGTAGACGAGGTCCTCGTCCGTGTGCGGTTTGAACTGGGAGTTTTTTGGCACCAGCACTTTTGTGGAGCCAATCTCGCTCTGCTCCACCTCGGTGGCACCGTCGAATTTCTCCTTCAGCACGTTGCCCACTTTGCGGAAGGGGGGCATGGCTTTCCAGCACGTCTTGAACTCGCACGAGCCCGACACACCGTGACACTTGCACTCCACCCGCATGTTGTTCAGGATCGCCTGAAGGAGTGTAGGGGACAAACAAGATGGGATGGTCAGCGTGGGATGGACACAGCAAGACAGGTGCGACACAGTCACAGAACCACAGAACATCCCGAGCTGGAAGGGACCCACAGGGGTCACTGAGCCCAACCCTGGCCCCACACAGCACCACCC
This sequence comes from Penelope pileata, assembly GCA_013396635.1. Classification (NCBI taxonomy): domain Eukaryota; kingdom Metazoa; phylum Chordata; class Aves; order Galliformes; family Cracidae; genus Penelope; species Penelope pileata. The sequence continues at coordinate 229,232 of WBMW01003620.1, forward strand.
AAACCAATGGCTGAGAGCGGTGTCCCAGTGCTCCCTGAGCTCCGGCAGCATGGGGCTGTGCCCACTGCCCTCCATGCCAACGCAAGAGGACAGGAAGGGCTGTGCAGAAAGCAGTGCTGATGGGGTGAAGGGACTCGAGCAGTGGCTGCAGACCCCACAGGGCTGCCCAGGTTTCCCCCATAATTACCTTCCTCCCTGCCTCATTGTTGTGGAGGTTCATCAGCGCTCTGTTGGAGGAGGCCCCTTTGCTCCTCTCCCGGACGTCAACAAAGGACTGTGAGAAGGCCACGCCATAGGCGATGTTATCAGAGCAGCCCGACCACTGGAAGCCTAAGGCACAAGGCATGGATGGGACAGATGAAACCAGCCCGCCTCGCTCATCCTCCCCAGCCCCATTCTTGCTAAAACACTGCTCATTGCCCCTGTCTGTCTTGCTGCCCACATTGCTGAGCTGCCCATGCACATCACCAGGCTGGGGAAGCTGGAGAAGTATGGCCCTGGAGAGGAGAACAAGGTACCTCATGAGCAACGCTCCCAGGCACTTTTTGGAGGAACTTCCATGGACCAACAGGCTTTTTAAGTTGTTATTGCTTTGGCTTTTTTCTAAAGGTTGACCCCAGAGAACGGACATTTCTGTGCCCGGTTGCTGTGCATCCCGCCCAGCTCCAAGCTTTGCATGCTCACCTTGCGGGCTGCCGCCCTGCACCGTGCGGTCACAGCCGCACTTGTCCAGCTCGCCGCTGCTGCAGGCGCGGGTCACAGCGAAGGCCACCCCTGCCGAGGAGATGGCGTAGACGAATGCTGCCTCCCGTGTCCCTGCAATGGCACAAACAACGGTGGAAAACGTGGCAGGGTACCCCATGCAGCACACTCTTCCCCCCCTCCCAGGCATGATGTTTGCTTCGTGCCAAGCCTGAAGCAGGCTCAGCAGACACTACGTGCTGCTGGCAGCCTTGCAACAGTGATGGAGCTGCCCTGTGTGGTTAAACCATGGATGTGATGGGCAAGGACACATCTGGCAGAGAGCGAGATGCAGAGGCTGCATTGCAATGGGGGGTGAGCTCTGCAGAGCTCATGTGGAGGCTGTCTTGCCTGGTGCTTTCAGGGCACCTCTGCCATGAAATCCCTCCTGCATCCAAAACAGCTGTATTTCCTCAGCTGCTTTTGATAGTGGAGATTGTCCCCTGCAGCTGCAGATCCTCAGCATTGTCACACAGCGTCCCATAGCTCCCAGCACACCCAAAAGGAGCCTGCAAAACTCCTCTCCCCAAAGCTCCATGCAGAGTCATGCCAGCCCCCGGGCACATTCCCCCCCCAGCACGTCCTCGTGCCCACCTGTGTGGTGGCACAGCGACAAAGAGCCCATTTGAGAAGGGAGAAATCTGGGCATAAACACAGCGGGCGGCTCGGCCGGGGACCGCGGTTCTCAGCTCTTGCAAAACCCAAATAGCCACCATCCTCCAAGGCTGAGGGTGGCTGAGGACACGGCCCCTCCGTCTCCAAACAAGCAGGGGGGGCACTCGGGGTGTGTTAGGGCTGTTTCAAGGTAGGGGGTGGCTCGCCGGTCGGGCAGAGGGCAGCTTCTTTGGTGGTCGCGGCCCAGGCTCTGGTGGCCAACAGCAGTGGCTGGGGAGGGCCCAGCCAGCGCAGGGCCTGAACCGCCTCCAAGTTAATCGAGGTTAATAGTAGGATCGTGTTGGTCGGTTTGTGCTGTGGCTGACTAAAAAGAGGCGACTTTTAGTTTCTGGTATTTCTGGTATTTCCAGTCCTGAACCTTCACAAGAAGAGATCTTCACCCCTGCATCGAGGGGAGGAAAGTCAAACGAGCTGGGGGCAGCTTTGGCCATGTTTGCTGGGATGGGTGCTCCAGAGAGCGGCACCCGGGGGACGCAAGGGCTGCTTGGAGGTCTCCAGGCGTGGCAAAGGGGCCTTCCCCTCCACCGCCTCACCACGAGGCTCTGGGCCCAGCCTACTTCAGGCCCAGCCCTGGGCCCGCAGGATGCCTGCACCCAGCAGGGGATGCGGGGCCTGGCCTGGCCACAAATCCTTGCGGAGGGCGGCTCGGCGGTGCCGGGCGATGCTCTCCGCTGGGCGCTGTGTTTTACTCTCGCTGGGCGGCAGAGGGCCGTCCTCACAAGGCCGCGCCTCAGAGCGGCTCTGGCAGCAGCCACTGCTGCGGTGCTGCCCGGAGAAGAGGCTGAACAAATCCAGCATCTCACTGCAGAGCGGAGCTCCTGGGTTCAGCGGGATGGGCATGAGGCCACGGGGTGACCTGTGGGTCCCGCCTGAGCTTGGCGTGTCCTTGTGAAAGCTCCGGTCTGGGTGCCTGGGGCTGGTGCATGGGACGGGGCCACTGGGTGTGAGAATGTTTCAGCAGAGAAAGCACTCAGCAACTGAGGAACTGGAGTGGCTATGGGAACTGGAATGCTGGGCTGTTCCCTGCTCTCCTCAGTGCTGGCTTGGGGCAGTTAACAAAGCCCACAGGCAGCCCAATGGCTGCAGCCGGGCTGCTGGAGCCTCTGCCCCACGCAGCAGCACCCCAGGCACGTGCCCACCCAGCTCACCTTGTGTCACCACCTTGCCGAAGACAGGCAGGGTGTCCAGCGTGGAGCAGTTCCAGCGACGGTTGCGGAACTGGTACTGGCACTCCTCGATGGCGAGCTGGGCACCGCGCCGCACCGAGTCCATCACCTCCAGGTTCCTCTTGCACATCTGCACCTGGCGCTGGATCAGGCCCTTCAGCTTCTCGCAGGTCTCCTCCTCAGAGATGCTCCCCACTGAAGACAGCTTCGCCAGGTACCTGCCACGAGAGTCGGCACAGCTGGTTAGGAGAGAAGGGCTGGGGAGCACGGACACACGCTCAGCAGGGACACAGCGACGAGACCCAACCTGTCACTCCCTCTGTGACTGAGAAGTGCCACACACCTGGGTCACCTGAAACGTGCCACTGCAGTGGCTCCACAGGATGCATTTTTGCATCGCAGAGAGCAAGCCCAAGGAAAACAGCCATCCCTTGCAGCCTCGACCCTGCCTCTCCGGGAGCCCAGCTGCCAGCTCCCCTTTGCCTCTGTTGCCTGCGTAGAGGATATTTTCGGTGTTGTCTGAATGTGCCCGGTTAGGTCTCCTGAGTCCCGGCACATCCAAGCGCTACTAGGAAAAGCCAGAGGTCTCTGAAGTCAGCCAAAACAAGCAGGACAGCCACTCGGCTGCCAGCTCCAGCTGCCACACAGCTCCCGCAGCATGGCAGCGCACTCATCACCGACAAACATCTCCCTCCAAACCACTTCCCTGCCGGAGCCTGCACTTAGCTCCCCCAGTGTGCGAGTCCGGCCTCCGGGAGCTGCCAGGTTTCCATTACCTGGGGTTCGAGCAGGGCTCAGAGCGGGGAGGATGGAGGCAGAAGCCTGTCTGAGGCAAAACTGTGTGTGCTGGGTGCCTCCTCCATCGGTCTGGCTCTCAAATGCAGCTGCCAGGTACCTGCTGACTTGGAAGGGGCTGGTCCTGCGTGGAGGTGACCACGGCCCTATCCGCAGCAGGGTGTACAGAGGCATTAAGGGGAAGGAGAGCTGCCCATTTTACAGTGAGCATTCTGCAGCTCATGGCACCTCCTGCCTTGTGCCAGCTCCCACTTGAGCACGACAGTCATCCTGCACATTCCACTAACCCAGCCCAACATGCCTCGTGTGCGTGCTGACCCTTTCCCCGGCTCAGCCTCCTGCCCCAGCCTCTGGATCCCAGAGGGGTTTTGAGGCAGACCCACGCAGCTCATGCAGGCTGTTGGATAACACAGGTTCTCTGCAGCTATCTGCACTGGTACCTGCAGGCACGTGCCCAGGTGACTTCTTCCTGTGGCTGCTGGCACCTGCTCCATGCAGCTGACATCCCCAGTGCTGGGCAGGCACAACTCACGCCTGTACCCTCCGACTACACCGAGCTTCCACGTCCTCAGGAACCATCAGCATCAAAAAGCTCCCGTTGCTACCTCAGCCATGCTGAGTGATATGAGCACCAAGCAAAGGCTTTTTGGAAGCCTCATTCGTCGACTCGGCGTTTCCCAGCCCTACAGAGCTTGTGGGTTTTTTGTTTGCTTGTTTTTTTCTCCTCCTCCAAGTTACGACATCCTGCTAAGGATTTCGCCTTTGAAGCGCTGCTGCTCTCTGAGAAGTGACCATTCAAAAGTGGCTCCTGCTTCCTGCCTGTTCCCACGTGTCCCAGGGGTCAGATCTGCTGACTTCAGCCACAAGCTCAAGTTGTCACAGCCTCTTCCTCCCATTAGCTGTGCCAGTCTGCCCCAGGAGGAGTGAGCAGGATTTTCTCTTCAGTGCATCAGCAGAATTATTCACCAGCTTGGTTTCATGCTTACAACTGGGGGCCGTGGGAGATGGTGAGAAAGCTGGGCTGGCTCGCAGTGTCCGTGGGGAGTCTGCATGGCTGGCCGTCAAAAGCATTCAGCTTTCCTCATGCGTGGAGGTCACTGGATGCAATGCCTCTCGGACAGTGGGAAGTGGCAGGCTGCTGTGGTTTCAGAGCCAAGCTCTCTTCTAGCCTTTACACTGGTTAAGCATCTCTGCCCGAGGCTTTCTCCTCCTCTAAGGGCCTAGCCTGCTTGCAGAGGACTGGCTGCACGGCTGCTTGATGCTCACAGCTGATTTGGAAACTCCGACAATAGCAGATTTGGGGCTGTCACCTTCCTGCCAGCCCCACACCACGTGAGCCGAGCTGCTGGCGCTGTGCTGTGACTCTGGGTGTGACAATTGCTGCTTCTGCATCTTGCTGCACGTGGCTGGGCCAAGATGAAGGTAGGAAACCACCCTGGGGACATTCAGGACATTGATGCTGAACCCATGGCAGCCCTGTTCCACACCCAGCCATCATCTCAGGGAGCTGATGCACATGAGAGCAATTAGATTAATCCTAAGACACTGCAGGCCAGGTGATCAGCTTTGAGCCCAGAAGACAAGAAAAGCAGATTCTGCCTCCAGTGCCGACCCCTGGTGCTGATTTGCCTTTTCCCCCTGTGTCCTGAGCAGCATTCACCACACCAGGGGATCAGCTCTTGGAAAGCTGCATAGTCCTGCCGATGACCCAGGGCAACGGCTGGGCACAGAGTTGCACTGCAGGTGGAGTGGCCACGGTGACTTCAGCTCTGCTTCGGATGGGGCCATCACCTCCTTTTCTAATATATTTTCGAGCTCAGTGGGATTCTTCAGGCAATGAGGAGCTATAAATTCAAAGCACACATGAAGAGAAGCATGACAACAGCCTTTCAAGCCTTTCCAAGTAGATGCGCCTGATAAGACACCTCCCAAACAGGCATTTAATGGTATTTGGGACGATAAAATGAAGGACAAAGATGCTTCAAAGATGGAGACAGCTCTCCAAGAGCAGGGCTGGTAATTTGTTTTGCAAGGCAGGCAAATAAGGTGAAGCTGTCCAGAACGATGTCCGATCTCTCCCCCATCATTCCTTCTCAGCCCATGCACATCTGCAGGGATGGAAGCGGCTGTGCCTGAAATGCCACAGCTCCATGGGAATCCCAGCTTGCTGCCAGCCTCCCGCATTCCATGGGTACCATCCCTGCTTTCCAAACCAGGGGAGAGGGGAAGGCTCCCACTCTAGTTCCTAGGTCAAGTCAAGGATGCAAGGAAGGACCTTTATCAGGTACGGGATCACTCGGAGGCTTTCATCTTCCCTTGCCACACTGAGGGGCGCTGGGCAGGAACATCTCTCTGCCTTTCCTTTCTCTGTGGCAGCTGAAGAGCAAGATAAGAGCTGGGAAAGTGCTCTGCCCTTGCCAGCACTCAGATGCTCCAATCCTGCAATGTGCAGAGTTCCTCAGTGCTGGGAGCCCCAGCGAGGCACCAAACCCAACACTCCAGGGTCAGGTCATCACGGACGCTCCATTCCAGCACTCTGCCTAGTCCTCAAGGAGGACATTGCCCCAGACTTTGTCTTCCTGGTCTGAGATGGTAGAAATCACAAAGCCTTTCTCTGCCTGCACAGAGAGCAAGAACCAACAGCACAGTGGGAGCAAACCAAACCCAACCTGCCCCTGCAAGGTCTCACTGCAGATCTTGGTATCTCCTCTTAATTTCTCTGTAGCTGCGCAGAGCTCTAGATTAGGACTTGAGGCTCACAGGCAGCCTCAGAACAGCCCTACTTGTGGAAAAAAACCACCCAAATAATAGCATATTTCCTTCCCTTTCCAAGATTGGACAAAGAATGTTTCAAGGGGTGAGCTGCTGCCCAAGTCATTTGTTCAAGTCTTGTCTTCTTGCTTCATCATCACATTTGTATTTCTTTTCTCCTGCCTTTATATCCAGACAAGTCACTCACAGAACAAGCTCCCTTTTATTAAAAACCACTGACTTAACACAAAACCGACAGAAAGCCTTTCCCTTTTTTCCATCCACAGCACACAGATCAAGGTTGAAGTCCCATAATTTAAGTATTTGCAGTTGATCCACTCTGCGAGATGGCAAATAAGGGAAACCTCAAATCCAGGGAGATTTGAAAAGGAGAGGAAGAAAGCTCTGCTTAAATAAAAGGAACGATGATAATTTCTGCCACACAGGTTGGCAGGTCGAAGGAGCGGGGAGGGGATTCCCTGCCATGGGGAGGTGCGGAAATCTGAATCGCTGCCAGATCCTCAGTAGAGGTGGTTCAGGGAAGATGCAGCAGATGTCCCAGGGTGAGCAGAAATCTCTGTTGAAAACAACAACAACTGAGGCCCGTGGTACCACTGCAGCCCCCTATCAGGGATGCTGAGAAGTCAGATGAGTTCAGAATCTTCACCCTGTTCAACAAATACCCAAACTCACTGGGATACCTGGCTGAGGGCACAAAAGAGTTGTTCCGGCAGAAAAGAAAGAAAGAAAAAAAAAAATGGAGAGGAAAAGAAAAAAAAGAAAAAGAGAGGGGGGTGGGAAGAAAAAGATGTGGGAAGAAAAAAGAAAAATCCTAGCTGGTCTCTGGAGAGGTGATACCAAGTGTTTGAATTGCAAAGATGCTTCAGCTGTGCTCCACTCTGCAGCAGCCTCTGCAAACACCCCTTGCCCACCAGCCCTGCACCCTGTGCTGCCGCAGAGCTGCGGCGATGCCGCTCCAGCCATGGCCCTGCAGCAGGACCCGGCCCTCCCGGAGCAGCCGTCCCCCTCCCAGGATTAGATGTCCTTCCTCTCCATTCCTTGTAAATGTAAACCACGATGTACAATGTCGTCATCCAAAAGCCTGTCTGGTTTCTTCCCTGGAAGAAAAGCAGCTCTCCACCTCGGCCCTTCCTGCCAGCTATACACATTTCATCCCTTCACTGAAACCACGTTTTTCACACCTTAACTCCACGTCCAGCTGCTAAAGCAGCATCCCAGGAGGAGGCACTGCCCCACTCCCTAACCCAGAGGATGCTCAAACCCTGCCCACCCCAGTCCTCCTACCCTGACCTCTGACTCTACCTAACGCCACGCACGTCGAGGATGGGGTGCACCACCTGCACTCTGCAACGGGGACACCGAGCTGACCGGGGGGGCAAGTCTGGAAATCTCCTTCGGATGAACTCCTTTACCACATTTTCCTTTGTAAGTCAGCAGAACCTACTCTTGTGCTGCTGTGCAGCAAGGACGGGCTGCAAGAGGAGGCAAGTGCATGCCACGGGGCTGAGCGACGCGGGAATTCCCCTTGTGCAGCGCTTGGGGCTAGAGCTGGTTGGAGAAATTCTGGTGAGCTTTTCATTTCAATCTGAATTTGCGAACACAGGGAGAGAGGAGCCCTTTGCGGGATTAGTTTGATCTCACCCAACTTCCAACAGACCCCAGGCTGGTTTCCATTGGCCAAGATCCTCAATTAGTTTTTTCCCCGAGTAATTTTGTGAAAGCACAATACTGGCTCCAGTTCTGCTGAGCCAGCCAGCCAGATCCTGTGCGGCACCTTCCCAGCTGCAAACCGCAGTGGCTCCACGGCGGAGAGCCTGCGGGATTCATCTGGGGTCACCCAGCAGGACAGGGGCTCCTGCCCTGGGCCGGAGGTTACCTGCAATTGGTACCCAGAGCAGAGCCTGGCATTCCAGCAGCCTTCAGTAACTGCAAGATCTGTGGATTTGCAAGGCTTACAAGGCTTTTTTTTTTTTTTTNATCACCAAGTATTGTAAGAACCTGTGGTGTTGCACTTGCAAGGAAATATGGAAGAGCCTACTGGCAACTGCTGCCCTCCAGCACTGCTCAGCAATTTCACGTTAAGAAAGCCCACAAATGGCTGCAATGCATTTCTCTCCAAGGATGAGTTAACTGAGAGGACAACAGCTCTCGGCAGTGCGATGTAAACATTTTTAGCTGCAATGCAAAAGTGGAGTTCTGACTCATGGATTCGCCACCAACCATTGCAAAAAAAGGAAGAAATCTGCTTCTTGCCATTGCTCGTGTTTGGAGCTGAGCAGATCCTGCCTTTGCATGACCTGGGACACAGGGCAGTTGTATCCACCCTCCCTAGGACAAGGCTCTGCTACTGAAAATTTGGGTATCTCAGTATTCAGTATTTGATGCTTCCTTGGGGAAAGCAAAATGCCATCATCACTGATGAGTCGGACGGCATCAATCCCTCCTGCCCTCTGGCCAGAGCTCAAAGCCAAACCGGATGGAAGTTCAGCATTAGGATTTGCAAAGGTCTCTCACCTCTGCAGGATGCAACCCTTAAAGCAGCCTGCTTTCATAGCTGAGCTAAAGTCAGCTGCTTTTGTCAAAAGCAGATTTTTAAGTATTTAATAAATAAAAATCATTAAATATTTTCAACGGAGGCTACTCGTTTAGCTCTCCCTCCCCATGGGGTGCTGGGTGCACGCAGCACCCCGACACCCCGACTTAATTCCCCACACAGTGTGTGGGCAGGGGAAGCCCTCAGCACAATGCCTGCAGCCCTGCAGCACCCCCAGGGTAAGCAACGAAGCTCAAAGCAAAGAGATTCTCCATCAGACCCAATGCGAGCCATCCAGCTCCTGGCTGCCAGCACAGACGTGAGCGGGGAACCACCCAGATGGCGTCTTGTCACTGAAAATAAGAGAGCAGGGAGGGGAGCAGGGCTTGGATGTGCCCCGAAGCTACGTGCACCTGCTGAATCTGGGCTGCAGCAGAGGGGCAGCCACTGGGAAAACGCTGGACTGGTTCCTCACCGAGTGGAAAATGGGAGGGTCGCAAAGACAATGCAAAGAATTTTGCATGAAATTGAACAGAACCAGGCTCAAGGTGGAGCGAGCTCCTCGTTGCCAAAGCTGGGGAGGTTCATCTTTAAAGTCAAGCTTGGCTTAAGATTGGGGGATGCAAGTGGAGGACTGAGGCCCACTTCTCCTGCACAGTGACCAAAATTGGCACAAAATCAATGTTCAAGGCCACCCAGGAACAGGTATGCAATGAATGGGGGCCCCAGGAGCCCCAAATCTTTTTACCCCTCTCTCCAACCTGCCAGCTGCTTAGCCAGGCTTCTTTGGACACTTTCAAGTCTTCAAGCTTTTGCAGAAGGCTCAATTTTATTTTTTAAAGGCTTTTAGAAGTCCAGCTGTGCTCCTGGTCCTTTAAGCCAAGGCTCGAGCACAGACAGAAGTTTTAAACCCCTGTAAACAGAGGCAGAGGGAGCTGCTGGGGGCAGACCCCGCTCTGCAGCGGTGCGGCCGCACCTCGGCTGCGCTGAGAGCCTCCTCCAAAGCCACTTTTAGAGCTGCAACAGCAGGAAAAGAGGAGAGAGGCTGCAACGCTTCCTAGAAAATGTGATAAAAAGGGCCCCCGCCCATGGAGGACTCCTGCCCCGGTGTCTCTAATGCTTTTCAGAATTGACTTTCAGGGCTGCCGTTGTTTGAACAACACAACGACCTGCAGCCCTGGTGCCACACGCAGTTGGTGGGAACCTGCGTTTGCAGCCCACTTTGTGCCTTTGTTAGTTCACCTTTTCAGGTGGGCTTCCCCCCACCAGCCCCTCCATAATAACTCACTGCCCAGCCCTCAGCTCCTGCTGGAACTGGGGCCTCACGCTCCCTCAGCCGCTTCCCAGCTGATCGCTGGGCTCAGACCTGCTGCAGAACGTCCTCTGCGTCACAGCGAGTTTGGACCACTGGGAGAACGCCCTTCCAAATGCTGCATGCACAGGTCCAGGAGCTGAAGTGAGGCTGGGAAATGCAGGTTGCTTTATACAAGGGAATAGCTGAGCTACTTTCCAAAGCAAGTCCCAGGGCTGCTCCAGAGGGACAACCAGCGAGAGCTAAGGGGCACCAACCACCACCCTTCCTTTAACTTCAGATTCTGTACCAGAGAAAGCCACTAGGAAAAGCTTTATGGCTGTCTGAGCCTCAAAATGAAGGAGGGAAAGCAAGTTTGAGGCTTTCATTAGAAAGGGAGAAAGGAGCATCACTTGGACTGCAGAAGTTTTTTGGATAGGCAGTAAGCCAGACAGCAACTCCCCAGACTCAGGCAATGAGAAAACACACCTGAGCTTCACCTCTGAGGCAGATAGAAAGGATCTGGCTCTGCTGAATGAGGAGATTTGGCCAAACTACTTCTAGCTCAGAACTCTGCAGCACAGCAGTCCCACCCAGCAGCTCCTCAGAGGGCACCGAGCCCTGCCCACAGCCCCGCTCGCAGGAAGCCTTCAGCCCAGGTGTTGCAAGCGGTGTCTCCGCAGCGCTTGGGGAATGCGAGTCCCGACAGGTCAGGAGAAGCTTTAGAAAAAGGTCTCATCTTGTGAACGGCACCCCGAGCTTAATCACCAATCCAGCAGGTTTCTGGAAAAGCAAACTTCCCTGCGCGCTGTCACCCAGCGCACGCCTCCGCGCGGGCCTGCAGAGCCGCACACCTGGCAAGGCACCCAGCACCCATCGCCCCAGCACCCTCCCAGCTGCCGCCGTCCCCCCATGCCGGGTGCAGGGGGCAGAGCGTGCTGGAGCCCACTCGTGCGAGACGCACGGCTTCGCAAGGACGGACGAGATGCATTCATTCCTTGAATATCTGATAACTCCTGGGATCCTTCTAACTCTGTTTATTGCCTCCGGCAGCCTTTGTTTCTGATGTGAGAAGATAAACAATGGGAATTGTCTTAATCCTAAAGGCAAAGGATGAAAAGCCCTGAGTGGGGGATGATCCTTTTATCACGATACATTTGTAACATCAAAATGACCCTTTCTTTCAAAGGCACTGAGATGGATCTGCTTTTCCTCCCCTGTTGGCAGGAATGAGCCCTCCGCTCTCCTGCGGAGGAGCCCCCCACGCCCACCCCGTTGTGCCGCGGGCGGCCCCATCTTTGCAGCACTCCGTCCCGGGGAGCCCCGTCCCCAGCACCGCTCCTTGCTGACCTCGCTGCTGCCATTCACCCTCTGATCCCCCTTTGCTGGGCGCTTCGCGGGGCCGCTCCTTCCCAGGAGCAGCCGTCATCCCGCAGGGACTCAGCGCTCCCACGGCTCCCCGGGTACCTTCGGCAGAAGCGTGACAGCTTAAAGACCACCTCGAGAGCAGCTGCGATCCACCCACACTGCACCAGAGCTGTGCGGGGTGCAAGTCTCTCCATCTGGCACAGGAGGGGGGAGGAGGGCTGAGCGCTAACACATCCCATGCAGATACCAACAGGCAAGCACCTTATCCCACTGGAGGGACGCTCGGGGAACACTGCCAGCCTGGCGCTTCCCCAGCTGTGGGGAGCATCCTCCGAACGAGCCCAGCATCCTGCGAGCCAACGGGAGCCACCTCCGGGTGCAGGAGTGTTCCTCACGCGAGGCCTGCGCTCCTGGGACCGTGCCCGAGTGGACACGAGGGTGGGAGTTACGGAGGCGAGCTGTGTTGGTGGCCCTGGGGACCCCCTGCCCTTGCCAGGCCAGGCAAGCGCGATGCAGCCCACGCGGGTCCCCTCGGCGCATGCACCAGGAATGAATTTTGGCTCTGTCTGCCAACAGCGCTGGGAGCGGGGAAAACAACGTTTCCCCGAAGATTAACTCGGAGGAAGCAGTGCCCTCACTCAGCGTTTCGAGGGACGGTGTTGTCATGTCCCATCCCCTCCGCCCCGGGGGTCTCCCTGAGAAGACAGCGAACGGGCAGGAATTTTCCAGAATGCTTTCCTCCCCTGTTTACCTTCCACCTTATCCCAGTGTTTCTCAGTGTGATACCGACAGCTCCTCCACGCGCACAGCAGCGTCCACGTCCCCGTGGGGTGACAGAGCCCCAGGGTGGGCTGTGCCTGCTGTGGCCCCAGGGGCCAGCGCCCGAGGGGCCTCCCCGACCCTGCCAGCTCCTTCCCGGGCCCTCAGGCTCTGCGGGGCGCCTGGCCAAGCCCCAGGCCCTGCTCTGACCCCGTTGGCCCGACCTCAGCTCCCAAATCAGTAATTTAAGAACAAAAGGGGACGGAGCTTTCGCGCCCACGAAGTTATCCTGTAACCAGGCTGGAGGAGGCGAGCAGCTGGGAAGGGCCGGCATCCCCCGCAGCCCACCTGCCGGGGCTCCCCGTCCCCGCGGCTCGGAGGAGCGAGAACCCGGGGCTCCCTCCGCGTCGCCGGGAGCCCGAACGCTCCGGGACCGCGGGTCGGGTACCGGCGGGGCACCGCCTCCGGCCCCATGCCCCCCGGGGGATGCTGCCCGGCCCCGACGGCACCTGCTCGGCCGCCCCCGAGGGGCAACAAGTGGCGGAGGCGGCGGCGGCGGCTCCCCCTCGCTCGCGGCTACTCACAGCCAGTTGCTGGCGTTGGCCGAGAAGGTGGCGAGGATGATGAGCAGCAAGGAGCGCAGGAAATACTCCGGGCTCATCCTGGAGGG
>WBMW01003620.1:242036-325029 GCA_013396635.1 Penelope pileata
AGCCGTGGGTGGGTGTGGGAGCCGGGGTGCCCTCCTCGGGCTGTTCTGGGGGCTGAGGGAGCAGCGGGCAAACAGCGGAGGAGGGGGGGCTCTTTCACCTTTCGCGCTTTTAGGATAATGTCCATGGGGCTGTGAGAGCAGAGCTCGGGTTGGAGCGCGATGCTTTCCATCTTGCTCACAACCCAGACAGTGCAGAGACGGCGTTCCCGTTAACTGCCTCTCATTCCATTGGAAGGACTTTCCCCAATCCTTTCTGAGGGTTCACCACTAAAAGTCAGCGTTTAGTTCTGGCATCAGAAAATTTACAAAGAGAGGGGTCGTGGGGTTTTCCCTTTGGCAGGGACCGGTGGCAGGAGCTGGCAGCAAGGCAGGGCCACATCCCCGCGGTGTCACCGCTGGGCTGTCACCGTGCACAGCAGTGGCTGCGGTGTTTGGTGCCTGTGGAGGTTGACCACGCATTGGGGATTGCATCCGCGTCGGAAGTTATCCAGAAAGGCCCACTGTTGGGATCCCCAGCAGCCTGGTTCCCCAACCCTGAGGCTGAGGGATGCAGTGGCACTGCCCATCTTCTCCCCCGTCCACCATCACTCCATCTCTCCCCACAGTCTACATGGGCACAGACGACTCAGTCTAAAGCCAGGAGCAACACGAGATGACATGAGGCGGCTGCCTGGTGTGAAACTCAAGATCCCAAGCAGCCAGCCACTGCACACCAAATCTCCTCCTGTCAATGTTATTAGTTGGGTCCATTACTAAAACCTCTTGCTTCCATCTCTAAAATCTTGCCAAGCTGGTTTGCAGCTATTCAAAATTCCCTTTGTCTTTTCAACTCCATTTTCCTGCTCGCGGTGTAGCTGGAAGACGCTTATTGAAAGCACGGCGACTTGCACTGTGCTCACTGTGCTGCACACATGCCTGTCTAAGTGTATTACACCTCCTTTAAAATCTCTGCATTAGTTCCCTGTCAAAGCGAGGATTTAATTTCAAAGTGCCTTGACATATATTCCAGCTCCTGACAGGCTGCAGCCCACCCTCTCCCTGTCATTCATCCGGCTCCATGTTTGCGCTGATGATCCCGGCTGGAAGCGGGATGCGGGCTGCTGGGCTGCTGGGCTGGAGGCTGCAAGCCCCAGCCTGGTCATTCAGTGCAAGCGGAGCTGATTAATCTGGCTCATCGTGTGAGACAAAGCCGTGGCCTTCCTCTTGCTTCTAATCATGGCAAGTGTTGAGTGAAGGCATCAGGAAGGCAAAATCTAACTGAGAAGGCAACGGGGAGGGGAGAGGTCCATGACGGATGGCTAAAGCCACGAATATCACACACAGCAATATCATATGTTTGGCCTCAAAAGCGTTGTTCCCCACAAAGACTAACACCAGAGAGCTCAACAGAAGCCACAGGAGTGAGCACAGCCCTGAAATAGTGCATTGATCTCTGGGTCACTGTGGTGGCACTGATCCCTGCGGCCCCGGAGCTTTCCCATGTGAGCAGCTCCTGGTGCCAGCAGCAGGCTCGAGGCACGCTGTGGTCTGAGAAGATCTTCTGCCCTGCGATGCCAGCCGCTAGCCCCAGAGCGGTGCTGCTGGCTCTGTGTTGGTTGTTCAGGGAGACTCACCCTGCAGGCACCCAGTTCTTCGCTCTGCCAGCAGCAGTAGGGGGTGGCAGCCACTTGGCCCTAATGTTCCTGGAGATTTTTGTTCCCTGCTCCTTCCCTGGACCTGCTCTCTCCTCCTGTTTACTTTCCACCTTCCATCTTGATGTTCTCCTGGCCTGGGCAAGGAGCTGTGGGGTCTCACGTGCTGCAGGCTCCAGTGAAGCAGATGGAGTGGAGAAGATGTCCCAGCTCATCCAGCAGGAATCAGAGAACCATAGAATCTGAGTTGAAAGGGACCTTTAGAGGCCATCTGATCCCACCCCCTGCAATGCACAGGGACACCCACAGCTCCATCAGGATGCTCAGAGTCCCCCAGCCTGACCTTGGGTGTCTCCAGGGACAGGGCATCAGTGGATGATCAGTGCGTCTCTGGGCAGTGCTGCATCAGCCCTATCCTAAAAGGAAGGAAGAGATGCCAGGAAGAGAGGGATCTGCATGAGATGTGTGCATGGACAGTGGGACGTCTGCAGTGTGAGATCCTGTTCATGGGATGCATTTGGGTGAGGATGACCATGGGATGATGGATAGGAGTGGTGTTTGTGTTACAGACTCTGGGGCGGAGGAGGTGATGAGTGTGAGCAGACAGAACTTGGAAATGGCCCCTCACCAGGAGTGGGGCATCCCTCGGCCTTCCCAAAGATGCCATGGAGCACTGCTCACCCATTATCAAGCAGACTGAATGCTCTTCAGAAGATTCCATGTTGCTGTAGCAAAGACTTCAAAGCTGAGCTCCTTTGGAAGAAAGAGGAAGATGAGGTGCTGCAGAGGTACCGGGTTCCCCAGCCCTATGGCTGAGTGCAGAGCGGGCACAGTGCTTTGCCACCCCCAGGGCAGCAGCCATGTGCTCCCTTGTCACCCCTGTGGCTCAGGGCTCGGCAGCTGCCGGTATCTCCTGGGTGCTGCTGTTTGTTGCAGCTCACGTGTTGCTTTAATGGACATTGAAACACGGTTCGATAGGAATGATTCTTTTGATGTGTAAATATTTCAGTGGATGGGAAGATGAAAAAAATGCGCCTCAGAGGTATTTCATAGGGCAGCTCTGTATTCAAAGGCTGCTGATAAATTACCATCAGCGTATCATAGGCAGGGAAATGTTCCCAGCTGTGGTGGCAGGAACAGAATCATAGAATCATTAAGGCTAGAAAAGACCTCTAAGACCATCTCATCCAACTGCCCACCTACCACCAACATTGCCCACCACACCACATCCTTCCAGCTCTGACACCAAATCGTGCTCAGTGTGAAAGCACAGAGCTTGCAAAGGCCCATGCGGAGGGTGTGATATAAATACACTGAAGAATGGTGCAGGTAGCACCATTGCTCGATTCCTGGCTCTGAGCAGTGCCATTAGCTGTGGGAGGTATCTTACAGGTTCTTTTTGACTTTCTGATGCCCCCGGGGGCTTATGGAATGGGGTTGAAAATGGGGCAGCCTGCAGTGGTCTTGGCCACGTGATGGGGAGAAGAGCAGTGAGAAAGGCTGAGGAAAACTCACGAGTGAATCTGAGGCTGCAGGGGTTTACACTGAATAGAAACAAATTCTGTTTTGAACTGAATGGAACATAAATATCGGACACTTAGCAACAGTGCATGTATTAATCCTGTCCTGGAGAAAGGAGAAGCTGTTCTGAGAGCCTCCAGACCAGAAAACACAGGACAATTGTGCTCCTTTATAGAAACTTGTGGTTTTTCTGATGAAATTTATTTCAAACTATCCAAACATTTCAGAGCTGCTCTGATGACTGCTCAGGGAAGGTGCTGTATACGAGTGCAGCTCACAAACAGAAGCAGCTTTGCAAAGTGAAAACGAGTCCGACCAAAGAACTGTGTCCAGTGCATTATGAACGGAAGGTGAGCGGTTGCCGTAACCCATGCTCACCTGGCCGGCAGAGGTGAGCTAAATACGGGGCGATGGTCACAAGAAAATCATGGCTTGTGGAGATGGTTTTTCTGCAGCTGCACCAGGAAGCTCTGTGGGCTGCAGAGCTCTTCAACATGCACGCTTGGGGGTGTACATTTATTTGCATGAGCTTTCGGAAACCACAGATACAGACATTCAGTCCAAACAGGTCTGCTGTGCTGTCACCTAAAACCCAGTGCCATGGCTGGAAAGTGCACTCCTCTCAGTTTATTGTTGGGTATGGCACTGGAAAAAGCAGAGCAGATGTGGGTCTTTCCTTGTGGATGCTGCCTCTGAATGCACCAAGAAAGTTTCTTTGGGAAAAGGAGCACGAGTGCCTACGGTGAATCTGTCAGCATGGGAATTTCAGAGTATCCCTGGGTGCGGTGAGCGCTCTCAACTCGAAGCACTGCAGAAGATCCAAGCTTTCCACGCCAGCTATATCCTTTTCCACAGGGCTGTGAGTGGATTGTTCCCTGGCTTGTGCTATCTTCAGAGTAGAATCTATCATGATTGCAGCCTCGAGGGTTCAAAATATATCACAGCTGGCTTCACTACTCGCTCAGGCACCATCCAAGACAAACAGACTGTTTGTAGCCCCACAGAAACAAATCTCAATCCAGGTGCTGGACAACTGGTGCACACATCGGTGTGCCCGCAGCGAGCCAGCGCCGGAGTGACAGCCAGCTTCTGCAACCTTTGCCCTACTCACCAGCCAGGGAGAAAACAAGACTGCAGGCTGATCGGATACATAACACCGTGACTGACTCCTCTTCAGTGCTTATTATACCTCCAGGCATTCGGGAGCACCAGGGCTTCATCCCCTGTTGTGGGAGCTGGGGGAAGCCACGCTCCGCTGAGCAGAGTGGGAGTGGGGAATGCGGCCCCGGCACGGCAAGGGGTCTCTCAGTGATGGTGGCCAGGGAAGGAACAGGCAGGGACAAGCATCCCCGGCCACCTGGGGCTTGTGGTGCAGCTGAAGACGTGCAGCACGTTGCAGATGGTCCCGCATCAAGTTTTGTTATAACTACTGAGGTGATGTCCTCACGTCTTTCCTTGGTGTGACTGTTCCCAGAGCAGGCTGTGGGCACGCGTCTCGCTCCAGCTCGCTCCTGTTGGTGCTCTTACTGCCATGGCTTTGGCCCAGCCAACCTGCACTGCACCAGACAGTGGCCAGGCAACATCTAAGGGAGGTCTGATCCCAAGGAGCTTTGTTGTAGGATTGATTGAGCTCAGCCATATTGACTCCAGCAGATATATACCACCTGCCTTCTGTGCCACCATTCCCCGGCCCCTCCTGCTTGTTTGTGTAGACATAGCCTTTGGGCAAAGAGACCTTGAGATGGGAAGGAACAGAACAAAATCAAGGAAGAGACAGATGCAGATTGGGATATTGTATCTATTGATGGTGAATAAAATACTCTAAATCTCAAGCACCATGAAAAACTGTGCCAGATCCTGGGAAGAGCCTCCAAGCTTCTCCCTGGGATGAGGGCAGGAAGAGGCAAAAGGGATTGTCTGTGCCAGTGAAAAGCCCAGGACCAAAGTCTTCTCCTGCATCTCACCCAAGGTGTCTGCCCTCTCCGTGCATCATTTCCCCATTTTTCCCTCTGAAGAGAGACTGTGGAACGGCCCTGGCAAAGCTCTTTGAAGCCCATATAAGCAGGGAATGTTTTACCCTACTCCTGAGCAAGGAACGTTCTAAATGAGGACAATGTTTCACCTCCACGTCCATATCCAGAGGGTCTTAATGTTTGTGCTGAGCCATTTTTGTCATTGCCTAAGTGTGCAATCTGCATCCACAAAGGGGAGGAAACAAGGACGTGATATGCGCAACCTTCAAGCATCTTCTGCAGAGCTGTTCCTTCATTTCATCAGGTCCCTCAGATGCAGATGGAGTGTTGGCTGTGCCTCTACAACTTCCTCATGTTGTCGACGGTTCTTGAACATTGTCTCCTGGTTGGAAGATATGGGAATGGACTTTGGGAGATAATCATGGGACAGGTTCCTGCACTCAGATCAGCTTTGAGTCTGCCAGTTTGCTGAAGTTATAATCAATAATTGAATCTGATTCCCTATCCAAGTCCTTGTTTTGCCTGGAACACATGAGGAATGGAGCTCACACAGCGGTGCTGGTCTGCCCGGGCTCTTGGACTTCATTTTTTCTTGTGAGCAGGAAACTTCTTGTGTTAAGTAATGTTCTTTTCAGAAATGACTAATTAAACAACAGAACAGGAAATGTTAGAGACAGTAAAATCCCCTCAGCTGTCCAGCACATTTCTACGTAAATATGGTGGTAAAATGATGAAAACAAAACCTTCCAGAGACAAAGGCGAGCAGAGACCTGGTGACGCAGCAATGAAAAATCTATACTTTGTTATAATAAAGTGAAACCACTGTGTTTATCCTGTGTCTTGGAGGATCTGGTGTAATTATTCTCAGGAGGGGAGAGAAGCCACACAGAAATCAGAATAGTCCAGATTTTTGCTGAAATATTTGTACAAATCAGGTTATTCAACTACGGCAAAGGGCTCCATTTGAAGCCATTGCTTCTGAAATTATCCTGCAAAACTGGAAGGACCGTAAATGCTTGGCTTTAATAGCTAGCTGCATACAATACAAACTTAATCAGTGAAGCTTGAAACATTTGTGGCAGGGGAAAAAGGCAGAGTTTTATGGCTCTTTCTCTGGAGGTGCACAAAGAACGGACACCAAGGCTGCCCCATGCTCACGGAGGATGGCAACCGCCGACCCCATCTGCTAAAGTCACTTTGTGGTTAGGCACAACGGGCTGCATTTTCCATGTGGACACCCAGCTGCCTTTGCCTGTGCTGTGAAGGCTGTGGGGCTGTAACGTGGGCCCCCTCGCACCCAGCCTCGCCCTCCTCACCTCCGCCTCTGCAGGGCTGTGGGGCAGAAACAATCCCAGCAATCTGGGCAAGAATTAGGGTCGCACTGTCTCGCTTTTGGTTTTGCCTGCAGCGAAGGCTAAAAATGTTCCACATCACTTAGAGGTGTCAGGTTATGTCGCCGTAGGCTGGGAACGGCCCTCAGAACATCTCAGTTACACATTACCCTGAATATCTCAGCAAATTACTTGCATCTAATTGAAATAAAGGAAGTGCAGCAGCTTCGTTTACCTGATGGACTGTATGTAGCAACGCATCCACGGCATTTTGCATTGATCGTAAATAAAGATTTATTATCCCACCTGGTAAATATTGACTTCATTTTTTTTATTCTTGGTCAGGACTTCCTTCTCATGTCAACATCCCAACTAAAGTCAATAGTTTCTTATTAACATTTCAGCTTAGAAGTGCAGAGCCTCTGAATCATCTTAGATGTGCTCTTGAATCCCAAAACCTCCACTCTGGGGCTTTCAATGTGCTTTGTTTTGCTGAGCCTGAAAATGTTTCCTGTGGCACGATAGCCCTTCGGAAGCAATTTAACTGTACTGCTGGAGTCTCCAGGTTGATGAGTTACTTTTCGTGGACCTCGCATAAGGAGGATTTTGCAGATCAGAAGTTCAAAAGTGCAGATCCAAGAGATACATGAGAGACAGTCTCTTGAATCATTTGTTGGATTTAGGTGGGTTCCCGAGTCATGGGACAGGTGTGCTCTGGAAAACCTCTTAACAAAGTCACCAATAATGGGACTGTTGAGGGGAGCAATGGCTGTGGGTACGTGCATATATTTGATCTTTGAATATGCATATGCAAATGTTTTGATCTGTCAATTCATCCTGAAGTCAGGAAAGTCACATAGGTCAAGGGATGGGAAGTTAGTCCCGGACTGGCAGTGCTGCATCCACTGCCTGTCCCCTGTATGTGGGAAAGGGCCCAGGGAGTGTGCATGGCTGCAGCTTGGAGCCTGGCACTGGGATTGTTCCAGAGCAGAAAAAAGAGATAGGTCTTAAACACCACAAAGCCAAGGAGACAGGGGAAATGCAGAGAGGCTCAGGCACAGAAAATCTGGGGAGGAGGCAGGATCAGAAAGGCACATGTTCACAGTTTTACGTGGTTTAGTGGGAAAGAATGAAATGGCTGCAGGAAAGAGAAGGGATACTCCATGGGTCTGGGGGACAAGTCATGGGCAAGCAGGAGGAACCAGCACTCCTTGGAGAAGGCTAAATACCAAATGGAGAGAAGATTATAATGACAGATTGTGTGTCCACGTCTGTGTATTTCTTGAACTCAGAAAGCAGGTGGTAATCCATACTGAGGCACAGTACTATCTCCTCATAAGGGGAAATGCACCTCCTGAGTTACTTCTGGGGCGGATTTCTGGGATTCATTAAAGGGAAGGCTGGTGGGGGGGAAGGAGGAGCTGAGCACTGTTTCTTGGGCTGTTAGACCCAATGTCTTCTCCCACCAAAGGGGCAGCACTTAGGCTTGGTGGACATATGAGCACTGGGGGCTATCAGGTTCACACAGGTGTCCAGGCACAGGGCAGGCAACCAAGTGCTGAGCCACAGGAGCCCACCAGGATGACTTTAGCGAGGCAGACATAGAAGTATGGTGCTCTGGGGCTACATACCATGAACATACAGAGGCGCTTTTGAGTCCTGCAGATGTTGAGAGCAGGAAGGCACAGCATAGAAACACAGCGGAGGAGGTGGAGGCTGTGGGTGTTCATATCACCCCACTATCTGAGCGAGCAGTAGCTCAGGGGATAGGGACTTTAGGGGTGCAGCAGCCCAAAGCTCCCTAAGATTGCTATTTGTTGATGAAGATGCTCAGTGTAAAGAGAAATGCCCTAGGTCAAGATCCTCTGTAAGATAATTGCCTAGAGTCCCATCCCAATCGAGGGAAAATGCTGCCTCTCCCATTCACCTCTCTCTCCCAGGGGCTCATTCTGGCAGAGCCTATGGCAATGCTTGGAAAAGCTGTAGAGGAGCCCATGTAAGATCTCAGGACTGAGCTTCTTTGGACGAGTGCAGTTGGGTGAGATATGAATTCATCCCGGCAGCCCATATGAGGAGAACTCTCTGAAATTTGTGAACCGCTTGCTGATTTGAGGCATTTTCACTGGGTGTCTCTGAAGGGGAAATTACAGCAGGTCAGGCTACTCAGGGCCACAGAGCTGCTGTCACAGACACCAGAATTCATAAGTGCAGTCGTGGGTGACTCCAGACATTCAGAGGACTCCTGGCTGTCAATGCTAACATTGATATATAGGTCATCTTCCATCCTAGAAATGCTGTATGAGGTGACAGCCTTCATAGAGCCCCACAATGTTGCATGATTCAGGAAATACCTTGGTGTATGTCTGGCAGTAAGGAAAAGCCAAAGGGAAGATATTTAACCATCTCTCTGGATTTCTACCAAGTTGGGATGACCACAATAGAGTAGCCAGTGTGCATGGACTCAGGCCTGCTAAAAGGAGTTGAAAAAGAGTTAAAAGTTCTCATTTCTACTTTTTCCCTCCCAAAGTACATTTTTTTGGTAGTTTATTCATTTTTCATATTACTATTTTTTGTTGCTTGGGGAAAATTCTAGTTTTCAAGAAAGTTGAAAAATATTTAGAGCTCTGATTTCCGAACAGTGCCTCTTCAGGGGTGCAGAAGAGGTTGGAGATTCACAGGAATGCCAGAAGAGCCTGCAGAACTGACAGCACTTTGTCAGTGGGCTTTCTGATGCCATGTGTACAAGGACATCCAGTTTGGGGACCCCAGTTTATAAGAAAGTGTGAGAGAAAATATTTTCCCTCCTATTGCCATCCCAGACATCTTTCAGCCTTGATTTGCACCTGCAGTTAAATCCAAACAAATGCTCCTCAACGCTACTCAGTGCTTGCTGAATGTAGACCTAGGGAGCTGTATGTAGCTCACTGAGTTTTGTCTTGGTGTGTTTGTGTGAATTAAGTAATACAGTCTTCAGTTAGGTAGCCAATAGCAACTCTTATATCTGATCGAGCTCTGATTACACTTTTTCTTTCAGTACTGATGGGACATCATGTAATGGAAGGGGTCACAGTGTTCTCAGTGTGCATCCAAATTTTATTACATATTGAAAAATACTTTGGCGAGATGCATCTTTAAGAGTAGATCTCAATCCTTGTGCGTTCAGTGGATTCTCAGGGTGTCATATAATCTCAGAGTTCTTATGGTCACCAACGTTTCAAAATCAAGAATGGATCCATCCTCTTGCTAAAGGAAATGCTACACTGATTCAACATGGTTCTGTTCTCTTGAACAAACATGGGCTGCCTGTATTGCTTACCCTACCAGCATACATTGAAACACAGAGTATCAGCCAGCAACACAAAAAATGTTTAGGAAAGCAAGAACACCATTGTCCCATCACACACACTCTCCCTAACAAGTCTGGCTCGCCGTGTTTCAGCAATTAACACCACCTTCTGCCATAAATGCAGCAAAGAAGCAAGTTATGATCCTTCCCTGTGGTGCTATGGGCAGCTGGGACATGACACCAGAACCGCTGAGGAAGTCCAGGTTAGCAGTGATGCAGAGTGCCAGATCCCAGCTGTGGAGCAGTCCCCTTGCTGGGTAGGCAGCCCAGCTGGCTGCTCATCTCTTCATGTGCAGGCAGGCAGAAATGAATTGTTTAATTCTCCCAGCCCTCTCAAAAAACCTCCAAACCCTTGATATGAGACAGGGGAGCTGTTTCACCCCTTGGTACCTGTGAGTGACTGTAATGTTGTCCTACCAACTGGCCGAGCCATCCTCCAGTCCTTCCCTGTCCAGCTGCTTGGGAACTTTGGGGGACTGGGAAAGTCCTGCTCTACCCTTCTGTACAGGAACACCTCTGCCCTGCCAGGGCCAGTGGAGGGTGCCATGGGTTATGGGGCAGCAGCACCACGTCTTCTTGGAGGGCTGCTTTGTGCAGCACAGAGGCCTGGCTGCTCCCACCCAGTGCAAGACCACTGCTGAATGGCTGAGGCCTGAATTTGGGGTGACCACAGCAAGAGCGTGCGTGTCCAGCTCTGTGGTGGCTGTCTGTGTGCTGGCTGGGACACGCCACTAGAGGGGGACACAGCCATGTGTAATGGAACAGGGCCACATGCCACGAGCGTGGGCCTGTGAGGTGCGCTTGGTGGCCCAGTGCGTGGGGCCTGCATCAGCCATTGCGGTCTCAGCCTCTCCAGACCTTGGCTGCTCATGGTGCTGTAAGCCAGTTCCTGCCAGCCACAGGCAGTGCACAAATAAAACACTGCTGATGATGAAGCCTTGTGTTGACGGTGAAGCTTTGTGATGGTGGCGAAGCCTTGTGATGATGGCGGAGCCAATGGTGGTGCTGTGCGATGTGAGTAGGCCCCATGTTTCACTCTTCCTTCTCATCACTGATGTTATGCTGGAGGTTGCCTGGCATTTTCCAGGTCTGCAAAGCAGTCCTGCATTGGGGCTGCTTGGTACATGGAGTAGGCATATGGCATGGTGGGATGTGGGCTGTGGGGAAGACAGGGTTTTAGCCAGCACTGGTATGGTAAAGTCAGTGAATAATTGCATTGGGTTTTGATGTCAGTGATCTCTTGGACACTCCGTTGGTTTGAAGGGACTATATCTCTCCCTTGAGCATCATAGAATCACAGAATCATAGAATGACTTAGGTTGGAAGGGAACTGAAAGACCATCCAATTCCAACCCCCTGCCGTGGGCTGGGTGCCCCCCAGCTCAGGCTGCCCAGGGCCCATCCAGCCTGGCCTTGGGCACCTCCAGGGATGGGACATCCACAGCTTTTTTGGGCAATCTGTTCCAGTGCCTCACCACTCTCTGAGTAAACAATTTTTTCCTAACATCTAACCTAAATTTGCCTTCTTTTAGTTTAAAGCCATTTCCCCTTGTCCCCTCCTGCTTATAAGCTCCCTCAGGTACTGGAGGGCCACAGTGAGGTATCCCAGAGCCTTCTGTTCTCCAGGCTGAACACCCCCAGCTCTCAGCTGTCCCCATACAGAGGTGCTGCACCCTCTGGGCATCCCCGTGCCCCCCTCTGGCCCCGCTCCCACAGCCCCACATCCTGCTGGTGCTGGGGGCCCCAGGCCTGGACGCAGTGCTGCAGGTGGGGCCTCACGAGGGCACAGCAGGGGGGGACAGTGCCCTCCCTGCCTGCTGCCCCCCTCTGTTGGTGCAGCCCAGGATGCAGTTGGCCTTTAAATCTTTGTTTATATTCATTTCTCGAACACATAAGGCAACCAATTTAAAAACATTGTCCCCAAGAAATTTGATCTGCAAAATGAACCTTATTTGATCACAGAATTAAGAAACAAGTGAAGAGAGAAACATGCAGGAGGTCCTTCAGAGAAATGAGTCCCCTGAGTTCATTTACTTTTGGTTTCTTGGTTGTGAGGCCATGCGCAGTGCTACTGGACAACGGATAGTCCTCCCTATTGCCAGAGCCATAGTGGTCTGATAAAGCAGCTTATCTGGAACTCCTTGTTTTGGGTATACTGGCAGCCCATCTGCTTTCTGAAAATTTCTGTAGGTCTGGCACCTTGTTTTTACCCAAGAAAGAATCAGTTGCTGGTACATCTGAGTCAAGTTTAGTTGTCCCAAAAATCAGAGCTGGGATTCAGTGGACACTATTGGTTTGAATTCCTTTGGGTTGTGGGTGGTAGAGGCCACAGTTTGTGAGAAAAGTGCTCTCTATCATATGTGATAAGCACTGGGAACTGCTCTCTGAGAAGATGAAGGGTGGCCTACACCCTTCAGCCCCAAGAGAAAGCTGTCTGGTCTGTTCGTGGAATCCCATGCTACATTTTTGCCCCTGTCCCATAACAATAAGCTTTCAGAGCCTGAAGTCTCCTTTCTTATTTTTCGCCTGGTATGGTCTGAAATGGCTCAAATCAGAGAAGTAGTTTCGAGTCAGAGAAGCAGTCTAAAGAGATTTCCTCTGACACTTCCCTTTACTGTGGCAAAACCACCGACTCAGGGCAAGCAGGCTGTTGGGATGCCTGGTGCTGGACCTGCAGCCTCCTGCTCCTCTCTCCTTACAGCTCTGCCAAACCAGCCCTTTTCCTGGGAACTCTTATCTGCAGTGGCTTCTGATGGTGCAGCTGTTTTGATCTCAGATTTACACTTCTGTAAAGCCCTGAAGGTTGAGAGGGTTTCAGAGAAACCTAAAGAGGAACAGGATGTGATTCCAGCTGACTTGTAAGGGGACTGGCGCTTACGTTTTCAGACAACTTTGAAAACTAGTGTTATGGATCAGATTCCCCAAACAAGGTTTATACCTGGCTGTGAATGATGCTGCTGACAGATTCATTTGGAACCAAAGCTTGTTTACCTACAGGTTCCGTCTGCTGAGTGGAGCCAGTGGTGTGATGTCCAGCTATACACAGTGGAGGGAGGACCAAGGCAGGCACTGTGTTTGGAGAAGGATGCAGGACCCAACCATAGCATTTGAAGCCCTGGGTGTGCTTTACATGCTTGCTCAGTGTGGGTGATCTTTGAGGATATGGGGCAGACGTGGGTGGTCTGGGTGAATATGGGACTTGCAGCCCAGAGCATGTGTGTATTTGTGTGTGTGCATAGGATCACATCCGTGGCATGTTTCCAGCATGGTGTCCATGCACCATCTGTCTCATCCTCAGCAGACCACACAAAATGTGGGGTAAAGGCGCCTGAGATGGAACCGATCAATTCTCTCCATGTGAGGGGTGGTGGCAGGGGATCCTGGTACCTCCTGGTACATGCAAATATACAGAAACTCAGCAGAGTCTTCAAGGAAAGTCCAAAACCTCTGCATCCAAATCTTTCCTGGAAGCTTTTTGGAGGCTGTTACAAGAAGCAGTGGCCAAAGCAGTTTGATTGACAGTTCATGATTTTGCTAGCCTGTGGCCCAGGGAGGTGGTAGAGTCTCCTTCTCTGGAGATATTCCAGACTCGTCTGGATGCCTACCTGTGTGACCTGCCGTAGGGAACTGCCTTGGCAGGGGGGTTGGGCTCGGTGATCTCTAGAGGTCCCTTCCAAGCTCTGCAGTTCTGTGATTCTGTGATTCTGTCCATTTCATTGCTGGATGAAGATGTGTCCTGAAAGAAAACCCATTGCGTTCAAAACCCCACATTGACCTGAAATTTTTCAATCAGCCACTGAAGTTTGGTTTTTCATCTAAAGGCAAAAATGGCCTAAAATTCAAACTCAAGTAAGTGAATTAAAATGGTGGCTTGCAATTCCCAACAGATAATAAGTGAAATTACTTTGCAATGTGTTAGCTAATTTGCTGAATTTTACAGCCTTTTCTCCTACTCAAGAAGTAGGCACTTTATTTACCAGATTTATTGCTAAATGAAACTCTCCATAGCAGGGAAATTACCTTGGATTTCTTTAGTGTAAATAATTATGAATTTCAGCAGTGGATTGCACGATAAATAGCTCTTTTTATCACCCCAGAGAAATGTAAGGATGGGATTTCCTGCCATTCATTTTTATGGGAGTTCAATGGGAGGGCTCCTCTGGGAGTTTTGAAAATCACAGCCATTAATTTTTAATTTTCAGTCCTTATAAACAATGCTATTTATTGGGGTGTGCCTGTGAGCTGAGGGCCAGTCAAACATCAGTTCTTCGCAGGCTCTGCCAAATGCTGGATCTTTGTGAGTTTATTGCTTTAATCTGTTCCGATGGAGGCAGGGCTGAGCCTTGATGCACAGCCCACTCCAGCGCTGCCCTTTCCCTGGTCCCTCACCCCCCATTTGGCTGTAGACCCATGCCCAGACCTATAAAAGAACTCAGGGATGTGACATGTAAGAGTCAAAAGGACAGTTTGGGGATTGCTCCCTTCTCGGCCAGACTTGGGCACCTGTGCCCCCTACAGCAACTGCAGGAGCTTGGAAGAGTCGAGCTGGGGTTTAGGGAAATGCCAGTGGGGTCTCTGGCCACTGCGGTCCCCAGGAGGATCCAAGTTCACCAGCTGTTCAGCAGATGCTGCACCAGGCTGATCCCCAGGATGTGGGAGTAGCTAAGGAAATTGGTGGGAATGCATCTCGGAGAGAGGGGTGGGAGGCAGGAGAAGCTGGGGAAGGTCTCCCTGCAGTTTTGGGTCTGATGGAGATCATGTGAGCTCCGTCTTTATCTGCAGCCAGGATCAGCGCTGACACCTCCATGCCCTAAGAATAACCACAGTTTTGGAAATGGGAACGCATACCATGTTTTTCACCTTTCTCAAGAGAAATGGCATCAAATCCCATGTTCCCTTCAGGGGACAGGCATCCACCCAGCAGTGTCCTGCGCGGCTCCCATTGCAATGACCTTATTGCCCTGACTCACATCTTCCTGGCCCAGCTTTGCCTCTCACTCCCTGCTGCACTGCCTGCCTGCGGGCAGGGTGCTGAAGCCCTGCAGCTCCAGGCACCTCCCTCGGCAGTCCCTGGTGATCTGACCCATCACGCAGCCTGGCACCATCATGGCCATCCATCAGCTGAGGAGCAAATCCACCCCACGCTGTTGCTTGCAACCAGCCCAGCGACATTCACTCTCTGCAGGAGCTCTGTGGCTCTGGGCAAACCCAGAGGTGGTTGTACTCAGACTGAGGAGAGGTCATAAATTAAATATGATCAAGAAGTTTAGGAAAAATTACAAAAAATGTGGGAAAAAAGAGCATTAGGCCATGTCCAACGAAGATGAAGCCCAGAGATGCAGGTTGTCTTCTCTTGTCTGCAGCTTGTGGTTCACCCCTCCATCCACTGTGCCAAGGGGAGAATTTGATTTGGGATGAGATGCAAAAGGGTTGATGGGGTTCCTCATCCCACTTAGAGTCAGCTCTGGGTGATGGATGGAACTGGGGACTCGTGGAGAGAGGCTGGAAGCTTTCAGAGCCAGAAGCTGACGGGCTGCCAGGACAGGGAGGCTCAGGCAGTGCTGCCCTCTGGCAAGGAACAGGTTGTGCTGGGACTTTGGGTTGCTCTGAGGGACTCAGGAGGACTCTGACTTTCTTGCAGCAATACAGATCAGGAGGAAAGAGCTGGAAAATGCAGGGAGGGACCATCATTGA
Source organism: Penelope pileata (assembly GCA_013396635.1). Taxonomy (NCBI): domain Eukaryota; kingdom Metazoa; phylum Chordata; class Aves; order Galliformes; family Cracidae; genus Penelope; species Penelope pileata. The sequence continues at coordinate 257,533 of WBMW01003620.1, forward strand.
AAAGGAACGCTTGCTTGGCAGGGATGCAATTTGGTGCAGGAGACAGCTGTCACCGATGTCCCATCCGCTCGTACCTGGCTGCAGTGTGCAGCACTGGGGGCTGCTGCATTGCTCTGATCAGGTCCAGGATCTGCAGGAGGCTGTAAAGACCCGGAGCTCTCGGACCCCCCGTTGGCATGCTGGCGGTCTCAGGTGGGGGTTCCTCGGTGACCCCTCGCTGCCAGGTGAACCCTTGTTTGTGCAGTTGCCCGGCGGATGAGATGTATTTATAGCTGTTGTTAAATCATAACCATGCAGCTGAGGGACTGGGCTGGTTCCAAGGACTGCTCATGCCGATCTGGCAGGGGATGGAGGCAGGTTACATATTTACACATTAGTTTAAAATGTGGATTCTTTCCCCTGGGGCCCAGAATGGCTCATAGGCAGCTGCTCCAGCCATCAGCTCAGCTCGTATTTATTTGTGTTTTTCAAACATTTAGTCAGTATTTACACAATGCACGCAATATTAGTAATATCTGCAATAATTTATATGATACCAAACGGGATTCCTCACGGCCAATGGGCTGCCTGGGGACTTGGCCCCTGCTCCCTGTTAAAAGCTTGAAAAAGTACAAATTAACAAGCTGTAAAATAATGTCTTCATAAAAGAGCAGGAGAAAAAAGGCCAGATCCTGGGAGGTGCTGAGTGATTGTGACAGCCCCGAGGGCTGCCGTGGACGGAGGGTGCTCAACACCTGTGCAAATGGGAGCTCGGCTGTCCTGCGAGGAGGAGGAAGGGCCCTGCGTGGGTCTCCTGGCCCAGATGTTGTCATCCGTCTGTGCTGGCCATGGTGGGAGATGGAGTGAACCTGATTGGGTGCAATGGGTGCTGGTGGCAGCAGGGAAGCCCCTTTGCCCTCCAGACAGTGACAGACCCCAATGCACTGCATGTGTGGAAAGCTCCAGGATTCCCCATTTCCCATCTCTGAGACACTCATGGTGGGAGGTGACAGGAGGCAGCAAAGCTCTGGGGCAGAGATGGATGTGGGGCACATGCCAGCAACAATTGCCCAGTACAGAAACCAGTGCACAGCCCTCATCTCCCAGTCCTCTGGGTGCTGCTGCAGGGACCAGCAAAGTGACCACCTCGCGCCAGGGGCACACATACTTTTGAGACAAATCAAAATGAGAACGTACATGTGTCCTTGTGAGACAAACCAAGACAACAACATACAGGGAATGCCTTAATGTAGGCCGATATTCCTCAAGAAAAGCAAGAAACTGAAAGATTGCAGAGGAATGGACTCGGCTCTGAGCTTTCTTTCATTATATTTATGAATTTTGGTGTCATCCATGAGTGAAAGCTGTTTTCCCAAACTCCGATGTTGCCCCTTGACCCTAGATGCCCTCCTGTTTGCTGGGAGAAGTGGTTTCTCGCTCTGCTTCTTCCCTAGCACTGGACTTTCCCTCTCCCAATGTGCCCTCCAGCAAATGCATGGCACCACGCTCCGAGGGGCTGTATGCAAGCAATTATTGCAGGCTCCCATGACTTCGGGCAACATTGCAATGACATGGACCTCTCTTGCTTCAGCAAAGTCCCTGACCTGTCGTCCTGCTCCTGCCAGGGGTACGAGCTGCTGGCAGTGGCTATGGCAGTGTGATGGGGGGCTGAGATGACAGCATGCAGACCTGGTGGCAAAAGCTTGGGGACACAGGGTGGGGTCTTGCAGCACAATGGGGCACATGGCCATAGGGCCCTGGAGCGTGAGGAGGTGTGTGTTGTATTTCAAGCAGCTCTACACTGTCTCTGCGTCTGCAGCCACTTGCCATATTCAAACCAGATGCAATATCCGCTTGTCAGCAGCACGGCGTGCATGGGGGGAATTCATTCATATGCTTTGGATCTATCCCAAACCAAACAAATGATGGAAAGGCGCAATTAACCCAATCTCAAATCTAATCCACTCTGAGTGCCTCTCTGTCCTGGTCTCTGCACGATGGTGACCTCCTCCAGATATGTGTGAAGGGACATGGGACACTTGGCCAATAGAGCAAAGATAGGAATTGCAAATGGGGACCTGGTGATGGTGTTGCTCCCGGGCTCCAGCTGGGCCTGAAGGGAAGGTATGTGATCTTGGTGGCAGCAAGCTGGCACCAACGTGTGTCTGGGGATACATGGCACAAGGCTGATCTCACGAGTGGGGACGGTCACAGCTGGAGAGAGCTGTGGTATGCAGGAGTGGGGACAGACAGACAGGAGAAGTCCAAGCCTTCAGTGAGTTGTGGCAGGTGATCACAAGAAGATCTGCATGGTCTTGTGTGGATCCCATGGCCCTGTTTACCATGGATATTGCCAAGGCCAAAGCGGAGAAGACACCTTCCTGTTAGTTCAGGGCTGACTCCACAGAGCCATCAGATGTCCTCAGGACTGAGCTGTCCCTCTGAACACTTTCTGGACTGGTCACATTAGTTCCCCTCCTCGTGTTCCTCTTGCTGCAAGCTGCTTGTGTCTGCTGCCTCTGGCAGCCTCCCCAGGAGCACCCTTCTGAAGAGAGCTTTTGGTAGATCGTGGCCTGTAGGCTTCTCTTTCTCTTCAGCATAGCGTCCTCCCTGCAGGAGAAGGAAAGGCTCTCGCACACCTTTTCCATGGCCCTCCTGACAATGTCAATCTTTTGAATGAAGAATCAATTTCCACTTGTCCAGATTTCTACCTTTTTTATTATTATCTGAGACATCATCTGTACATGACCTCTGACTGAGTCTGGCTGTCGTGTCCTGTTCTAGGGGAGGCACAGGGCCCGTTGAGGGGAGCAGCGCTGTTTACCAGCTCAGAAATAGTTCAGATTTTATGGCACAGACATTCCAAGCTTCTGTTAGAGCTCAGGGGACATCCTGACCTGGTGAACCTTCAGCCCTGCCCAGCGTTGTGAGAGGACTCTTACTCAGTCCTGCTCAGGCCAGGAAAGCATACCATGTTGGGGAGGTGCGTGATACCTGAACTTCCTTGTGAGATGGGAGGGATGAAAGAGAGAGGCAGTCTTGTAAGAGCTGGAAATGGATGTAGGAGGCTCATGATGCATCACTCATCCTAACTCCATCCTCACCTACCACTTGTCTGCATCCCAGCACCTCTGCCTACACTTGCAATGACAAATCTCTATCTTTTCCTGCAGGTCCTCTTCAGCCATCTCCAGCCCATGCATCTCCACTGTCCTACCTGCCTTGCCCAGCACACATTGCTCTTTCTCCCACATCCCATCCCTCAAGCTGCCATTGCCCCACTTTCTGTCTCTCCCATTTGCAAAGGACTGGTCCTGCTCTGCAGCTGTGAGCTCTGCAGTCCTTTCTCAGCTTCTTATGATGCTGGTGGCTCCAAGGAAGGCCAGGACAGTCTCCTCAGCTCATGTCAGCCATGCTTTCTGCAAGGGCCTGCCTGGCAGCTTGGCAATCTATTTGGGCTGGATTTCTCTGTCTAGGTTTCGTTATAGCTCATTTCACTACAGCTGTCTGGATGCCTGGTGACCAAACAGGCATTTTGGCCTCTTTGCGGTGGCCAGCAAGGCCACAGACCCTCTGAATTTCCTATGGCTATTTTCTTGAGTTAATGATTCTGCTCCATCACGGCCACTCTGCATGAGCTCTACCACACAGGGATGGCTTGGACTGGCTCTAGGGACATTTCTGGCCCTTGTCAAAAGCCCCAGTGATGTTGATGTTTCTCCCTGTGGATTGGGCAATCCAAACGCAAATCAGAAAAGTGAGTGAATAACTTTAAACCTCTCCATCGCCCTGTCCATAGAGGCCTCTCTCTGGGCAGAAGCTGAGGTCTAGAGGGCAACAACTTCATGATAAGAGGTAAGAGAGAGTCTGGGAAATGGAGGGCTTCCCTTTGGTTGAGGAGAAGGTCCGAGAGCATCTAGGCAAAATCAATGCGCACAAATCCATGGGCCCCGATGGGATGCACCCACATGTGCTGAGGGAGCTGGCAGAGGTAATTGCAGAACCACTCTCTATCATCTTTGAAAGGTCTTGGAGAACAGGAGAGGTGCCTGAAGACTGGAGGATAGCCAATGTCACTCCAGTCTTCAAAAAGGGCAAGAAGGAGGATCCGGGAAACTACAGGCCAGTCAGCCTCACCTCTGTCCCTGGGAAGGTGATGGAACAGCTTGTTCTGGATGCCATCTCCAAGCAATTGGAAGAGAAGACGGTTATCAGGAGTAGTCAGCATGGATTCACCAAGGGGAAATGGTGCTCTACAAAGCTGGTGGCCTTCTGTGATGTCATAACCAGCTGGGAGATGGGGGGAGAGCAGTGGGTGTTGTGTACCTTGACTTCAGCAAGGTGTTTGATATTGTCTCCCACAAGATCTTTATAATGAAGCACAGAAAGTGTGGGATAGAGGAGGGGACGATGAGGTAGGTTGAGAACTGGCTGCGTGGCAGAGCTCAGAGGGCTGTGATCAGTGGCACAGGGTCCAGTTGGAGGCTGTAACCAGGGGTGTTCCCCAGGGGTTGGTGCTGGATCCGGTCTTGTTCAACATCTTCATCAATGACCTGAATGAAGGGATAGAGTCCACCCTCAGCAAGTTTGCTGATGATACAAAGCTGGGAGGAGCAGCTGACACACCAGAGGGCTGTGCTGCCATTCAGTGAGACCTGGACAGGCTGAGAGTTGGGCGGAGAGGAACCAGAGGAGGTTTAACAAAAGCAAGTGCAGAGTCCTGCACCTGGGGAGGAATAACTGCATGCACCAGTACAGGCTGGGGGCTGAGCTGCTGGAGAGGAGCTCTGCGGAGAAGGACCTGGGGGTCCTGGTGGACAACAGGTTGGCCATGAGGCAGCAGTGTGCCCTGGTGGCCAAGAAGGCCAATGGGACCCTGGGGTGCATTAAAAAAAACTTGGCCAGCAGGTCGAGGGAAGTGATCCTCCCCCTCTGCTCTGCCCTGGTCATGTCTCACCTGGAGCACCGTGTCCAGTTTTGGGCTCCCCAGTACAAAAAGGACAGGGATCTCCTGGAGAGAGTCCAGCGGAGGGCAACAAAGCTGATAAAGGGCCTGGAGCATCTCCCTTATGAGGAGAGGCTGAGTGACCTGGGTCTGTTCAACCTGAAGAAGAGAAGACTGAGAGGGGATCTGATCAATGTCTATAAATATCTAAAGTAAGGGATGCAAAGGGATGGGGCTAGGCTCTTTTTGGTGTGCAGAGATAGGACAAGGGGCAATGGCCTTAAACTGGAACACAGAAAGCTCTGCACAAAGACGCGTAAGGACTTCTTCACAGTGTGGGTGATGCAGCACTGGAACAGGCTGCCCAGGGAGGTTGTGATGTCTCCTTCCCTGGACATATTCAAGACTCATCTGGATGCCTACCTGTGTGGCTTGCTGTAGGGAAACTGCTTTGACAGGGGGGTTGGACTTGATGATCTCTTGAGGTCCCTTCCAGCCCCTGAGGCTCTGTGATTCTGTGATGAGACCTCCAGCAACAACTGGATGATGGGTTGAACTCATGTGGCATCTTCTCTCAGGACACTCAACACTTATAGCTGCTCTGCAGGATCCTCTGTGGGACTCTTAGGTGAAAACTCAACATTTAAGAATGAACATTCAGAATTATGTTGTCCAAACCTTCTCCTGGATCTGATGTCCACAGTGGTGTCCCAGCCACCTCCCTGGGTTGACTGTAGACTTTTATGATAGGGTCACAGAAGGATGGGGGTTTATCTGAACCAGGCTTACTGATATGGGTCATAACTTGTAATTTCATCCAAACCAGATGAATTTTTGTGATTGTTCCTGTGCTGATGCCCCTCTGGGGGCAGGAAGAGGAGATGTACGTGGGATTGGGATGTGCACACTCACAAAAATGTACCCTTGTGTCGTTTACAGCCATACACATTTCAGATTAAATCATGCTTGTCTGTGTCTGTGTCACCATATTTGGAGATGGATGGATGGACCACTTGGTGGATAAGGGATTGACTGGATCATTGCATTCAGAGAGATGTTGCCAATGGCTCAGGGTCCACGTAGAACAGTGACCAGTGATGTCTCCCAGGGGTTTGCATTGGGATATTTAACACCAGGCTGGAGAGAAGGGACCTCAATAGGCTTGAGAGGTGGGTCTTTGTGAACCTCATGAAGTTCAACAAGGCCAAGTGTGAGGTCCTGCAAATTGTGTCAGTGCAAACCCAAACATGAATACAGGCTGGCTGATGGGTGGCTTGAGAGCAGCCCTGTGGAGAAGAACGTGGGGGAGCTGGTTGATGAAAAACTGAGCACAAGCTAGCAGTGTGTGCTTGCAGGCCAGAAAGTCAACTGCATCCTGAGCTGTGTCAAGAGAAATGGGGCCAGCAGGGCGAGGGAGGTGATGGTGATTCTCCGCCTCTACTCCACTCTTGTGAGAGCCCACCTGGAGTACTGTTCTCAGCTCTGGGTCCCTCAGCATAAGGACATGGATCTGTTAGAGAAGGCTCAGAGGAGGGCCATGAGGGTGATCAGAGGGCTGGAGCACCTCCTTTGCGAAGTCAGGATGAAAGAACTGAGATTGTTCAGCCTGGAGAAGGGTCCAAGGAGACCTGGTGGCCTTTCAGTACCTACAGGGGGATACAGGAAAGATCAGAGAGTGCAGTGAAAGGACAAGGGGTAACGGCTTTAAAATGAATGTTTGCCAGATATATATTCCCTGAGTCGCAAGCCTGCCTCCCTGCCGCTTGTACTTCACTACACCAGTTCCCAGCCCTGCAGAGAGACTCTTCAACCCATGTCTGGTGCACATGGCCACATGCCAGCTCAGGTGGGGGACGGGATGTCACCTGTCACTTCTTCCCTTCCTCCAAATCCAGGGAGCCAAGCACAGCCCTGCAGAACCCTACAGAAGTGATGCCATGGCAGCACACCCTGACAAGACCAGGTGAGGGGGAACCCCAAGGCAGCTTCCCTTTGCCAGGCAGAGCAGGAAGAGCAGGGTCTGCGTGGGAAGGGGCCAAAAGAAACAAGGAGTTTGCAGTGTGGAAAGTGGCTCTCACATGCACTTTCAAGTGTTCATGGGTCAGGACCTGGCAAGTCGCAAGTCTAACTTTAAAAACTAGATGAAATCAAAGCATACACTCTGCACGCTCCTTAGATGCCATCTGCAAGCTGCACATTACAAGAAAGTCTTTACAACCCCATGGGTCAGACAGGGATAAAGCAGAAGGATGCAGCTTTTCTTCACTAATCCCCTGACTCCAGCAGCTGGATCGTGAAGGAAACAGCAAATCCTGCAAAATGTGTATTGAGAGTTGGCCAAACCACGGTGTCCTTGGAAACCCGGTCTCTTGCTGCACTGCTGGGCATTTCCTGGCCCATCCAGACCAGGACCTCTGGGCATGGCCGTGACTATTGGCCAACAGTTCCTTCATGGAACCCAACAGTATCAGTGGTCTGATATTGGGGCTTTCTCTTGTGGATAAGCTGATGGAAAGGCACTGTGTGGGATTTCCATGCTAGGAAAGGTGTTGGGTACTGCTGAGAGCACACAGTGTGCCACTTGCATGCATGCATGAGAATGGGATGGACTCCACCATGGGGCTTGGCATCCTTCACTGGACCTCAGAAACTCCCATCAAACAGCTCCATCCCAGCAATGGGATAGGGACCTTGGGCTGTCTCGCTGTCGAACTCCATCTAGTGGCACATCCAAGCCTTGGTGCAGCCTCATCATCTCCATCCTGGCTGCTCCACAGACTGGGCCACTGGACAAAGCAGCTGGCCCTGCCCTTGGCTGCAGGAACCAACACACCAGCACTCTCCTCCCTGCTCCTATTGGCCATCCCCAGGTTGTCTTGCTGTTTAGAAGAGCATTTTGGAGCAGGGATCTGTTTACGAACAAGGTGAACAGCTGATACGGTGGAGGTATTTGCAGCTTTACTTCATCATCCAGTGGGGAGAGCCAACTGAAAAGCAAGTTGGGACGTGGCCATTTTAATGGGATGGTCCAGCTGGCAAGTTGTGTGCATTTGTCGCTTCCAGGGGTTACAGATGTGTGCTGGACACTGTGGGAATGGGATTTTATAACAGTAATTAGTTTATTCCTGAGGTAAGCAGTATAAATAGGAGAAAAATTTGTTTCCTGTTCCNGTTCAACAAGGCCAAGTGTGAGGTCCTGCAAATTGTGTCAGTGCAAACCCAAACATGAATACAGGCTGGCTGATGGGTGGCTTGAGAGCAGCCCTGTGGAGAAGAACGTGGGGGAGCTGGTTGATGAAAAACTGAGCACAAGCTAGCAGTGTGTGCTTGCAGGCCAGAAAGTCAACTGCATCCTGAGCTGTGTCAAGAGAAATGGGGCCAGCAGGGCGAGGGAGGTGATGGTGATTCTCCGCCTCTACTCCACTCTTGTGAGAGCCCACCTGGAGTACTGTTCTCAGCTCTGGGTCCCTCAGCATAAGGACATGGATCTGTTAGAGAAGGCTCAGAGGAGGGCCATGAGGGTGATCAGAGGGCTGGAGCACCTCCTTTGCGAAGTCAGGATGAAAGAACTGAGATTGTTCAGCCTGGAGAAGGGTCCAAGGAGACCTGGTGGCCTTTCAGTACCTACAGGGGGATACAGGAAAGATCAGAGAGTGCAGTGAAAGGACAAGGGGTAACGGCTTTAAAATGAATGTTTGCCAGATATATATTCCCTGAGTCGCAAGCCTGCCTCCCTGCCGCTTGTACTTCACTACACCAGTTCCCAGCCCTGCAGAGAGACTCTTCAACCCATGTCTGGTGCACATGGCCACATGCCAGCTCAGGTGGGGGACGGGATGTCACCTGTCACTTCTTCCCTTCCTCCAAATCCAGGGAGCCAAGCACAGCCCTGCAGAACCCTACAGAAGTGATGCCATGGCAGCACACCCTGACAAGACCAGGTGAGGGGGAACCCCAAGGCAGCTTCCCTTTGCCAGGCAGAGCAGGAAGAGCAGGGTCTGCGTGGGAAGGGGCCAAAAGAAACAAGGAGTTTGCAGTGTGGAAAGTGGCTCTCACATGCACTTTCAAGTGTTCATGGGTCAGGACCTGGCAAGTCGCAAGTCTAACTTTAAAAACTAGATGAAATCAAAGCATACACTCTGCACGCTCCTTAGATGCCATCTGCAAGCTGCACATTACAAGAAAGTCTTTACAACCCCATGGGTCAGACAGGGATAAAGCAGAAGGATGCAGCTTTTCTTCACTAATCCCCTGACTCCAGCAGCTGGATCGTGAAGGAAACAGCAAATCCTGCAAAATGTGTATTGAGAGTTGGCCAAACCACGGTGTCCTTGGAAACCCGGTCTCTTGCTGCACTGCTGGGCATTTCCTGGCCCATCCAGACCAGGACCTCTGGGCATGGCCGTGACTATTGGCCAACAGTTCCTTCATGGAACCCAACAGTATCAGTGGTCTGATATTGGGGCTTTCTCTTGTGGATAAGCTGATGGAAAGGCACTGTGTGGGATTTCCATGCTAGGAAAGGTGTTGGGTACTGCTGAGAGCACACAGTGTGCCACTTGCATGCATGCATGAGAATGGGATGGACTCCACCATGGGGCTTGGCATCCTTCACTGGACCTCAGAAACTCCCATCAAACAGCTCCATCCCAGCAATGGGATAGGGACCTTGGGCTGTCTCGCTGTCGAACTCCATCTAGTGGCACATCCAAGCCTTGGTGCAGCCTCATCATCTCCATCCTGGCTGCTCCACAGACTGGGCCACTGGACAAAGCAGCTGGCCCTGCCCTTGGCTGCAGGAACCAACACACCAGCACTCTCCTCCCTGCTCCTATTGGCCATCCCCAGGTTGTCTTGCTGTTTAGAAGAGCATTTTGGAGCAGGGATCTGTTTACGAACAAGGTGAACAGCTGATACGGTGGAGGTATTTGCAGCTTTACTTCATCATCCAGTGGGGAGAGCCAACTGAAAAGCAAGTTGGGACGTGGCCATTTTAATGGGATGGTCCAGCTGGCAAGTTGTGTGCATTTGTCGCTTCCAGGGGTTACAGATGTGTGCTGGACACTGTGGGAATGGGATTTTATAACAGTAATTAGTTTATTCCTGAGGTAAGCAGTATAAATAGGAGAAAAATTTGTTTCCTGTTCCAATGCAAATAAGTAACTGGCAGCCAGTTGGATAAGGGCCATTGAATATCAAAAGCCTAACAGGGAACTGTGTCAGCTCTATATCCCCTTCTGGCTTATTTGCATGCTGGTTGGTAGAGGAATGTTTCTCTTTAAGTTACTAAATTTACTAGCTTACTGTATTTTTTTAGCTTGGGGCTGGTTATTTGAGTGGCCATTGGCCAGCTGGCTGCCTACTGTTTATTTCAATGGCTGGTGGCCAGCATTTGTCACCGGTCCTCTAAGCATCCAAAGCCCAATCGACGTTATTGACCCAGGAGAATGGGCTTCTTCTCAGCCGTGCTGACCCCATGTCAGCAGCAGAGCTCTGCATCATGTCCTGGCAGGCTTCTCCTCCTCTGCCCATGAGCCCCTTGCGGCTTTTTCTTTTGAAAAATAACGTGGTTTTTTTCTGCCTATCTTGCTACCTTTAGTTTTCCCTGCAGTGGCATAAGCCATAGCTAGGAAGAGCTCCTGCTCTACAGCACGTCTGTACTCAGCTGGGCAACGCTTTCTAATAATGCTTTGGTCCATCTCTGCTGTCTCCATTGGGGCTGTGCTGCCCTCTTCCAGCTCCAATGAACATAATATCTGTGTTTTCCTCAGGCTGCCTTTGTGCCCAGTTCCACTTCCACAGGCTGGTACAGGATCCACACCCTCTGCACACCCAGGTCTGAGCAGAGCAGGACCCAGGCCGGGTTTGGGTGCTGTCTCTCTCATCATCAGCTGGGATGAAACTTTGCTCCTCTTGTTGGGTAGAAGCAGCTGGTTGTCATCCCAGAGAAACCCATTTATGTTAAATTAGAGGGTGGGTGCTCTACTCCCTCCTCGCCAAGACCTCGACCAAGGACTTTTTTTTCCTTCTCATCCACATATGGTCATTTTTCTGGGACTTCTTGCATGTCTTGCAAGCTGCTGGATTTTACTCCTCCCACTGACGCTTTCACATGGGAAGGTGCTGCAAGATTTCAGGGAGCCTTAGCAATGCCTGTTTCCCCAGCCGCTGGCATTTCCCTCCATTCTGCTGCCCTGCACTATCCTCACTATCCCTCACAGCTTTGCAAGGACAAGAAAATTTTGCAGCGGGACAAAAACTCAGTCCAGTCTCATCTTCCCTCCATAGTCACAATTTTCTGTGTTTGAGGTCTTGCTCTGCTCCATCCCTTCCCTTGCCTGCTAAGTCCAGCTGCATCTCACGGTCATGGCAATTGGCAGATCTCATTCATCTGTGTTTGCTATGTACCATTCCCCTGCTTGATGCAGATCCTTAGCCCATGAGGACAGCACCATAGATCATGTCCTTCTCATGAATAGCAACAAAGACATTTCAAAGGAACTTCCCTGTGGCCCTGTGGCGAGGTCCTTACATACCCTGAATCTGCCTAGAGAAACTCTACCTATCACATAGAGGTGTCCCAGTGTTGTCCACAATGAAAGTACAACCACTGAGTGCTTCACAGCTCTGCCAGCTTTCATAGATGGGATTGGAGTTGTCCTTCAGAGTGGTGTTTGGGGTTTGTTTTTGTTTGTTATTGGAGCTGGAAGAGGATGTCACATAGCAACACAAAGACAGCACAAGAGATGGGCCAAAAGGTGGGAAATTCAGTAAAAATGATCTCCCAGGATAAGACCAGGAGGAGGTACTGCATGACCCAGGTCAGGAACCAGTTCCTACAGGCCTGGTGCCTGTGGATGTGGGAAGTTTGATGGAGTCTGGCACTGGGAAGCTTGTCTTCGTCATCATCTTGAAAGCATTCCATACCTGGCCAAGGGCCATCTTTTCCATTGGACTTGCCTTGGAGACTGATATGGTGTGCGAGATGTGACCTCAGCCCCCAGTCTGGACAGCAGTTCCTCAGGGCAGGGGACAGGGTGGCCGTGGTTCAATATGAGTGCTTCTCCGTGCCCTGTGGGTGCTGAGGTTAGTGCAGGGCACTGCGCAGATACCAGCAGTTCCTGTGTGCCCAGCTGAATTCTGAATTCTGTGGGATCTTGAGAAGGCTCAACAGCAATCTCACTGACTTGTGGAGGGAGCTTCATAAAATTTGGGCGAACGAAATCACTCACACACCTATAGGAGAGCTGCGTGTTCCTAAATGCAGCCTCCCTCTTCCTGCCGTGTATGTGCATGGCACGATGCAGCCGCTCACGTGTTGGTTGATGGCACCGAAGCTGCGCGGGGTGATCCCTGTGCCTCTGGGGTCCCTGCGGGGAAGTTGCTCCAGTTGCATCAGATGCCAAAACCCAGATGTCATGAAGGGTATTTGGATGTGTTGTAACATCCAAGCCTACACAGGGGAGTCTGAGCCCACAGCTACAACTGCTCTGGAGGGAAATGAAGAGATGCCTTCATGCTAATTTGAGAGAGTAGCACTTTATTATTTTAATTGCTCTCCTATTTTAATACACACTCCTGTGCTGGTTGGTTCTTTGTAGACCCTTTCCTGGTCCAGCATCTCTGGGCAGATGCTGCCAAGGAGAGGATCAAGGCAGAGCCTGTGTCCATCTGTATCCTGCACACCTTATGAAAGATGGCCCCTGTCCTCCCAGCCATCTCCTTGGACAAGGGCCATGGCGTTGGTCTGTTTTATTGAGCTTGGCTGAGCAGTGCTGGAGACTCCTCCAGGGAGGAGAAAACTGGGAGGAAATTTTGCACCAGCCTATTTGGGATGGGAGGTGGGAACCCCACTGCAAGGTGCTTGTGTGGGCTGAGAGCATCTGCGGTGTTGTGGGCTGAGCTGCAGCTACTGCTGTGTCCTGCCTTGACCTTCTCTGGTCTCCACGGCAGAGCGGGGACAGCTGTGGCATGTTCACACCTCTGGGAAGAGCTGCTCCGAGGATCCAGGGGGCAGCTGGGCTGATGCAGGGCTGTCCATGGTGGGATGGGCTTTGCAGCCCCTTGGCCTCAGTGTCAGAGGTGGTCCGGGCTCAGCATGGGCCAGCAGCTTCCCTTTGTATCTTGCTGCTGTCGCTGGCATTAGCTCAATGAAATGCCTTCTTGCCGTGCTCCCATTGAGGAGAGCCCCCCCGAGCCGCCCTGTGAATGGGGAGCACAGCCCGGTGCTTGCAGGAGACAAGGTTTCATCTCCTCGACCTTAATTCCTCCGGCTCTGCCAAACCCAGCCTCCATCCGCTGCCGCTGCCTGGCCCTGAGGCACATTCACAGCCCGCCATGCAAACTCACTTGGGATTGTTTTGAATTTAAAATCCTATTAGTCTTAAATTAATTGCCTTTTCTTGCAGAGCAGCGGGTTGGAACTGGCAGCCCCGGCCTGTAATTATTAACCGGGGAAAGGCTTGCACAGAGAAAAGCCGCTTCTCTCCTGCTGGGTTGCGCTGTATAGGCACAGCCCTTCTGTCCTGCTTTCTTCTCCAGCTTTTATTAACCAGCTCATCCCTTTCGCTGCTCACCCTTTTATCTGGGAAGGGATCGGGAAGCTTTGAACCTTGGAATGAAATTCTCCTCAGAGCTATGACGAGGGGGCAAGCTTTGGTTCAGTTCACTCTTGGGGAAAGTGGGAAAGCCCTAATGGGAACCACAATGCATTTGGGGGGATGTCACGGGGTTAATGCAGGAGGGGATGGCTGCAGCACCTGGGCTGACAGCCTGTGCCCGTGCAGCTCTCTGTGGTGCTGCACTGAGCCCTGTGCAATGTGCCCTGGGCTGGCACACACCTCTGGGAGTGCTTCCCCAGCATCGGGTGCTCTCCCTCCCTTCTGGCAATACGAGGCTTGGAGCAGACATAAGCCAGGAGGTGCCTTGGGGAACCTCCAAGGAAATGCTCACGCTGTGACTGCAGACAGCTTGGGCACAGTGGCAAGCAGCATTTTTATTTTATTTTTTTGTAAGATTAAATTTTAGGAAATGTCTGACACCAAGACCTGGTGTTTTGACAGAATCAGTGGGCAGATGGGATCAGGATAAGGAGGGCTGGCGTACCTGGCCCAGGGCTGCGTGACGATGCAGAGGCTCTCTGGATGCTAGGATCGCTCCTGGCGCAGCCTCCCCAGCATGCAGCGATGGTGGGATACTGTGTGGGATGAGCAGGGCTGTGGCATGGCACCTCTGTGTCCCCACATGTACTGTCACCTATGTGGGATGGGGCTAGTCCCAAAGCACCTTTTGACAGTGTTAACAAACTGCTTTGGCTTTTTTCCCTTTTAGGAAAAAGTGCTGGAGTGAGGAGCAGGAAGGATGCTGATAGCTGTGCCTGCTGCCTCCTGTGCCCTCCCAGCTCACTCAAGGGAAAGTAGAATCTGAAGGGGTTTTGCCATCTCCCTAAGGAAGCTAGGGCTGCCCAAGTGGACGTCCTCATATTGTAACCCCACTGGAGCAGGGTCAGCCAGCAGGGACCTGGATGCCCTTGGACAGACAGTGCTCCTGGGGGAGCGCAGTCCGGTGAGCAGGACAGCAGCAGCCCGGACTTTTCCAGGATTTTTGATATCCTGACAACAAATCTCGTTTCAAGTCTGTGCATGACTGAAATTCGTCTTGGCTTGCAGGAGCCCAGCCAGGGAGGAAGGGAGGGGAGGCCAGCGGTGGGCAGCCGCTCAGCTCGCCCAGCCTGCCTGCCAGATTAGGCAGAAACAGCTCTCATGACGACAGCTTACAGGCAGGGTGAAACAGGAACTCCGGCTTCGCAGACAAAGTTATTTTGGTAGCTGTGCGCAAACCCCCCGTTGGAAAATGTGACACGCTTTTATCCCCTTGAATTTGCTCACAAAACACTAATTAAGGCATGTAATGAAGACAGCAGCATCCATTAATAAAGAATCATTATGGGGCTGGATTAGCGAGCTTATCAGAAACAGGTGGAAGTGAGCTGGGAGCCTGCTGCAGGCGGCATGTGTGAGCTGAGGCGTTCCCAGCTCCAGGACAGCGCCAGGAGCCTCCAGGGGATGCACTGTGCTGGGACGAGCTGGGACTGTGCATGCAGGGAGCATCCCTGCCCTAGGGTTTGTTTTGGGAGCTGTCCCCAAACCGCTCTGATGCTGCCGGTGCTGCGGTGTGGAGCTGCTGGGACAGCGAGATCCATCTGACCCCTGGGGAGGAGGGAGGTGGGGAATGGCTGGGCCACAGGAAATGTTCACTGCTTGCAGGAAAAACCACTTCTCAGGCCTGGGGAGCATGGTGCCTGCTGTGCCCTTGTTAGCCTCCGGCACCTGCCTGGCTTCAGCCCACTATAAATACAGCACTGACTCATGGTCTCTGCAGCCCCTCTGGGCAGGATTTAGGCTTCAAAGGGGCTCAGACTGCTTATCCAAAGGTGAGCTACAGATATTACAGAGCAGCTTGACTAAGGGCGGCATTGAAGAAAGGAAGCTTGTCTGTCCCTGGCCTTGTGACCTTTGTTCGGGAGACGCTCCGGTGTCTGCACCGCTGTGTGTACGGCTGAGGCCGCCTGTCCTCATGTGACGGGGGGCCATGGAACCCTGCTTTCAGCCCCAAGTGCCCCAGCTCCCATTGTGTTCGCACAGTGAACCTATCTGCCACTTCCTGTCCTCTGCCAACTAGAGCCTCCCATCTCCTCCCTTCTGTATGTTCTGGGATCCCAGTCCACCCGTACAATTTTCCTCCTGTCACTAGGTCCACCCAAACCAGCACCCCTCCACCAATATCCTTCTGCATCCTCTTCCTTGCCAATTGGCCTCCATTTCCCACAGGATTTGAACCCACCTGGGATGGTCCTGGCTGTGCGGTCCACTCTCCTGCCCCATGGGTGGCTATCTCCAGGCTGGAGGCCAAACAAGCCTTTGGGTAAAGGGCGATGAGTCCTCACTTATGCTTTGAAAGCTGCATCTTTCCAGTCTCCTTCGTGGGTAGGTAAAATTGCCTCTGCTCTCACAAGCATCCTTCCCAGGCTGCTGCTCAGGGCATCCTTCAGCCTGGACTGGTGGAGCTTCTTAAGCCTTTCTGGGGCAGGGGGGGCCTGGGGGAGCTGGGTCTGTGGTCCCTCATGGGGTCTGGGGAGGGAAGCAGAGCAGCAGGTGGCTTTTCTCGCTCAGGGCACGATGCCCTGTGAAGAGCAGAGGAAGGTGTGAGCCAGCAGCTTGGCCTCATGGAAACGGAAACCGGAGAGGGGAGATTTATCCACGGGCATTATGTGTGGTCTCTACAGAAAGCTGGTAATTCAGAGAGGTCATGCGTTTAGCAGGAGGGGTGTTAGGCTGGCGGCTGGGGAATTATTTTGCATATGGTGTATTTTGTATACCTGTTACCACGGCACAGGAACTGGGCAGCCCTTCTGCCCCGCTGGTGCTGGACCCCAGGAGAGCATTGCTTATGGCTGTGCATTACCCATTGCTTTGAGAGGGAGACAGGGCATGTCCTGGCTTCATCCAGAGCACCTGGGACACAGCATGTGAACAGGGGGACAGTCCATACTGACGCATACTTGGACAGGACTGTGCATTCCACAGTGGAGCCAGACCCTGCCCAGTTTTGAAGGATGAGAGGAGGCTTTGTCAGTGCTGAGCCTCCTGTTGGTGCCTGGATGGGGGACACCTGGGCAGGCACTGGGTTCTCAGGTGACCACAAGTCCAAGGAACTTCATGGGTCTCTGTTTGTCACCTTTTGGCTTCAGATCTGTCCCTTAAAGCCTAATCCTAACCTAGCAGCTTGGCTATGTTCTAGTAACACTGCACAGCAGTGGAGAAGGATGAGCTGTGACAGCTCTCACTTCAGTGCTGCTGTCAGGGTAACACAGCATGCTAGCTGCCCAGAGACCCTGCACCATGGAAAGAGCTAAGGGAAGCCAAAGACAGGAACAGCAGCAGCTCTGGTGGGGGCTTTTGTTCCAGGTGCTCCTCTTTTTTGGGCAGGGACCTTCTCAAGTGAGCAATGCCCAAGATCCACCCTGCAAGGACCTGCTGTAGCTCATGCACTCACAAAGTCTTGCAGGGCTGGGGTAGGAGTGCAGAGACATTACTTGAACTGAACTTACTTCCACATCACAAACAAAAAGCAAAATCTTTTGTCTTGGTGGATGTTTACCCCTGCCAGGAAAGCCGTGGCTGGTTGGCAGAACGTTCCCGGGAAACGATTTCATGGCAGATCTCACAGCAGTGGCTATCTCCCAGCTCAGCCTCTCTGGGTACATGTTCCCACTGGCCGTGCCGTGGCAAGGATGTTCAAAGGAGCTGTACTCCCACTGCATTCTTGTGCCCGTGCTCATGAATCTGCTCCGGCAGCGTGAGGCTGTGTGGTTGGTCAGACTGGCAGGAGAGGAGGAAATGCCTGCTGCTTTCTTACTCCAAATCATATGCAGTTCTTCAGCCTGTTGCTATCTGAAAAGTTTTCCCTGAATGGGAGTGGTTGTCTCCATTCAGCCCGGGTCGCAGCATCCTCCCTTGTTCCTTTCTGGGGGATCTGGGCTTTGCAATGGGACTGGTAGATTTGGTCTCACTGGTCTCCACCACACTATTTCCACAGTGTGAGCTACAGAAAGCCAAAACCTTTCGTTTCTTGGAGTTGGAGGGAGCTGCAGAGCCAGTTGCTGGAGCACAGAGCTTGGCAGCCGTCCCTGATGCTCTGGATGCTTGGATCCAGGCACTTCTCCATGGCAGAGGTGTCTGACAGGGACCTGGCTGCTTGGCGGGGCTCCCAGATCCTGAGTTTTTCCTTGCAAAGCAGAAAGCCAAGATCCTGGCTGAAGTTTTCTATGCAGGGAAGGCAAGGGGAGGGTCGTGAGCAGAGCAGGAGCCCCCGTGATTTACTGTCTTGCTTTCATCTCTCCTGGTGGATTTTCCTTTCTCTCTTTTGCTTGTTGTTTCCCTCCTCTCCTGTGTGTTTGCGGTTTGTGGTTTCCCCCCTGGTGTAACCTGAGTAGATTATGTGTTTATCTGTGATTAAGCGACACGTTTTTGCTGCCTAGCTTGTTTCCGAGGTTATGTGCAGATCCATGGCCCTGGCTGGCCCCAGGCTCTCTGACGTTCCCCCCACACGATGTCCTGGCATGGCACAAAAAGGCTGCAGCACCTGGTGTTGCACTGCAGAGCCTGCCGCAGGGGAGGGCATCCTGTAGTTGCTTGGGCTGATGGGGAAGAGCCTGGATTCCCCATGATTTTCAAGGCATCCCTCTTCACCTCATGCATGCTCTTCTTCCCTGCATAGCCTCCTTCTCCAGCAGGCTCCGTCCTTTTCTGCTCAGCCTCTCTCCTCCAAATGTCCCTCGCTGCTCAGCTCCCAAATGGATCATTGTCCTCCTCCCACCCTCCAGCCCTTGATCTTCCTGCCAGCGAGGCGATCCAGCCCACCCTGGCAGGCAGCTGCCTGACAGCTCTCAGCTGTGGGCTGCCCAGCTGTGGGGGCTGCCACTGGCTCCCTGCTGTTTGCACCCTGCTCTCAGACAGCCCAGGAGCCTGCCCTTACCTGCCCTGGCTCTGCAGGGAGAACTGGAGCTGTGTGCTGCTGCTTTGACCCTGAGGTGCCAGTGCCTGGGCAGGCATTGGTAGGAGCGGTGGCACAGGCTTTCCCTATGAATTACTCTGCACCCTACTGGGCTTCCCCTCCTGGCTGTACAGGGCCAGCCTGTCTCTGTTGCCCTTTTTCATCCAAGAGTAAAGGAGAAGAAGATAGGGAAAGCTCCATCTCAAGCTGCTTTTACCTGTAGACACCAAAGACCTATAGACACTCATAGACGCTATTGCCCAGGGATTTCTTGAACTCTCTGAACAACCTCAGCTCCTTGGAAGGGAGACTTGTCAGGAAGCCCATGGTACAGCAATTCTTCTAAGAAGGTCACTGTGATCTGAAGCAGAGCCCTTGGAGACCAAGGTCAAAGCCAGCGTGGTCCTGCACTTTTGCTTCTACTCTCCTGCCAAACATTTCCCTGCATCTTATCCTTTATATGTTCCTCACTGCAATTTACGCCCTGTGTTGTTCCCCTGGTGGAGGATTTACTTCATCTGCAGCAGCCTCTTAGGGTTTGTGGACTGTCCTCATGTCAGGCTGGACCCAAGTGCTGGCCCCAGCTCAGGTCTCAACCTTATCTATAGGGCTGAAGTATCTCTACACCTTCCAGGCAAAGGAGTATCCTCAAAGTCACTCTGCTACTAGGTAAGAAGTTGCACCACATGGTTTATGCTGCAAAGGGCTGTAGGCAGGACATGCAGCTGAGCAGTTTATTGGGAAGGAGGTTGGATATGATGCCCAGGATGTGCTGCATTTGTCTGCTCTGCTGGTTCAAGCTTCCTCTTTGGCTGCAGATCCATTCCTGAGGACAACCTGGAAAGCAGAAAGCAGAAAGTCACCTGTCCCGATTCAGGCTACAGTTCCTACCAGGAGCTTAACAACATGGGCCGCTCAGCAACCAGGAGCAGGCTGACCCGTGCTATCTGAAGCCACCCCACCGCTTCTCTCCAAAGGCATGGCTGGGTGATGCACTGACCAACACCATACCTGTCCAAAATCACCGGCCTTTTCTCTTTGAAAACATCTAGATTTTCTGTGTAGCAGGATAAAATGAAGATGCCTTGTGTTACTGTGACCTAGATGAGAAGAGGGAGTACAACCTCAGCAAGTTTGTGGGTGACGCCACATTGAAGGAAGTGGTTGATGTGTTGGAGGCCAGAGCTGCTATTCAGAGGAACCTCAACATGACTGAGAAATAGGCAGACAGGAAACTCATGAGGGTCAGGACAAATGCAAATTCTACTACCTGGGCTGGATTAACCTTACACAACAGGACACAGGGAAGGACAAATCTGAATTCTATGCCCAGTTTTTGGCTCCTATCCAAAAGAAAAGTGTCTGCAAACTGGAGTGGGTCCAGCTGAGGACCACAGAGGTGGTTGTGTGCTACAGCACATGATGGCTGAGGAGAGCTGGAAGGAACCAGGTTTGCGGGACATGGAGAAGAGGAGCCTGAGGGGTATGTGATTGCCAGTGTCACTACCTGAAGAAGACCGCAGAAGAAAAAGACAACTCAGGTGCACAGCGAAAAGACACCAGTAATAGGAACATGTTGCACCGTGAGAAATTCTGATGGGACATAAGGAAAAATATATTCAGTCTGAAAGTAGTTAAGCACTAGAATAGGGCCCCTTGAGGCCCCAAGATCTCTGTCCTTGGAGATTTCCAGCACTCAGCTAAGCAAGGTCCTGACAGTCTGATCTAAATTCAAATTTTGCATCGAGCAAGTGGTTGTTCAGGAGACCTCCAGAGGGCCCTTCTGGCCTACATTTTTGTTCAGTTTTGTAATTCATCATGGGAAATGATTTTCAAGTTGCTTCTTCCAAGGTTTCTTTGCTTCTATGCATTCTGCCTTGCAAATCACAAGCAGTGCAGTGAGAGGTGTAACATACAGTTCTTCCCATAACATCTGCAATTGCTCAGTGCTGTTCTAAAGTGTGCCATAAATGAAAGATAACAGAAGAGGAAAAATATGCTGGAGCAAAGGTATTAGACAGGAGTGCCCTACAGCTTAATACAGTTCCTGAGTTTGTCATTTGTTCCCTGAGGGATTCTGGACAAGTTTCTACGTAATACTACTCTCTACCCTAACTGCCTGTAAGTGCATTTCCAGCACCTAGCAAAATGAGGCCAGGTTATCTTTTTGCACAGTGGGGATTGGAGAAAGTACTGTGGGAGCATCAGGAGACACAAATTTTCCTAGTGTCTCCAGCACAGAAAGGTTATACATTCACAGTGCTCTGCTTTGCATGAGCGAGATTCTCCAGCAGATGTGAACATGAACATGGGGACAGTGAGCAAAACTGCATATCTGTCTTGTATATCTAGGGGATTTTATGGGTGCTATAACTTCTCTGTGACAAACACAGAATTAACAAACCTGGGCTGTTTCACTGCCTTTCAGCTTCTGCTGCAACAGGTGTATGTGGTCATTTTTTCCCCAGATAGTTCAAGTTTGGCTTTCCAGGTGCATCAGCCATACCTCCACCGCTGCAAGTGTTGATTTGTCATGTGGGAAGCCTATCATCTGACTGCATCTTAATAGAATTAACATCGCTTCTTCCTCATAATCAGCTCACAGAATGGATGCAAGTGTGGGATGGGTGAAATCTCTAGGAAAAGACCAGACTGCTTCTGTGAGACATTTGGGGCTGGTTCCCCCACCCTTGTACAGCTGATGTGGGAGCGCAAGCAGATACAGAGCTGGTCTGTGGCAATTCCCAGACAGTGGGATGGCTCCTGTCCTTAACCAAATTAGAGCAGAGATTGGAATCTGAGCAAAGCAAGGCTGCTCATTTACATGAGCTTAGTACCCCATATCTGTCCCAGGCACATTCATTATGATGTGCTGCCAGGCATGGAACATGGGAAACAGAGAGTAGGAGTTCGTGTAAGGCTCATTTGGCGTGAATCTCCCATTGGTAAAGTTGCTGCATAAACCAAATGCGGGCAGCTTTTTGTCAGCTTTTGTGGTTTAGGGGCTGTCTCTTTAGGCTTGTCTTTGAGGGGATGGCCCTGGAGCAACCCAAATCTGCATGCAAACCCATCCAGACAGCCTCAGCTCCACAAACCACCTGTGTATGTAGGAATTGTTAATTCATCTATCTTAACACCTCTGCAAGATATCCTGAAGTCACAAGCCATTAGAAAGACAGTATTGCACGTTGTTGCAGCCTGTGATCTGGCATCTGTCTGGAAGCAGTTTGTCTGTTTGCTCAGAACAGTCCCTCCTGGGGGAGGCGGGGGGGCGTTAAGAGACAGGAGCTCAGCTATCGTGTGTGGCAGGCAGTGTACAGACATATGCATTGAGATGTGGCAGGTACAGACACACCCCTGGCCTCCTTCCCTCATTCAAGAGAAATTCCTTCCCAACAACCCTGCGGACCGAAAGGACCCATCCAGACAAAATTATCCTGATGGAAAATGATGTCTCTTGAAAATGTAAGTTAGTATGGGTTGTTAACAGAGGCACACTTCCAGAGCATCTTATGTGAATACATTGGAGTGAGAGAAAGAGGAGCTGGCTGAGCAATAAGGATGTGGCAACATTTGGTGCCTGTATCTCTACAGCAGTGGAGGAACCATGCAAGGGTGGAAAAGGATGGAGAAAGTTACAAGGATAGCAGCAATGCATTCCCAGCCCCTAATGGGCTGCCTTAGCCCCTTTGCTGGCCCAGCTCAGCCGTACTTCTGGTGCTTGAGTGAGTGCTATGGTCTCCCAAGTTGTGTGTGCACCTGCCCACGAGTTCCCTAGTGATGTGAGGTGTTACAAATACCAAGCATCACACAACAGGCCCTCTGCCCATGTGCTCCCTGGGACAAATGATGAAGTATTGGTCTGCAGTGCACTGAACCTCACTCAATCTCATTTATTGACTCACTCAGGAGAGGCACCCGGAATAAATCGCCTCAGCTCTGTGTTAAACTCAGCCCTGAGGTTGCTGTCAAAACCCAGCCAGAGCTGTAAAAAGCAATCATGCTGTATTGAAATGGTCCTAAGTTGTTCCCAGTGAAAGGTGCCAGGCTAATTCAATTAATGGCCTAGTGCAGATAGATTTAGGAGCTGGGATACAGGATGAAAGAAAGCAGAGAAAGAGGGAGAGGTCCCTGCAGAGGTGGGTAACGGTGCTCCCTGGGCTTTAAGTCCATCACCTAATTGCCCTCTGCTTTGAATCAAAGGCACAAAGGCTGCCCCTTGCCTCCTGCCCCCAGCATGGCCTTTTGCAGGGGAGAGATTCAGGGGTGCCCCTCTGTGCGTGTGAGGAGAGAACTGCTTAACTCCCCTTTGGTCTGAAAGGATTTCCCCTAATCCTGACCTCTCCCAGCACTGCTCAGATGCTGCTGGGAGTGCAGTGCTGGGGCCTGCTCTAATCCCACCCCACAGCTCTCCTCTCTGCAGGGGTGCTCGCCCCTTTTCAGCCTCTGTGTTTGGGATTGAAAGGCTTGCAAAAGCCTTTGGAGTTCAGTCAGGAGCCACATTCCTCAGGACACAGCCAGCTCCCCAGGAGCCAGATTGCGATGGCAAGGCTGGAGGGCTCCTAGAAACCCGGTCCCGCTCTCCCAGCTCTGCCGTGGCGCGATGGCCACAGGCTGGGCAGGCAGCTGCAGGCCGCTGGGCACGCAGGCCTCCCCGCTTCATGGCAGTGGAGCTGAATCACAGAGTCACAGAACGTCCTGAGCTGGAAGGGACCCACAGGAATCACCAAGCCCAGCCCTGGCCCCACACAGCACCACCCAACTCCAAACCCAGTGGCTGAGAGCGGTGTCCCAGCGCTCCCTGAGCTCCGGCACTGGGGCTGTGTCCCTGCCCTGGGCACTGTGCCATGCCCACCCCTCTGGGCAGAGCCTGTCACCCTCACCTGACCCACCCCTGACAGTGCCAGGCTGTTCCCTCGGGCCCTGTCGCTGTCCCCAGAGCAGAGCTCAGCGCTGCCCTCCGCTCCCTGTGAGGAGCTGCAGCCACCATGAGGCCTCCCCTCAGCCTCCTCAGCTCTGGGCCCAACCAACCCAGGGACCTCAGCCACATTTGCATTTCATTGTGAAAAGTGAAAAAAGACATCAAGGCTGATGATGGTGGGGCCAGTTCCGTAGGCTTTGTGTTGCCCCTATAGCAGTCCAAGGAGGCAGAGCTGGAGAGACAGTGAGTTTCACCAAGGGCATCCCCCTCACCCTTTAGTTTCTAGGGCACTTACCCTGGGCTGCATGAAGTACTAAAGATGCTCTGCCACCAGATTTATAAGGCTCGTGCCTTATACACAGCTTCTCCCACTCAGCTTCTCTGCAAACCTTGTCAGGAAATGTGTTTTGCCGAGGAGCAAGAAACACAGATTGAAGTGCTGCGGACTCCATGGAATTTTCTTCATTTTTCAGCTGGTTAATTGCTGTCTGTTAGTGTGTGAAGCACTGGGCAGAATCTGCCATGAAATGACGGGCTGTTTGGCTTGATGTTCTCTCAGGCAGACACTAAGGCTGAGCTGTGGGTAACCCAGAGGCTAGGGATGCACATCACCATGTGCGTGATGGCTTCAAAGGCTGGAGAGGTGCAGCAGTCAGGGCTGCAGGATGTTGGGAAATGACGTCAAGTGGACATTTGCTTCATGGTTCCTTGGCAGCTCTTCCTGTCCTCAGTCTCACAGGCTGGAAATCAGAGAGCCAAATTCATGGGCAAACAGATGCCCAGGTAGGAAGGTACCTATTAGACTATGAAAAGTGAGTTACGAGATAGTCAGGGGATGAAATAAAAGGACCTGTAAATGAAATAGCACTGGGACCCTGATGAAAGTGGCTGATGGCAGAAAGGACACATGGCACCTTCCCAGATCGGGATTAGCAGTGCTGTCAGATCCTCTGATCACAGAGTGCTCTCTGGGCTGCCCAACCTGCCAAACTGGCGTTAGCTACTGCGGTGGAAAGCAGGAATTTGGCCATACCATGAACTGGGGCTGCTCAGCTACATGCTCCAGCCCTCAGAGAGCTGCTCTTGTCAAGGCCAAGTTTGGACGCCAGTCCTGCATGAAGCTTTTTTCATGTGGGTGCAAACAGTGTTATTCAACTAGTGTGGCTGCATCTGCTGATCTCCAGTGTGCACAGCTGGGTGATGGACCACATCTCTGCTGCTATAACCCATGCGATGGCTGTGAAGTGGGGAGGTAATTGAAAGCTGCCTGTTAAGTAGCAGAGTGCCTGTGGACAGGGTTCAGCCTGCATGGCCTCCAAGTCCTATGGTGATGCCTGAAGACTTTAAGGCATGTCACTGTACTCCTTCCAGAAATACAGTGTTGGCAGTGATGGGGTGAAAACACTGATCTGCACTGCAGTGCCAGACTGCAGCATCTTCTGCAAGGTGCGTAGAAGGAAATTCAGAAGCTACAACAACATGACCTGGGCTGTTTGCTCAGTGCAGTTCACTCTGCTGGTGAGCTCTGAGCAAGGGACAATATCTCACAGTCAGCCCAGTCCTGGGCATCTCTTGACATCCAAAAAGAGGCATCGGTCCTATTAGGAGAGGAGCAGGCAGCAACATGAGGATTCCTTCTCATCTGAGACACTCCTCTAAAGACAGGGACAGCACGAGAGCATTTCAGGAGTGCTGCAAGCTCTCGGTGATGCTGGGGAGCTGGGTCAACCCTATATGAATCTGCAAGGGCAGTGTCAGGTTGTGGTTGGTTCTAAGTTAGAGAGTCACATTCGGCACGTCCGGTGGCCAAGGGTCTCTTTGTCTCTTCTTGTCTGGGCTGTTGAAGGCTGCGGAGATCAGATTTCCGAGGTGCTCTGGCTGTTCAATAATGGTGACCCATGTGTGAAGCTGCAGGGTAGTTTTCCTGCTGCCAGCCGTGTTTCACCCAAAGACATTAGATCGGGCTCTGATGAGATGGGGGCATTTTGGACTTGGGCCATACCAGCACATTCAGCTGCAGATGGTTACAGGAACAGATAACTGGTCCTGCAGAAATTCCAGGAAGTCTGATCACCCTGGAACATAGATCCTATTCACATCGTCTGTAACCTGAGAGCAGCTCTTCGGAGCTGGGATTAGCAAAAGTATTTGGCTTCACCTGCCCTGCTCCCAGGGAGCTGGTGGGCCATGCTAAACCCCTGCCGGTGGGGAAGAAATGTTCTGTAGAGGAAGGGCTTTCTGCAGACTAACACTGGTGCTGGTGTGGGAGAAACTTGCTTCTGCTCTGGTAGTAGCCCTAGGGAGGTGTAAGCAGGGGATTTACCTGCATGAGTAACTTGCATGGATCAGCGAGAGGTACATAATCTTCTCCAATATGATGGGTCACATACGCACCTTGCACACCCACGCTCATCTACAGGGTCAGACGCGTATGGATGTGTTCTTGCCTTACAATCCTATTTCCTGTGAAATATCACAGCCAGAAAAGCTGTGAAAAGGAAGGGGTTGCACGGTGGCATGAAGTAAGCACGGCGTATCTGCACAATGCACACACTGCTTCCGGAGCCAGTATTGGGAAAAGCTGCCTTCCCCAGATTCCTTCTGTTCCCCTGAGCATGTTGCACCTGGCAAATGCCCTTTTTCTTTATTGGGGTTTATCCTGCTCCCTGAGGCTAGGGCCCACTTGCCTGCACCAGCCTCTGCCCTGTAGGACCTGGCTTCAGAGCGGAACCAAGGATTAGCTGGGGCTCCCTACTCAGGGGAGAGGTATTAGGTAGCCCAAAAATGACCCATAATTACTGCAGACTGCACAGGGAGATGCCCTATGCACACCAGTGGAAGAGGTGAGCATGGCTATGCAGGACACCTCTCCGTCTCTCTGGAGTTTGTAGCATTGCTTTCCTGAAAAAAGCTGAGAAATCCCCTGGTGCTAAGAAGCAAAGCTGGAAAGCTGCAAAATGAACTGATAAACTGACAGAAACAGTCACCAGGGCATGTTGCATTTGATTGCAGTGAGGTTAGATGCTTTGTGGGTTCTGCTGTCTAAATCTCTGTTTCAGAAGACTAAAAGCTGGTAAATAGGATGTCAGCTTTTGAAGAAAAGGCTTAGGAAGCTAAAGGTCAGTGATTCTGACTTCATCAAACAGATTGCCAACATTATAATGTAGGAACAAATTAATAGACACGCGCATTAATTTGGAAGGAGGTTAGAAAGACTTCTTGCTGAAGAGGTGGTGCATCTCCAGCGCAGCTAGCAGAAGGAAGAAGCCTGTGTGTAAATCAGGGCAATTCTCTGAAAAGCTGTCCTTGATTTTCCAAAAGCTCCTGATGAGCTCCATCATCGAGAATTCTTATTTTGTCACAGCGTCAGAGCAAGTGTCATTTCATGAGTTAAGAATGGATTGAGAAGGAAGCTTTGCAAAGCGGAGATGCTAGCAGGTTTAAATTTGGTTAAAGGAAGTGTTTTTCTACACAATGTGTAACTAAACAGAAGCATCTCTGTGCCACCTGTGGGCTAGGTGGCAAAGTGGTCCTGCGAGCTGATGGGACAGGGCAGAGTATGCTGGAGGCAGGCTGCTGGGGTCCTCGCAGAGCCCCTGGAAGAGCTCAAGCATGAAAATGCAGTGGCTGGGTCCCACTGCAGGGCTAGGGGTCCCAAGGTACAAGAACACCTGCCTGGGAGGGTGGATGCACCTTGAATTCAGGCAATGCTTCTGCCCCAGTGATTTCCTTCCTGGCAAACCCTGATGGATAGCACTGGATTCTGTGAAACCTGAGGCTGTGCCAGGTTGATAACCGTATCGGGGAGACGACAGCAAGATCAGAATACCAGTCCCAGCCCCTGCCATACCAGGAGGGCTTCCAGACACCCAAAACCAGCCGTCAGAGACATGCTCAGGCTGTGTGGCTGAAAAGCAGGCACTGGAGAAGACACGCAAGAAGGCTGGGCCAGGGGGCTCACATATCCGGGGAGGAACAAGCCTCTGGATCAGTTGCCAGACAAAGGTGAGCAGGTTCGAGTGCTTTACCCTGGTCTGCTTCAGCAGACAAACTTGTAGTGCAGTTGGCCTGGGGGAAGCAGCTGCATTAATCCTTGCCCTGCACTTTATGTAAGGCCCTTTCCGAAAAAATGAGACAGGCCAACACTATGTCTTGTGCACCCTCCTGAGCTTCCTGCTCCCCTGAGCTGTGCAAGACAGAGAGCATGGCACGGAGGGACGAGTCTAACCCTCTGGTCTCCCATTCTGCCAGGACCTCACTGAAGAAGGGTTCATCTTGCCCAGACCCACAGACAAACCTGAAGCAGGGTTTTGGATAAGAGATGGCCAGTCCTGAGTCCAGGGAATCAGTGATCCCCAGGCAGTTGTTCCCATGTTTCCCTGCTGAACACCCTGTCTGCTGTGTCTGTTTGTTCTCTGCAAAATTAAAACTCCTCTGCTGTGAGAAGCCTCCCTTTGGGTGTATGGCTCAAGCCACACCATGAGCATCTTGCAGACAACCCAAAGCTGCTGCTTTTTCACATGGAGGCATCAGTTCTAGAGTGTTAGTTGCTCCTGTGCCTCTTTCCTGTGTTTCCTCCATGTTGCCAACAGCTGCTTTGAAGTGTAGACTGCAGAGCCATGCCCATATGGCAGTGATGGAGGTGCTTCCACCACACATGGAGATAGACCACTTCCTCTATTTGCTGCCCCTTTGCTAAGACAGGTTATGCTCTTTGCCTGCTAAGCTTCCTTTTGTCCTGGGAGCTTCTGCTATGCTCACGTTGTTTCCAGAATCACGTGAGGCCTTTCAGTGATGCTGCTTTGTGAGGGAAATGAGTCTGTCTCATGAGCATGACCCCCAGTCCTCCCTAGAGGCATTTAGCCACTTTCAAGCAGACCTGCAAGCCTAGGTTTCTGTGGAGTCCAGAGCTGTAGAGAAAGCACTCACCTGAGTCTGAGCTCTCGGTCCATTTCACACAGGCAATTTGCAGAAATAAATTATTATGCTAGCTGGATCCAGCCACGGGGAGCTAGCCCTGGAGTGTGCCAGGAACACCTGTGAGCTGAGGACTAAATCTGTGGCTCACTGAGCTCTGGAGTTCTGCAGGCTGGGAGCTGCTGCCTGTGCGTCTGCACTTGGGGCAGTTTGATCTGCCTGTGAGCAGTCTGTTCCTTTTCAGGGCTGCTTAGGCCAAGGAAGAGCTTTATACATTACCCACTCCTCCCAGCTGTGGGAGAGACCCATTTGTTGGCCTTGATGTTCTCAGCTTTGACTCCCACTGAGCCGAACGAGAAGGAAGAAAATTCTCTGGGACCACTGGAGCGCAAGATACCCAGTTTTAGGAGGACACATCGCATAAAAGCAGGGGAGAAGCAGCTAGTGCGAAGCTGAAATGCCTCTGTGCCATAGGGTTTTCAATCTTTATTGACTCCAAATAACATAATACAACCATCCTTGGGTAATTTCTTAAATCCCACAGTACAGCACCATTTCACTTTGGAATAACCCCAAGGAATTGTTAGTTGGCCACAGCCATCATACATGGGATGCTGCCAGGCTGGAAGGGGACCGAAGTTTGGGGACTGATGTTTCATAGATTGGGGACTGTGTATCTGCAAGCCTGTTTCACACCTGAGCCTGACCATGCTGCCAGGATGCTGCTAGTGGGCACATGGGCAGTGTTACCTGGTGTGCCAGGAGTGCATGCCCAAGCTGCCTGGTGCAGGTGCCAACCGTGCCACCGCTGCAAATCATGCCACAGGTGTGTTGCTGTTTGACAAGGGCCTTTGCCCACCACCAGATCTGTCCCAGTCTCAGAAACCTTCTTGAAGGTGAGCAATGAGACCTCTCCATGCAGCCAGCCTCAAGCTTCCCACACTTGGCTGACAATTAATTTTAGGTTGCTTCAGGGAGGCTTGGAGCAGAGGTGGGGCAGAAGGAAGCCCAGACCTGGGAGTGAAGGGATGGGTGATTGCGAGGCTGGATGTCTGGTTTTGGAAAGGTAAGGTTTGGGTTTGTGCAGAGCTCTTCAGCTTGGCAGCACTGTCCAGGGACTGGGACAGCACATTTCTTTAAAGATTCAAAAGTTTCAGGAGGAATTTGCTGTGGCTAGACAAGAGTGGTAGAAGGCATCTCCTTCTTGAAGCTGAAGTCTTGCACCTTGATTTAGCCCACTTCAAAACTGTACTTCATGGGCTCTTCGTTACTGTGGCAAGTAGATGTTCAGGAGGGGATGAGGACCGGGCTTGGCTGCAGGTTTTGGTTCCTGTTCGCAGTAGACTCTTCTGTGCTTTTCATTTGGGTGTTAGTAGCTGGAGGGCTGATTTAATGATGCCTCCAGCCTTGAGACCAAAGGAAGGTCCCAGGTTTCTTTCCAGGGGCTAGAAGTCATCTTTTCCTTCCTGTATGGTCTCTTCATGACCATGGGCCCGGTGCTCATACCTCTGTACCTAGAAATTCCCTGTGCTGCACTCTTGTGTCCACTACAGCATGTGCAGTGTACGGCCTCATGCTTTCACAGATCATTCTGTCCTTGGACTGTCCAGACCTCATACCAAGAGCATCCAGAGGTAAGCATAATCTTCAGTGCAGCTGGAACAAATGCTGGTCCTGGATCCCAAAGCACTTATAGGTGCAAATGAATGAAGTCTCCTTACAAGTGTTGGGCAGATGCAGCCCAAACAAATGACCACAAATATTCAATTACAGTTTGAAATGCATTTGATCTGATGTGCTCTCTTGAGAATGAGCTTTCCTAGGCAAACACTCAGAAAACCCACATCATAACCTGAACTACTCCCTGAAAACAAATTTCTGAATCGTTTAAGTAACCACTAATGGTGGGAACAGGGAATTTGGCATCTGAGATGCTCTGTTCAAAAGCTCCCTACTTGCGAAGGATAAGTGTGGCAATCAGAGCAATGTGCATAATGACAGAAGGGGAGTTGTGCCTGAATCTTGACTTCCGACAGGAGCCAAGTGTTTGCACACCAAGGCTTGGGGAAGACTAGAGGATAGTTCAGGAACATGGACTGTCATGCTATTCCCATTAGCCATGCCTTGCTGATCTGAGGGGCCATGGTGGTGCTGCTGGCTGTGGCACCAACTGCCTATTGACCCTTCTTGACTTGAGGAGAAAGAAGACCTCTGCCTTGCAGTGTCTGTGCAGTCCCACTGCAGGTCTCTGTTTCCTTCAAGGTATAGGTCTTTCTGTATGGAGCTGCTCTCTCTTCAGCCCTGCTGGTTTTGTATTTTCTCCCTTTCTAGTCCTTCCCTCATGGCATGTTTGTCTATCTGTTCATCACAGATGGTCTGTCTCCAGGCTTTGGTCTGTCATTTCTTTGATTCCAGTTTCCCAAAATGTTGGTGAGTCTGGGACAGTGCTGCCTTAGAATCATAGAATCCTTAGAGCTGGAATGAACCTTTAAAGGTTGTTTGGTCCAGCTCCCCTGGAATGAACATGGATACCCACAGCTCGATCAGGGTACTCAGAGCCTGGAACAGCCTGACCTTGAATGTCTCCTTTCTCATCCCAGACCTGGTTCTCACTCTTCCTGCTCAATCTTCGTGTCCCACTGGACAGTGAGGATCACACTCGGGCTGAAGCCATCCCTCTGAAGTGTTTGTCCTTCTTTGGTGTGTCTCTGCTTCCGTGCTGGCCCAAACAGCAGACAGATGGTGAAGAGCTCCCAGCCAGGCCCATGGCAGGATCCCTTCCAAGTGGCTGCCTCTGGCTGTGGGATACTCTCTGTGGGATGTGGACGCAGTTGCTGACTGCCAGTTCCCCTCACTCTGATACTTTCCCATGCCCTGGCACCCTGCATCAACCTCTGCCCAGTGCTCAGGACCCTTCCAGTGTGGCTATCTCGGGGATTCACTCCTGGCCATGGCATGATGGGGCATTTCCCCTAAATGGGGCCACTCAGCCCCCAGCCCTGACATTGCCTTGCAGAGCCAGCTCTGCCAGTGGGGGGAGTGTGACCTTGTGACTCCCCACAAATCCTAAATTAATTAATCCTGGGGATGCTGGGGCAGAATGAACAGCCCGTTTGATTTCTCTGCAGTTTTTTCCTGAGGCTCAAAGGGATTAGTGCAGGCGGGAACAGGGAAACATAACAAGGGGCTCAGCTTTCAGCTCCTGCTCCCAGCCAGCAGACTTCTGTTCCTACCAGAGGTATTAGTAGCAGTAATCCACAATGTCTCCGAGCACTATCTGTGTGCGGCATCCTCTTCCTCCTCCCTGCCCCCAAGTACATGCTCCCAGACTCAGCTCACTCACGTGTGTTCCCGTCCTGTCTGACAAACTCGCACCATTGCAACCCTCTTGGACACATTTTCCTCATGCACTATTGCACAGCCCATATATGAACACACCACAGTGTCCTAAGGCATATGCAGCATCATGTGGCACCCACCCAAGTCACTGTGGGGCCATGCACTTCTTCCATATCTTCCTGCCTGACTTTCATGTGCAACTTACATGCCCATTGAAGGGGGCTCTCATGCACATGTTCTTTACCACGTACGGTCCATGGGATGTGAACATATCTGCATCCGTCCCCATGCAGGGACATCTCACTTATGTAAATTTGTGTGTGTGCTCATAGCCTGCCCATCAAAGTATCACCATCCTCCTCACACGCTCTGCACATTTCTGCAAGGTCAGCCTACTCGTGTTGTGGTTATGAGCTTGGAGCGAGACTGCTCCTTTCTCTTACACCATTCTTCTACGACTCCTTCTTGGGAGCATTGGGCGTGCAGGTCCCAGTGATAACTACACTCTGGAAGTGGTGCTCCAAAGTCAGTACATGATGCTCAAACTCTTTCTTAGCAGGAGCTTTGCCACAGCCTGTGCAGGTAAGAACTGCAACAACCTGTGAAGGCATCTGGGCTTCATACCCACTCAGTGCAAAGAATCCTTCAGTGGAAAGATGGCTGAGCTTCCACCATCTGTTTCCTCCAACAAATCTGCTGTCACCATTGCTGTGTGGCACACCTTTCAGTAGCCATGGGGTAAGCAGGAGCAGAGGGCATCCCCATAGCCCAGCAGGCTTGGGCACCTTTAGGAACTCTTGGGGTCACTTGGTTTCCAGGACTGATGTTTTTCCCATGAGTTTGAGTCACCAGCCCAGTGCTTGGGAGTACCCAAGATCCAGCTCATGGGAAGGTTAGGATGGAAGTATTTGGTGGCTCATGGGAACCATTCTTTTCGTGGTATCCGATGCCTCTTCATCCTGCCAGGAGATGTGACGGTCCAGGAGATGCTGAGCACAATCACCCTTAGGATGAAGAAGCAGAAAAGCATGGAGTAGACAAAAGTCATAGGATTTTGTGAAAACAACAAATCACAAGGGTGTGGGAAGTGTCCCCCGACTGGGCAGGGAGGAGTATGTATGCCCTCCAGATGTCAGCCAAGCCCATGCTACCGCTAACTCAGAACAGACACATGCAAGATCTCATCCCTGTGCCTGAAGACAGTGAGAGCTGGCTGCAGATTGTTAACCAAGAGCATCAGCCATGTGTAAACACAATATCCTCTTTTCCAGGATGGGAGAAGAAGAAAACAGTGAGAGAGAATCAGGCCCTCCTAAAAGTGAACAAGTTATCCACCAGCTGGTGTTTTGTTCAACATCTCTGGGCAAACATACTGACTGAGTGGTGATGGAGGATGGGAAGTCACAGATGGAGCACAGACAGCATCCTGGCTATGCCACATCCCTGGAGA
Source organism: Penelope pileata (assembly GCA_013396635.1). Taxonomy (NCBI): domain Eukaryota; kingdom Metazoa; phylum Chordata; class Aves; order Galliformes; family Cracidae; genus Penelope; species Penelope pileata. Next base: position 290,638 of record WBMW01003620.1, read on the forward strand.
AGCACCATTCAGCCTTGTATGTGTGGATGAGCAGCCCCAGAGGCCCAAGCAAAGTGAAGAGGCAGTGGCTGTTTCTTTGTTATGCTCTGACAGTGGGAACACTCTGGGTGCTGGCAGTGTTACTGACACCTCCCAAGAGAGAGCCAGAAAAAAACAGCAGGACCACTTTGCAGCAAGGGCTTAAGAAACTACATCTCTGAAATTCATGTTACACCTCCAAGGGGAAGGGACTCCTGCTGAGGGATGATTGCTTAATCTGGTGGAAAAAAAAAAGAAAAGGGTATTACAATATCTTTCAGCTTGAAATTGAAGCTCAGCAAACTCTGGCTAGAAATGAGGAAAAGATGTTATCACTCAGGGGATTAACCACAGCAACAATCTGCTGAGGGATTCGGAGACCCTCGTCTCTCTGCTTGCCAGCACAGTGGAAGCCACTGTGTTGGCTCATAATTCATTTCCACCTTCGGTCCAGCCTGGTGTCTTTTTTACAATAAAGTCTCTGGACTTTAATGTTTTAGTAATGGGAAAATTGCTACATTCTCAGACAACCTGGCTTGACTTTATTGCTGCATCCTTACAGCCCTTTTGGGCTGGGCTTGTGTACCTCCTCCTTGAGATACGAGGATGGACAGCAGAGACATTTGCTGATCTCTCACCCTCCAGAGGGAGATTAGATGATGGATGCTTTCCTTTCCCCACTCTCCCTGCTGGCTTCTCCACTCCTGCCATCTTGGCTACACCTTGTGGCAAATCCAGGAGTATTTTGTAGAGCAAAAGCCAGTGTGATGCTCATGCCCAGTAAAGGGCACCGGAAGATCCTCTACCACCATGTGAGGCATGAGCACATGGGATGATGTATGTATTCCCCTCTGAGACAAAGCCAAGGAAATTCCCACATCCAGAGCCCAGTCAGCAGTGCTTGGGGTGGGAGAGAGGAGAGTGTAGCCCCTGTACTAGGGGAATTAGCGGAGTTCAACCTTCATTAAACCCTTTAGAGACCACAGATGCATGCCTTCCTTGGCTGCCCCACCAAGTCCCCATCCTCTGTCACAAACAGAATTTGTATCTCATTTCCCCTTCATCTTTCTACTATTAAGAAGAAGAACCCGCAGGCAACCCTGGAGCTCAGGGGAGGTGGGGGATTTGGCTGGAGGGAGGAGTCTTGCATTCTAACTTTAATTTGGGAATCTCTTTGTGTGCTGCCTCTGTGCCCAGGCTGTGGCAGGGAAAGTGTGAAAGCAGCAGCTGTTTGGTTACAGACACATCTGGATGAAGGCACCTTCTGGATGGATCCTGGTATTCACAGGTCCTGCATGGGTCCCAGAAGGGTGGGGGAGTCTAAAGTCAACATTAGAGGCAGCTAAACTCCAGAGAAGCTCCAGAGAAGCTCCAGGTGCCCCATGAATGTGCTTTCAACTGCTCTGCAGAGATGCATATTGTCTGTCTAGAGAGCTGAGGTGCTGGGCTGGACTGGACACTTGGCCTCCAGGTGCTTCAGTGCCAACTTGTAGTGCTGGACATGAGCACTACGACATGGCCATTGTGCTGCAACAACATGAAATAATTAAAAATTCCTCCAGAAAACTCCTTTAGCTCTTACGTGTGAGCTGGCCTTGAAGATAATTTCAGGGGATAAGTGGGAGTTGCCCAGCTGGTTTCCCATGATTGCTGAGAAGATGCTACAGAGGAGAGTCCACCAACTTCCTAAGGGAGAAAGTCTCCTACCAGGGGAGTTTTCATGCTTATCAAAAATATCAAGGATATTTTTTGTTTTTCTCTGATTGCCAGTGGGAAATAGCAGGATAAGGTGGAAAGCCCAGTTGTGTTTCAAACTCTGCTTTTCAGTATGCACTTGAAAGCTCTTCTTTTGAAACTGGAAATGGGAAATCTTCCCTCCTTCATTTGTTTGCAGCTAGGGGCAATGAGATGACTCATGTCCTGGAGATTTTCTTCTCTGCCTTTTCCCCACTTTATTTCCCCTTCATTTTCTCTAACTGCAGGAAAATTACCAAGTAGGAAAAGGAACATTGAAACTGTGGCACTTTATCACCCCGTAACTTCCATAACATTGCTGAAATTCTGAGACATTTTAAAGGGAAATGGATCAAGAATGATGGAGGGAGGGCTGACACCGGTGATGTATCAAAATTAAAGAAGCTTTTTAGAGATCAGAACGTACATTTTCCTTCATTTTGAACCAGAATAGCTTTTCTGATTTGCTTCATGTCAAAATTTGCCTCCCCAAAGGGAACATTTCTAACAGGAATGATCTCACTGCAATATTTTGGCAGGATTTTCTTGTGTATTTTTTCTCCTTGGAACCACACTAACACAGGGCTGTAAAAGATGATGGACTGGTGAGCTGTGTGGGTGCTGAAAGGGCTGTAATGGGTGCTTTATAGCTGCAAAACTCACTTGTACATCTAACTGGTGGAGTCTCCTCCCTGCCCTTACAAGGCCTGGGTTATGCACGAGTCTGAAGCAGCTGGGGCTGCCTTCACCACCTCGTGTGGATGAAAACATATTTTCCTAGTGCAAAACCTTCACAGGGTGTCTGATCACGAAGCATTTGAAAGCAGGACCCATTTCCCCAGCTGAGAGGGAGCCCAGGAGTTGAAAACGAGAGTGCCCGTCTCCCCCCACTCAGCGGAGACTGAAACAGCTGCAGTTTGCCTAGGAATTTTCATGGGTACTTAGTGCCGAAGGGCTGCTAGAAAGGGTTAAAGTGTTTTTGGTTACGCAGAGCACAACAAACAAAGGGGCTGTGCTAATCCCTCCTGCCACAGAGTGAAAAGTTCACTTGATATGCTACTTTACACTGATTCTCACAGACTCTGGGATTAAACCGGACACACTCTGACGTCCAGGTTTTCTAGCAAAGGGCTCCAGCCCAGCCTGCCACATTCACTTCATATTTGGGAGCATATTCTCTGAAAATCCTGCTGACAGATGAAGAGCAGGAAGACAGCCAGTTTCCCATGGAACAATAACCCCATGCAAACGGCATCTCGCAGAGTCCAACAGTTCCTTGCCAGGGTGGCCACTCAGGACGTTGGCTGGAGCGGCATCGCTGGGCCAAGGCCCAGGTGCTGTCAGCCAGGACTGTCCTGGTGCATGCACTATGGGCTTGCTTGTATGGCTCTGTGCCAGGCTTCGGGGCCAAGCTTTGCACGGCGTTAACGAGTTACATGCTGGGGAGCAGAGTGGGGAACAGAGGATGTGGGAGCCCAGTGCTGGGGCAGAAGGGCAGATGAGCTGCTTTGTGCCTTGGCTGGGCTGCCGTGCTGAGCAGCTCCCCAAGGATGTCCCTGCCTTTGCTCCTTTCCATGCCACCACATCTTCAAAAGTTCCTGCAGAGTGGCCTGTTGAGTAATAAGCAGAGCTCCAGTACCTGAACCACTGTTGAAAGGACAACAGCACGTGAGCACGCTCAGTGTGGCACGTGTATGTGTAAACATGTCTATGAGCATGTGTGAGTGCATTTATGCATGCCCATAGATAGCAAGAAGTGTATGTTCTCGTATCTACATATGCTTCTATCTATATCAGCAGGTTAGAGCAGGACAGGACATTTGTTTTTATGGGATGTTGGAGTTTTCGGTAAAAAATGTCAATCTACGATCCCCATCAGCTGCTGAGGTTGTGGCCATACAGGAGTGCTGGGTTTGCACTCTTCAGCTGCACTGCAGGCTGAAGCTTTTCATTTGCTGGGAGATGCTGCAGTGCCTGTTGTCGAGTGCAACCCTTCTGCTCCACCCTTTTATATTTTTCCTATGAAACACTGAAGATTTCCTCTGAAAGCAGATGTTTTAATGAAAAAAATGCAACCAGGTGAAATGTTGATTGTTTCTTGAAAACCTCTCTTTGGTGGAAGATTTCTAATATTTTTTTTCTACAGGTGCTATTCAAGAAACAAAAAGTGCAAAGTTTTGACCTTGTTCAGTTCTTCAGCTGTTTCCCTAGGAGGGGCACAGGCATTAGCTCCTCCATCAGACGCTGAAGCAGTGCAGTGGGTGTGAGAGTAGGAGAGGATCTGCCCAGGTACCTGTGTCAGGGAGATGCCTGCCTCATGGCTGTCCCCAGCAGCTTCCTGGAGCAAGAACAAAAAAGTCTCATGGAGACTGCTGGCCAAAGGCTGCAGCCTGCAAGGCTGGCATGAGGGAAGCTTTGCTTTGGCCCCAAAGCATCCTGTGGACATACAAAGGATGACCCAGGTCAACCGCTTTTTTAAAGTAAAAAGAAATTGCTTGTTCCCCTTCACAGATGTCCAGAAAGATTTTGTTCCAGCACCTCATGGGCTGCAGGAAAGTCAAGTTCCAAATTCAGTTCACAGCAGCGGTGCCTAAAAGTGACCTTTTTAAAAATTTTTGTTGTGCATGTCAGGTAGAAGAATATGTACTCTTTTGATCCTTCTCTATGGCTTCACAACCCTGAATGGAGATTTCTTTCCTAAAATGGACATTTTCTCCTCTTTTTCCAGACCACAGGGGCTGAGGATGACTCCTGGGGACACTCAGGTCTTCTGCCTCTGTAATGGATTCATCATCCCATGGGACATACACTCCTCTTGGCATACACTGCAGAGGCTGGGGAGACCTTGGGGTTTGGGTTAGAGGAGGTGTTCTGCTGGGGGTTGCCGGAACCAGTAACCTCCCTGAACCAGGAAAGGAGCTCGCACTGGTGTGGGACACCCCTTGTCCCCCCAGGACACAGAGATGGGATGCCTGCAGGCATCACAAATATTGCAGGGGCACAGCTGCATGTGGGCTGCTTCTGGGATGGGTGGGAGCTGGGGCAGCATGGGGTGGATGGAGTTTTCTGCCTGCCAGGGCTGCCCTAGTCACCTTTCCTCATCCCCATTCGGGAGAGAGGCTGCTTGCTGACCACTTGGCCTGTCACATTCAGGCCATGGTGTCTCTAGTTTTGAGGTTAGTGGAGCAGTGAATTGTATAACACAGCCCTTCCCTGCCCGTCCTCCTCTTCTCCTGCTCCCTGTCCTTCCCCCACACTCCCCATCACTTGCCTCTCCTCCCAGGGCAGCCCACCCTGCTCTCCTCCCATCTAAACCTCTTCCTCATTCCCTGTCACCATCACAGGGATGGGACATGAGGGAGTGAATGGAGAAACAGGGCGAGCTTGTTGGTTCGAAACAGCAAGAGAGAGGGGCCAGGCTGGGCCGGGAGCTGCAGGGCAACGTCTGTCTTCCAGGAAGAAGGAAGATTTGGAAGGAAATGGCCACAAAGGCATGAGAGACCTCCTGGAAGGACCCTATGGCTGAGCTGTGGTGACTGCCCAGCATCTTGGGGTGCCTGCGTGGCCTGGCTGCCGGCCCACGGTGGCCAGGGCACAGGGGCACTGGGGGACCAGGCCGGCAGCTGCGAGCCCTTTCTCCACCCTCCCCGAGGCCTCGGGGCTTCAGAGAGCGCCCTTCAGTGTTGGGAGATGCAGCTGCAGACGGGTGTTTGGCTGAGGTGGGCAGGAGGAAGGGGAGCTGTTCTTCTCCCAGCTGGGAGCAGTCCTGGCAGGTCCTCAACAGCAGCGCTGTTGGCAGCTCCTGTCTGGGAGATGCTCCATGCCTCACCCTCTGGCCAGCTCCAGCCTTCCCCCGGCCCCCCGTGCAGTCACTTGTGCTACTGTGTGCTGCCAATCCCACGCCGAGCGGCTGTGGAGCTGGCCAGGCCCTGCTGGGCCGATGCCACACACGCAGATGGGTCCCGGTCTCCCCTGCTCGGCATGCTCCTCATGCCCTCGCCCGGAGGCCTTGGCCCCGCTGTGGGGTTGGGCTGTTGGTGAGATGCAGCCAGCTGGGGTTTGTGCTGTATGGGAGCGAGCGTGAGACCTGAGCTGCAGGCTGGAAGCACAGCGTGGGGCAGGCTTCCGCCACAACAAGTAGAGCACCGCTGGGAAGCATGTGGATGTTACAGCTGAAAGAGTGGGAACCAACTCCACTAAGAAGCATCTCCAGCCCTGGCTGGGTGCCGGGGCCTGGGTGACGGAGCTGTAGTCCTGTGTCCCTGTGGCCCCGCAGTGCTCTGACAGCAGTGCTGAGCACCAGGGGATGTGGGAACAGCTGCCGGACAATGCGCTGCAGCTGTGTGCTTTCATGCTGGGTAATGCACCAGAACCAGGCTGCAGCGGGCTGCTGTCATGCCTGTTCCTATGGAAACCCCTTTCAAAGGAGACAGGCAGACAGACAAACACGCACGAAGTGGTGCCGGGTGCTGGTGAGCGGGGTGCACAAGGGGGATCGGATGCATTTGCAGCCCAGGCAATGTCTGGGCTGGTTGCAACGGCTGTGACCCCAGCGTGGGGCTGTGGCTGGGCAAGGGTGATTCCTGAAGTGCCTGGGCCCTCTGAAAGGACCATCTCTGAATCCCCTTAGACAAAACCTCAGGACAGCATTGCAATTAAATAGGGAAATGGGCTGTTGGAGGAGACAGGACAGCTGCCAGCCCTCTTGCAGACTTGAGGATTGGAGCACCATAGCAATGGGAGGAAGGATATCCGGCCATCTGAAGATGTGCAGGCAGTCACAGGAGACCAAGAGGGAAGAGACTGAATATGTGCTTTTTCCTAGTGTGNAGCAGGACTTTTTGCTCTTTACTTGCAGAGAGCAGATAGGAGCTCAGGAAGCCAGCATGGGACAAGGCTGACGGCATCAGTCTCAACAACCCTGGAGCACCCTTCAAGCTCGGACTGCCTGGTTTGTTTTTCAGGGTGAGGGCAGGTGTCCTCTAAATATCTAATTCATCCAGTGTGTGTGCCAGGGGGCAATGGAAGCAGCAGCGCCTTGGGCCAGCCAGTAGCTGCTGAAAGCAGACAGCCTCCTCCCACCCCACCCCAGGGACAGGGCAGTGCCACAGGGACACTGCAGCTGCATGAGATGAGTGGCAAAGCTGCTGTGGCTTTTCTGGAATGAGAGTGTGGAGGCACCTGCTTGGTCTGAAAGCAAACACAAGTGATGTAAGGCAGTGAGTTAATATCATCTTGTCTGGGCTGCCAAGCAGCTTCAAATGGGCCTTCACTATTGCCTTCATGAACACATTTCTCTGGGCAGAGGGAGGGCTGGTGGTGATGTGGGTAAAGCTATCTCCAGGTCACAAGCAAGATTTGCCACAGGATCATACAGATTCCCAATTCAGAGGGCTCCATGATTGACTCAAAAAATCATTTTGGGACATTCTGGGGCTCAGCTGTCTCTCTCCAGCCTTGAGGATGTGCTGTCAAGGTCATGCATCTGTCATGCCAAGATTATTGGAGATATCCCAACCCAACTGCACAAACTTGGGCAGAGCTCACCTATAACCTCACCCATTTTATTTTGAGTTCAGATTTCTTTCACTCCTGAAAAAGTTTTATTGCCACAGAGCCTGACAGCAATCATTTTGATCCCATAGATGTCTCTTCATCTTGTACTGCAGTTGCCAGTACAGAGATGCCTTTTCGGCAGGCTTCCTACTAAGATTGAACTTTTAACTTTTGAATGTGGTTGGATGAGATGGAAACAGTGAATGTACAGTCAAATACTCATAATTTCCAAGTGCGATATTTGCTGAGTTCTTCTCTCCAATTAATTGACATCAGGCTATTGACTGAGTTCGAATGTTCAGTGGCTTAGAGTGGATGGTGGGTGCATGGAGCGGAGCAGCCCCTGTAGAGCACAGCAAAGAATTAATTCTAGCTCATTTGTGTAGCATGTTACTTGCTAATTTTCAACTGCCTACTAACATTTTATTTAAAACTGCTTTTCCAGTGTAGGTATCACCTTTTGACAAGCTGCAAAGAAGCAGACAAGTGTGAGTGAGGCTGTCTGAAGGGAAGTGGGAAATGGAGAAATGCAGAATATCGTCTTCAACACAGCACAGAGAAATTGAGAACATCCCTCATGTTCAGGCTGAAAGCAGCCTGCAACGGGTTGGGTACAAAGTGCCTGCCCTCATTGACTCATCCAAACTTTGCTAAGAGCCAGTCACAAATATGTCTGGCAAAAATGATGCTGGAGAAGCACTGGACTCTCACAGTGGGCTCAGTTTTGCTAGGAACCTTGCTTGATGTAGTCCTGTGTACTAACAACCTCTCCAAATGGTCATTGTATACATCCACCTCCCCATCTCATCTGCAGAATGCTTTTTTTTCTGATGGTGGTAAGCCCTGGTCCAGCTCTTCCCAGAGGAAAGCTAGGGCTTGGAAATGCAGTGAGAACTCTTGTCTGCTGTTTGTGTTCCCCCCATTAGCACCTGTTTTTGTAGATTCTGAGGACATTTGAATGGAGCAAGGAGGAAAGAGCTATCAGCAGTGTGGGATAAGGCTGGGCAGCCTGAGTCATGCCTGTAGGGTCAAAAATGGACCACTGGGCACCTGCTGCCTCTTGGCTTTTCAGCATATCCAGGACAAAGCTCATCTCCTCACGCTGACCCCTTGGATCCTCCCCTCACAGGCTCAGCTTTGTACTTAGTCCTTCTCTGACCTGATATCACAGTATGGTGTGGGCTTGGCCTTTCTCTTCAACTGAGTCCAAAGCAGGGCCACTACCTGGCGTTTCCTTCAATAGGATGCTGAGGACAGCCGGACCACATTCCTCTCCCCCAGGTGAGCCTTCTACATGGGCTGGGAGCAGGATCCAGAAGGGATGAGTGAGTCTCAGGGGAAGGTGAAACAGCCTCCATTGTGATATGCTGTGGTATCACAGGGGCTGCCTCATGGTGCTGCTGGCAGGGCTGCTCACCCTCCAGGAAAGCAAAGGGATAGGAAGAGAGGGGGCAGGAGGTAGAGAGGAACCCTCAGAGGGAAGTTCAGCAGGTCTTGGAAAGCACTATGTTTTCACAGTTCAAATGGGCCTGAAATGAACAGAGAAAGGAGGGGGCAGGGCTGGGTAGCAGCTGCCAAAGGAGTGAATGTCCCTGCTCCCTTTCCCTTAGTCTGCCTTTGTCACCTGCCCACAATTAGCCACAATTTATCACCCCAGGATCCTGCAATAAGTCACTGGCTGCCTGAGACTGCCCAGCCCCTCCCCAGCAGGCAAGTCTCCTCTTTCCCATGGGCCAGCAATTAACTGAATTCTTACCCTTTGTGTGAGCTCAGGGCAGAGGGTGCTGCTCCTTCCCCCTGTCCAAGCTCCCAGGAAAGACCAGCTGTCCTTGCTGCCCTGCTTGGTGGGACTCATCCTGCCTATGCTGGGCAGCAGACCCCAGGGTGACTGGACTCTGTGCACCCATGAGGAGCCTGGTGAATGGCAGAGAACTGGCAGGTTCTCCCTGAGCCCTGCAGAGCAGCTGAAGCTGTATGTCCTTGGTTGAGAGAGAGGTCTGGCTAGTCATGGGGTTCCTCATATCTTGCAGGAGAAGCTCCAGCTATGTCCCACGCCAGGCACGGTGCAAAGCTCCCTGTTCTCCTGTCTCCACAGGTGCCCTCAGATACCCATTCCGATCAGGTCCTGTGGTCCCCCAGGCAATGAAGGTACGAGGTGCTGGAGAGCACAGGAGGGAGTTTTAAACCTGCTGCCTTGCTCCCCAGCCCCAACTTTTGCATGATGTTGTGAACAGAATTTTACACCAGGCTCCTGCCCTGCCTCTTGCTGCTTGTTCTGGGAGAAGATGGGGATGCCCAGGCTGCTACAGACCCTCCAGTCCTTATAACGTGCTCTGACAGACTCTAACAGGGCCAGACTGGGAGAAGGCCCTGCCTGCCTGTATCTTCATCTCCACACTGAAATGCTGTCCATGGGGCTACTTCTTACTGGGCCCTGAAAGGACTGGGCTAGGTTTTGTAGTACTCTGCACACCCACAGGAGTCAGGCTGTTCAGGCTCCTGTGGTAGGCATCAAGCCATTCTGAGCAGCAAAAGGGATGGGATTAGCAGCAGGTCTTTCACTGCACCTTCATGCCAATAGACCTGTCACGTGCCTGGTACCCAAGGAGGTGATGGACACATCCAAAGGTGCACAGGGTGATGGCTGAGTCAATTCGATGCACAAGTGAGAAGAACTCCCTGAAGGTTAATGCTCTCTGTGCCACACCTCTAACCCAGCCTTCATTCTTCTCAGAGCCTGCTCCTCTGCTGGCACAAAATTGCCTCTTGCCTGCAGAAAGAAGTCTTGAGCTGCCTCTGTTATCACTACAAACACCATGGCAGCAGGGAAGGATGAGTGGTAGCTGTGGCAACGTGGGTAAGCAACTTGTGCTGCACAGTGTGACCAGCAGCCAACTCATCCCACCAGGTAGACTCTGGAGTAGTGACTCAGGGGGGTCGTAGCCAACGCAGTTCAAGCTGGTGTGTGGGAAGTGCCCATGGTGTTTCGCGAAGCCTTGCCGATTGATGAGATGGATTATCTTCTGCTGATAATATTTACGTCTGCCTCCAGGAAGCATGCCCAAAGCTCTGGTTTTGCTGGCTTATTGTTTCCCTGTTTCTTTCCAGTGGTCATGTTGCAGACACAGGCTGCGGTTAGTGTCCTGAGCAAGAACTTGGAACATCACTGCTTCTTCCTCCATGAGCTGGTCATGCTGTGGGTGGCCCTCTTTTTTAATGAAGCTGTGTGTGCCCGATCTCATCCTATCCAATCTCATCCATCCACCCATAGCTGTGTTTGCTACTGGTAGTCATAACCACTGCAGTGACACTTCTACAAATGGAAAGCCTGCGTGGGAAACAGAGAAGTCCCCCCCAAGTACTCCCAATAGCCACTCGTGCCTCTGGAAAAGCAAATTCCTGTAGTGGCTAGAGGGGACACCTGGAAGAATGTGTGAACACCAGTCTGAAAAGTTTGCTAGTGTCCTGTCCACCAAGCTTTCCTTCAACATCACAGGTATGAATCTCTGCCCTTGGCTAGTGACCTGGAGCACCCAAATGGTGTGAGTATGGGGCTGGCCTCCACTGTATGTTGTTCAGGTGGCTGATCTCCAAATCCTGCTCTCCCTTGCCCCTGAGAGCCAGCACCAACCTTTCTCCTGTCCCAGGGCTCTCCCATTCTTCTTTCCAACGCAGCCTTTGAGCACCCCGTGCCCAGGGGCCACAGCCTGGGGCTGGGCAAGGTGCAGCAAGGTGAGACAGATGGCTCAGCCCTTGTCCTAGCCATATCCTCGTTCAGGGAACTTTTCCTGACCTTAGCACCGTGCCATGCCAGAGCTGGGTGATTTCCTATGAACCCACAGAGAGTTGAACTATCTTTGCTGCGGTTTGGTGCCAGCCAGTAGGAGGCCATCGTCCCTCACTTTGCTGAGGGAGGTTTGGTGGTTTCCCAACACTTAACTGACACATGGCAGAGAGGAGAGCACTCACTGTATTATTCCCGATGCCATTTGACCTAAGAACCAGGGCACGGACAAAGGCTGCCAGAGCTGCCACGTGGCCTTTGCATGGCCCCAGCGGGTGTCTGGTTACCACCTGCTTTGAAATGATCCCTGCTCTTGTCCCAGGGCTGGTAGGGGCAGAGTTCTGAGATACAGTGTTTGGGACCAGGCCGGTGGCTGGCAAGAGCCAATAGTTTCCTCTCCCTCCTCCAAAACAACTCTGCAGATAAAGCCATGCACTGGCTGCCCAGGCACAGGCCCAGAGGAGCTGTGGTAGCAATGGCATCCCACAGGCCCCGAGCACTGTGCCTGCATACGTGGGAGCTCAAACATGCCTCGCTCCTCCCCGTGTGATCTCTTTTCACAGGCCATGCTCCAAAATGGCCTGGCATGCTTCTTCTGTCCCTGGGGGCAGCATGGGGTGCTGGCACTTGCTGCTGGGCGAGGCAGCCAGCAGCCAGGGCCTGAAACTGCTGTCAGGCACATTGAGTCAGTGAGCACTGTGCGACCAGGTCCTGCCCTGGGAGAAGGGGAATCTCCCACCCAGTGCTGGGGCTGGAGGCTGTGCTGGGCCTCTGCCACCTCTCCCCCAGAGCCCTGTGGCTGGGGGAGGCCGAGTGGCCCCCACACCTGCGAGGCAGCCGGGCCCGCCTCAGCGCGCAGCCCCCGGTGACGGCTGCTGTCATCGTGAGCTGCAGATTAAGAAAGAAACTGTGTGTGGGAAAGCTCTCCCGTGAGATCAGAGAGGCGGCCATGTCCCGTCAGCCTGGGGCGATCGGGCACAGGCACGGGCAGGAGAGGGGCTGGCGGCGTGTGGGGACAAAGCCATAAGTTGGCACTTGTGCACTTCACCCTCCTCTGCCCCCTGTGCCTCCCAGCCCAGCCACTCACACTCCCCATCAGCGTGGATGTTGATGTTTGATTTATTACCTATTCAGGAGGAACTCTTAGACCTCCCTTCGGAGCTGGAGGCAGATCTGAGCAGCTGTGTTTGGCATGGCGGGCGCGAGCAGCCGGAGCAGGAGACGAGACGGCAGGACTCCTGAGCTCATTACTGTAACGAAGCCCAGGGAATTGCTTGGTGGTTATGGAGCTTTCCATTTAAGGAGGCCAGACTAGATGATGGTCCCTTCTGGCCTTAAAATATATGAAGCTACAAATAACTCAGGCAATAATTAGAAATTTGAGTCTCATTCCTGTGAATATTACAGCTTGTTGGACTAGAAGCTACAAAGGCTACATCGAGCTTTCCTCATGTTTAAAGAGAAGTCATTTCCTGGTAGTGGGTCCCCTGTGCAAACCCTGAGACTCTGATGTCATCGGCATGGGTATGGGAGCACGTGCAGGTAAACGACATCACCGTAAGCTTGTACCATGCCTTGCGTCACCCAGATGTGACAAACAAGGATGACAAAGAGGGAAAGAGCAGACTTTCAAGATCTGTATGTCTCCTCTGTAGTTTGGGCTGGCATTGATGCCCCTATCCCAACCTCACAGGGGAACTGTTCACAAGAGCAGGGCAGAGCTTCCTAAAAAGCAAAAATAAACTCAGGGGAGGAAACCCTTCATATTTCACCATGCAATATCCTCACCTGGGGCACATCCCTGGAGGAGCCTTGTGTCCCTCATACATCCTAATATTTGACTATACCTGTCATCCTCTTCACTCTGTTATTGCCTCTGCTGATGTCAGCACAGGATGATGTGGCGTTATGTGGACAGGCCTGATGTGGGGTGCATGGGGGGCAAGCATGAGGAGGATGGGGGACATCTGTTTTCATCAACAGGTTCGTGGCCACATGAGCCTAAATAGAGCTGGAAGAGAGGTTTGGTGGCAAACTTTGGGAATGTCCTCCATCATCAAATACACCCTTTGTCAGGAGATATCCTTCTCTCTGTACTTTTTATAGCCCAGTCCAGTGTTGCCTGCATCCTCTCCCTTATTCTCCTCAGCTTCCATGTATGTGGCCTGGTTTCACACAAGACACCACAGACTTTACTGTTTTGTAACATTTTCTTGCATTTATCACCATTTCTCTTTTCCCTTCCTGGCTGGAGCAATAGTCCCATGCTGCCAGGAAGATGCTGCATTCCCAGCCCTGCTGCTGCTTCCTCTGTGTTGCAAAGTGGATCTTGATGGGGCAAGCTCAGAGAGTCAGGATGTAAGATCATTCTCCAAAGGGCTTGGCTTGCCACAAAGTGTATGGAAAGCATGCAGTGACTTAGAGGACCAATTCCCCAGTGCACACATACATAGTCTCCAAATGGGAAACAGCCATGGGAGAGCACATCCTTTGGGACCAGGGTAACAGGACCAATCAGGGAAAAATGCACAAAGAAAGGGCGGAAGAGGGGGTGGCTGTGTTACCTAGGGGATTTACTCTGTAACAAACAAAATGGTGTGATGAAACACTGTGTTGCACATATGCAAACAGCAGTCAGAGGTATTTCTTTGAGCAGGACCTGAATGCCGGGACAGAGAGCAAAACAGCTCAGCATTGCACAAGTGAAGGGTTGAAGTCTAGTCTGTTCTTGTTTTCCTAGTTAAGTGCCATTTTTGAAATGCTTTATCCTTTGTGTTGTTTAATCTCTGCCATAAACTACACAGGACATGTCATCAGTTAGTGCTACAGCAGACACCTCAGCTTGGGGAGTTTCCATTTCTTGAATAAAACATCACTGTCCCTTATATTTTCACAGTTTCTGCACACACACCCTTTTTAGATCTAGAAAGCAGGGGTAAAAACAGGGGTCACAAAAGCAATTGAGTATCTTTCATTTATATCTAAAAAGACCTGAAAAAAACCCTTCCTATTTATGTCAAGCAATCTTCCTGAGAAATCCTTTCTGCATTGTTTTTTGCTGACATCTGTACTGCCCCAGGTATGATTAATTCTTCTGCTCACAATAAAATGCCTCTCTTTGCCTCTGGAGCAGCCTGCAATTTCATGATTAGTTGGTAAAACACACCACGCATTCACCTTAAGAAGCAAAGCTGAGCAGCTCTGCTTCTGACAGCGTGAGGGAGATTTGCCCTCGAGGAGAACTTCTTGGCACCTGAAGCTTTCTGATGAAGGATGTTCCTGACAGAGTTCAGAGGTGTTGGAGAAAGTGGTTTGGGTTTCTCAAGGGGCTGGTTGTTCTGCACTCCTCTCCCAGGTCTGCAAGGCTCAAGGCTGGGCGTGAAGGGAGTGTGTATTTGGGAAATCACTGGGGGCTCTGGGTTGACCCATGCTGATCTGAGCATGGCCCCCTGCCACCCCTTTGCCTGCTGTTTTGGAGACTACTCTCGTTCCTCCTGCTTGGTTGCCTCGATTATAGTGCCCCAAAGGCACAAAGTGACCCTGCTGATCAAACTGAGGCTCCTCCGGATGCCCAGGGCTCTGTGGAAGCAAAGGGACCTCCACCAGCACTTCCACCCATGACTGTGGCACGGGTGACACCTCTTCTCCTGCTGTGATCCCATCTCACAGCACAGTGATGAGAGGGTCCCTCTGGAATGACTCTGGGTGAGGATGCTTTGGCATGGAGAGAGAGCACGTTGTGGTGCAATAGCACATCCAGGAATGTACAAGATCAAGCAGGGAGCAAAGCTGGTGCCAAGGCTTAGCCCTGTGCTGGGCTGATGTGGACAGGCTGGGTTGAGACTGGGGTCTCTGGCAGCTCTCTGCATCTATAAGAGGTCTGTGGAGCATGTTCTGGGGTCACTCAGTGCCTCGTAGCTGGAAAGCTCCCCTATAAATCCTGCTGCAGGGAGCTCGCAGTCCTCAGGAGGCTTTGCTTGTGCGTACTGATAAAAGACCCTTGTGCACAGGGACCTGGCAAATACTGCCCCATCACCCCTGGGAGGGGAGTGTGTGTTCGAGGCAAATCCATGGGGTGGTCCATCTTGGGGGGGCATTTAATTGGGGTTAATGCAGAGCGAGGTGATTGCAGCCTGGCTGATAATTTATCGCTTTTGTTAACTGTTGAGAGCAGGGCCTGATGACTGATCAAGCGTGTGAAGCCAGAGGAAAGCTGTGAGAGATGGCTGACTGGTGCTGAGTGTAAAGCTCCTCTTATGGAGCCCAGCGCTCTTGTTAAAACTTTAGAGCTCAGCTTCTCCTCGTCAGCCGCTGTAGTGGAGCTGCTGCCGGCTCGCAGGCGTGGTGTGGAGGGGGTATTGGAGCTGCATCCCACTGCACAGAGTACTGGGACAGTGCCAGCCCAGCCCTGGCACCTGAGCCTCCCCTGAGAGCCTGGCAGGAGGATGCACAAATGCCCTGTGTGGCTGCCAAACAGGGCCCCTGGGTGCACCTTTGGTCCAGATGTATGCCAACAGTGAACCAGTAAAGTGATGCTTTCCTGAATCTGCAGACAGCCTGAAACTGTTGCTTGGGGAGACGAGACCCACTTCGGCAAGGTCTTCTGACTCTGTGGTGGCTGCTGGGATTCTTCCCCAACCCCAAGTGCTGTGGGTTGCTCATGCAGCCATTGCAGCAGGAGGGCAGAGAGGCACAGCGAGGATCTCACACACTCTGTCCACTGCTGTGGTCAGGAAGACGCCAGGAAGGGTGTCTCTGAGCACTGGGACTGAGTGCGAAGCAGCAGGGCATTATTACATCACAGCTTCCTCAAATCAGGTAAGTTTGGCAGCGGGGGAGATGCCAAAGGTTTAGTAGGGCTACTTCATGGGAAAGGTCCTGGGTGCCAGGGCTGCTTTAGCTGAGGGATCAGGCACTGAAGTTATTGCACAAAAACTATGAACCCGGTGCAAATGTCAAAGACCATGAGCTTAAGCTGGACCTCCTAGGATGTAAACCTCCACAGACTCTCAGTCTTCCCACAGTCTATAGCCCCAAAACCGTGACAGAGCCACCCTGCAGGCAGCCACTGCATTGTTTTGAGTTAAAATGGAGTCTCTCTAGGGCAAATCTCCCTCTCTGCTACTGTAACCTGCCCTTCTCACCAGTCAGACCCATGGCGGCTTGTGGCTGCCTGCAAGGATGTACACCTTGGTTGTGTGTAGCCCTGGCCACGTCTGCCTGTCCAGCTCCCAAATGCCTGCTCTCCAAAGGAAGTTTTTCTCCTCTGGATAGTGCATTCAGGCTCCTGTTTTAGGAGTCAGTACCAGTGGGACAGCATGGGCCTACCAAAGTCCCAGGAAGTGGAGAAGCAAACATGGGAATCAGGAAGAGCTGTAACAAGGCAAAGCAAAGATAGATAATGAAGCTGTAATGTGGTCTGATGGCAGCTTAAAATGAAATGGCATGGACACAGAGATGAAAAACTCACATGTAAGTGCAGAGAAACCTCAGGAGGTCCCATCCTGCGCCTGAGTCAGGTGCTGGGTGCCACGTTGCTCTGGAAGTGACAGCTCATGGGAAAGGCCGAGCAAGAGCCCAACCTGCAGAGCCTGCTGGATGCAACGTGCAAAGGGGTTGAAGAACAACTGTCATCCCATCCTGCCTTTATCACAGGAGCAGATGGGCTGAGAGCTGCTGTTCCACTCTGTTCTCTCCGTCTTCTCCCCTGACTGGATGTTTGCATTTGTGTTTTGGGCCTTGTTTGGGCTGGAAGACTTGGCGGTGACAAGGGAAGTAAAACACTGACACTGCTGAGCAGGAGGGGATGAAATCTGAGGTATTTGTAAGGAACTGGACTTTTCCAGACTGCTTTATCTGAGGTTTTTGTGAACTGCAATGGACAAATTAATATTATGGCTGAAGGGAGTACTGAAGGACAGATCCTGCCTCATTGTCACAGAGCTGTGAAGACAAAACACGCAGCGTCCCCTTACTCCTCTTTGAAAGCTTGAGACAGCTTGGGTCACCTAGGTGGTCCCAATCCACCCAACACTTGCAGGGTGAAAAATTGAGCAAAACACTCTTCATGAAATGCAAATCCCTTCCACTCTTTTTCTCAGTATCGGAAAGAAGGGGGAGGCATAAGCCCATGGCATAAATCCCTCGCAAGTCTCATACCTGGCCAACTTTTAATTAAATGCTGCTAAATTATCTTCTGCATCAGCACCCCCATGGCAGAGGCCAATTCCTGGAGCAGCGAACTGGAGATTCTCACGTGGCTCAAGGCAAACATGGGCTTCACCTTAATTTCCTGAGTTTTCAGAATTTTAGTGCTGTTGGGTAACAAAGGCAAGTGGACACAGCATGGGTGAAAGGATGGCTTTGTTCTCCAGCCTGCATGGGGCAGCGAGTTGTGCACATCTCTGTGCTCATGGTTTCCTATACAGATCACTGCAATGCTGCTTGCTCTGCTGTTGCACCCCAGATCTGCACGTGCTGGAAATGGCTGCAAAGCAGATGGCACAAGCTCTCCTGAAGGCTGGGACAAAGGGGTGGCTGGATCTCACTTCTTGCCCTCACTGTCTTGGGCAGGAGGGGATCTGTGCCACCCTGGGCAGCACAGAACATACTGCTGTGAGGTTTGCTTTGGCTGAGCCCCGTGTCTCTCACTGACCCATCGCTGTCACTGCAGTGCAATGTTCCTTGCCAGTGGTGAGGGGGAGCAGGGTGCAGCTCGGTGAGGACTGGGGGTGACGGCCCTCTGAGCATCGCGCCCACTGTCTGGCGGGCTGCCCTGTCCTCTCTGCACCCAGCCCTGCAGCCACGCCGGGCAGCTGCTTCCTCCCTGTGCTATTTGGGGTGTTACCATGGGAGGCTCAGCAGATTCCCCAGGGCTGTGGCTCTCCAGGAAGCCAGATACCAAATCCTCGCCTCTTCCCAGACCCTCCCAGAGCCAGAGCCTTGCCTCAGCATCTGTTTATAACTCCTGCAGCAGGCCGGGCTGTTTGGTTTGGGATAAAGTGCAGTCTGGCAGGGCAACTCCCTGTCACCACGGTGGCACGTGGCTCCCTTATCTCCCACGACAGACCCCTTCCAAGAGCCCTGGGAGCTGGGCTGCCCGCACTGGTCCCAGAAGGCGTATGCCTGGGGATGGGTGTGGGAGGAAGACAGCAACACCAGCTGGGTTTAATCATTCAGGATGTGCTGGGGAGCTGAGTGGGATGGGCTGCAGTGGCAGGCTACAGTGCTGGAAGCAGGGAGATAGCCCCAGGCTGAATGTGCTATGGGAATGTGTGCAGGGAGCTGTAGGGAGGATGCTGGGCTTGCTGGGCATGGAAGCCTTGATATCAAATCCAAGCAGAAGAAAGCTCCTTTGCAAAAGGATAAGTTTGGGAAAGGGCACCAAGTCTGCCTCCCAACAGCTCTCCAATGTGTGCTATGTCCTTGGAGGCTCCCAGACATTTTGGGGGGTGACCAACCAAGCAAGGCACTGGCTTAGTCACTCACTGGGGTGAGGGCTTTGTGCTGGGGCAGATCCCACAAGTGGAGTGGCTGCCACCGCTGCGGAATATGCATGGGGACGTGGGACATGCCCCTTGCCCAGTTATGCCCTTTGGAGTGTGTGAAGGGCACAGGGGCTTTTCCCTGTGTGAAAGCAGCACTGTCAGGAGTGCTTCTCTACCAGGACAGCCCAGGCACCCAGAGGAGATGCTGAGGGAAGGGGGCAGTGACAGCCGACGAGCATGGGCTTCACTGAGAGGAAGACCTGTAGAGTGAGATGTGGCAGATGTGGGCTGTGGGCAGACAGAGGGGCACTTCCCAGCCCTTAGAGCAGCAGAGAGGAGACAAGGCAGGCTCTCCTATCTGCATGGGGGATTTGAACTTCATGTCCATCTCCTTGTGCTGTGCAGCTGCCCTACATCACTCTGCATGGGGCTGGAGCTGGTCAATTCTTCCAGGTAAAGCACAAGGTGCTTTGACATGTGGGTAGGACAGGATGGACAAGTTGGTGGGCACAGCTTTGATTACCAGCATTACAGACACAAACACCCTCATCCACCCCCAAATGTGGACATGACAAGAGGGTGGTGGCCTTACTGTCTGCATGGAGGATGCTATTGAAGCTGTGGAGCCTGAGGTGGCTCTAGCCTGCCTCTGCCACTCACTGTGCCCCTGGGCACTGCACCCCCAGACCTGCAGTGTGGGGCACAGCCCCTGAGAACAACCTCCCACAGGCAACAGACTATGCAGCTCTCTTTTTTACCAGGCTGGCAAAGAGGCAGTGGCTGCCTCCTGCTGCACTATCAGCACAGGGTGATAAAAGCAGCTTCCTGTCACTGGAGGGACTTGCCTTCATCTCTCACATGAGTTTATGGACAATATTAGCATGAAACAGCTTTGAACCCTAGACTTTCTGCTTGCAAAGCTCCAGCTCTCATCTGGGCATAAGGCACTGGGCCAGAGTCTGCAGGATTTGACATGTTGGTGGGGAAAACAGAGCCTGAGGTCAGCCTGGACCTTCCAGAGGAAGGCGAGAATCAACCAGCATTCACTTGCAGGCAAGTCACAAAACCTGCCAACACCTTTGCTGACTCATCAAAATATGAAAAGTTTTCATGGAGAGGGTTCAGTTTTCTGCATTTCTGATGGGAAGCAGGCAGAGGTCCAAAGGAGACGTGCCTCAACCCTGCCAGCCACCCACCCTTTTAGGGGCTGCTTGCCAGGACTTCTGCCTGGCTCCATCATGGGGAACTTGGAGATTTCTGGGTCTGGGTCCAAATCATGGTGAAACCAATGTTGACATGTCCAATGGCCCTGGGAAGGGGTCTGTTGCCTTTGTACAGCTCTCCTCACTCCCACATGGCCACTAGCAGTCAGGCTGCTGTGGGCTAGAAGGTGAAGTGCCCCTTTCTGCTAGGGTACACAGTGCTCATGCAGTATTGCCATGGCTGATTTAACAATGCTTGTGGTAACTTTCTCCTCTGCAAAGCCCTGCAGCCTGTTTTGCTCCTTGAAAAAAGGCTCTGCCTTACTTGAACCATGACATTCTGTGCTTCCAAACAGCCCCCAGCTTACATCCTGGTGGAAGCCTTTTCATGTTGGAAGCACTGTAGATAACCATCTCTCGTTGGTTTATGTTTCTTTGCAAACCTGGGAGACTTCTTTCTGATACACCACACTTCTGAGCTTTCTGCGAGCTCCTGAGATGAGTCACTGGCCTTGTTTTGCAGATCCAAGATCTGAATTTGCTAAGACATGCAGATGCTGGGGGCTCTGCTTGTTGGACACTGAGGTTCCTGCAAGACTTGGCTCAAGACATCCGTGCGGGAGCTGCTAGGAGATTTTTGCCTTTCAAAAATCTGTCACCATCTGCAATTACAGTATTCCCACTGGCTAAGTCACTTATGTCTTACACACAACTTTTTCACTGTGTGTGCACATTAGGGGCAGAGCTTTCCTTCTGTGTAAAACACAGTACACAGAGGTTGGTGACATATCCCCAGCTGCTAAGGGCAGGTCTGTGCTGTCAGTCAGAGGTAATGGTTGGGCTATAAATCCCAAGACAAACTAGGGCCAAGGATGCCTGGGCAACCAGGCCTTGAAGGGAAGACTGAGGTATGGAAGGTGAAGGGGAGATTTCTTGGGGCCAGGCTCTGTGGCCCCAAAAGCCTTGAATGTTATCAGTGTGAGACTGCAGCTTGTTATGGAACAGGTCATACAGACAAGGGACTGGAAAAACTGTGATTACTGGGAAACCGGGCAGGAGGGTGTGAGGCAAAGGGCCACACAGCAAATCCCATCCAGGCAAGTTGGGCAGAGGGGAGACTGGGATCAGACTGCCACAGAGACAAAGCCTTCTTCCAGACACCACATTTAGAGATTTCATGACACTCTGTACATGAAATCCGTGGCACGCTGTCCCCTGCGTATCTCACTTTTTCTCCTATTCTTACTGCTTTCCATGTTCTTCCTTTTCTTCTCCAACATGGAAACATGGAGGCTAGAGAGTGAGACAGCTGAAATACTGTTGTTTGGTTGCTTTGTGGGGGTTGGGGAACAGAGTGAGAGGAGACAGCAGTGAGAACCCTTCAGACTGCTCGTTTTCTGAAACTCAGTAGCAAAAAAGGGGCAGAAAGTAAGAAAAAGGACAATGTATCAACATTTTTTCCCCCATAAAGCAATAATTTTAAACTACTCAGTCTGTTGAGGGGGTGTCTTCCAGCAGCCGCCTGCTCTGAAGACTGTCTCCAACTGTTTCGTATCCGTATCTACTGCCTCCAGTGGTGACTCATCTGCCTAAATGTAGATCTCTCCCATGGAGGTGTTCGTATTTATTTAGTTCTTTGCACGACAAGGCCTTGGTCTGGATGACCTCCAGATGAAGCCATCCTTCAGATGTCAAAAAGTAGTCCTGCTGCTGATTATAAGTTCCACCACAACCCCAGAGGATACTGAATCATAGAATAATAGATTATAGATGAATCATTGTGATTCAGTTGCTGCCTACCTACAAATAAAGGCCGTGTTAGCAGCATGAAGCTGTCTAGTTGTTCCTGGTTGGAGCAAAAAGGTCACAGCAGAAAGATTTTGGCCAAACAAGCACAGAGAGATGGCACAGGGAAAAGAGGACCCATCCTCATGAGAGAGGGTGTCTGAATTCGTATTTCAGAGGTGGGAAGGAGATGGGGCCACAGCGATGCTGGAAGGCCAAGGAGCTCAGGGCAACCTGTTGGTGGAGAGAAAAAGAGAGAGACTCCCAAACCATCACAAGTCCATGTCCCGAGCCACCTGCCGCCCTGGCCAGAAGACAGGAGGGATGGGCACCCTTAGACAAAAAATCAAATCAAGTTGAATGGCTCCATCCCCAGACTCTCAGCTCACGGCAGGGAGAGGTCTGGGGTTTGCTGAGCACAGCTGCTGGAATGCTGTGATGTGACAATACTGAGCATCTCTTGCATTGTTTCTGGCTATCAAATTAAGGCATTTCCTGCGTCAAACTGTGAGTTGGTTAATGGTGGCCATGCTGTGCAGCAATCCTGTTGGAACAACACGTGAGATGCACTTAGGCTCAAGAAGAAGTGGGATGGGACAGGACAATGGTACCAAGGGAGCATGGGCCAGTCTTCCTGGGAGATGTGCTGGTGACTTCCTCTAGCTCTGATCCAGGACAAGATGCCAAGGGACACAGTCTCTCCAGAGTGATCTTCTCCAGTCCAGGATGGGCCGACAGGCAGCACCTCTGTCCTTGTGCACTTTATGCCAGTTTTACAGCTCTGTAGAGACTCCTATTTTCTAATCCCATTGCACCGAGGGCCATTTTCTTACCAACTTCAGTTCATCATCTTCTGTCACTTTTGCACTCTGGAAAAAGCAGCATCTCAGGAGCACTGTGAAATGTTCATGGGGCTTTTTGCAAAGGAATAGTCAAAACTGTGATTGCCTCCAGGCCTGAGAGCCCCAGTGGTCTCCTTTCTGTTGAGCTACACATGCTCTGCTGTCTTGTCGTGGCAGGCTGGGATCTGCAGAGCTTGTGTACAAAAGGTCAGGGCTCTGTTTTGGGCCTTGACCAAGAGGTTCAGGTGACACTCAAATGCTCTTTCTCCTACATCTCTGTCCAGGCACGAATCAAGAGGTAAAAGATGAAAGAGGGGTTGGAGCAACAAGCCTGATGGGGATCTGAGAGTGATAATTCAACAGCCCCAGAAAGCACAAAGCCAGCAGTACTTTGCAGTGATGGGACCAGACCTCTGCTTTCAAGCCACGCTTTGTCCAGGTCTTCTATGTAATACACAAGGTATTTATAGGACAAAAATTGGAGGAAGAAAATTGATAAGGGAGGAAAATGCAGAACATTAAGATGAGAAGAGATTAGAACTAAAAAACAAAGTCTATTGACCCATCCCTCCTTGACTTTTCTGTCATTCCTGGCCAATCTTCAATGACTCAGTGAGTTTGTGGTAAGTGCTCTCTGTGTCCCTAGGAGTTCCCACTCTGTTGTCATCCCTTAGGCCAGGCTGACATTCTGCTGCTCCATGATCCATCTTCCCATTCTCTACCGAGCTAATCTCTCCTTATCTGGAAATTTTATTGTTCTAATCGTGTCTTTTTCCACCCTGCACCTCTCTCATTCCCTTGAGCTTAGTGTCCCATGTCCTATCATATGAGGACCAATCTCTCCTCCCTTATAGGGCCTTGTCTGCTCCTGTCCTTCCTTTTTTTTTTATAATTTTTTAAATTTTTTATTTTTCAAGGAACATGAGGGCAAGGAAGCACAACAGATCCATCCATCACAGATAGAGATCTACAAGTAAGTTTCAGGTGCTCTAGAGGTGATTGAGGCTGGGACAGGAGAAGGGAGCCAGCAAAAATGGCTGCCTTAGCTAAATGTTAAAATTAGGGATAAGATACTCAGCACCTTGAACCCCAGCAAAGTGTTTTGCATGTGCTGATAACAGCCTTTGTGATTGATGCCTTTGGGCTGGGCACGTGTTCCAAGGAGATGCAAACGCAGTGGGAGCCACAACCAGCTGGGTGCCATGAGCTGGATCCACCACCCCAGAGCCTCTAGCAAGCTGAAAGCTCCCTCGAGTTTGGATGGGGATGTCCTGGTTGGTGACAAACTGCTCAGATACATGAGAGCTAGGGCAGGGTCCTGCAGGGAGCAGGCAGGTGAAAGCAGCAGCCAGTGTGTCTCCACTCTTTGTGAGCTTGTCCCTACAGTGGGTGCTGGAAAGCCATGGGATGGAGATCTGTCCGTGGAGCTGTTCCCAGTCATGCATGAGGCACAAACCTCTGACTGCCCTTGGTGCAGATGTCTGGATGGAAAGGACAGCCTTGACCACCACGATTCTCCTTTCTTCCTTGACTTTCTGCATCCCCAGCCTACAGCATTTGCACTTTGAGGCATTAACTCAAACACAAACATTTCTGCCTTCCCCAGCTTTCTGCAGTCTGTTCAGCACCTTCCACCACTCCTGCACCACGTGTTCGCTCATCAGCTTTCACCCCATTTCTCACCACTGAGCTGAAGGGGATCTGGACACCGAGTCCTGCTAGAGGCTTTATGAACTTCCTACTCCATAAACCTCTCTGAGTCAGTCTGCTCCTGCCCAGCACTTCCCGAGCATTACCTTATTCCAGAGCTGTGCTGGGAGCTGCAGTGAGCTACATGCATGGGCAGGGATCTGTTCCTTGCCAACAGATGCAAACAACTGCTCTTTTTTTTTTTTTTCCTAGGGAGGCTTTTTCTAATTTTCAGTATTTATTTTAAAATTGCGCATGGCAGTTTCATATTTAAAAGTTCTGCATTCGAAATACCTTCTGGGAGCTGCCAGTGCAGTGCATGAGAGATTCAGGCTCACAACCCTTTAGTTCACCGTGTGACTGTTTGTCCTTTTGAGCTCAGTGCTGGAATGCTTCAAGGTGTTCAGACAAGGCCAAGGCCAGGGCATGGGAACACAGGGCTTCACCAGGCCCATAACGGCCTCCATGCCGGCACTCCTCTGTCCCCTGCAAAGCAGAGAGGAGGGAGCTGTGCAGACAGCCAAGGAGAACGGTGGCCTCAGCGACTTGTGAGCTGTGAAGGGGAGGAACTCACTTCCAGCCCTGGGAAAAGCTAGGTGCAGGGTAGAGGGCTTGCAAACACTTGGTGTGTGATAAGAAGGCATGAAAGCAGTCCCTGGTTATCCTCACAAGCAAAACCCAGCAGAGAAGAGCTGGAAGAGGGACTGAAAGAGACCAGAGAGGCCCAGGGCTGAGCTGCTGAGCACCAGTCGGTGGCACTCTGCTCTCCAGAGCCGCTGCCTCCCGGAGCTGAGGTCATTAAAGATGTCAAAGAGACGTTTTTAACAGGAGGGGGTGTTCAGCTTGACGCCTGGCTCCACTCCAAAGGGAATAAAATCACCAGCTCCCCGCCTGCGCCACATGCAGCTGCAGCGCCCGGCCCTGGGGCCCGCAGGCCCGGTGTTGCCAGCAGAGGTGTTTTGGAGGCCCAGGGCAGCCCCTAAATTTTGGCAGCCCCCTATAGGTCCCTAGGGGCATCCCAGGGTCCCATGGACCCAGGGAAGTGCTGTAGGATGGAGGTGTATGGACGGCAGCCAGGTCTGAGGCTCTCTGGATGAACTGTGGACAGCGGGGTAGAGGCAGGGATGGGCCTGGGAGCGGTGTGCCAGGCGGGGCCCGAAGGTGCTGGAAGGATCCTGGGGAGAATGGGAGAGGTGGGGAGGCTGCAGGAGAGGGCAGAACATGGGGAGATGGCAGGAGGG
Organism: Penelope pileata; assembly: GCA_013396635.1. Lineage (NCBI taxonomy): Eukaryota > Metazoa > Chordata > Aves > Galliformes > Cracidae > Penelope > Penelope pileata. The sequence continues at coordinate 315,976 of WBMW01003620.1, forward strand.
GAGGAGAGCAGAGAGAAAGGCAGCAGGGAGCCATGGGGTAGGGAAGGGCAGTTCCTCCTTCCATGCCATGGGGCAATTCCTCCCTCCATGCGGGCAGGGAGCATTGAGCAGCGTGATGCCAGCATGGGATCCATGGGATCACCTCTCTGAGGGAGTGGCTGGTGTGGGGGGCAAATAGTGGTGGAAAGGAGGGGACAGGGACAGGCCAGTGGGGGAGCAGCGCTGCACCTGCAATAACAAGCTCTGGGCGCAGGGCCTGACAGCGGGACCAGGGCCGAGCTGGAGTTACAGCCCTCGGGGGAGGTCCTGGTGGCTTGGTGCCTGGGAAACACCTCCAGGCTGGCCCCCCTCCACCAAGGAGCCATGCAGGCTCCGCCAGCCCTGTGCCTCGCCCCATGTCCCTGCTGTGCCACGCAGCCCGTGCTGTAGGGCCCCCTCCTGCCCTCCTGTCAGGGTGCACAGGGGATGCCTGCTCCTCAAGCCCCTCTGCTCCCTCCGTGCCTGAGGCACCCCACATCTGCCTCTACTCCCTGGGCCCCCTGGGCCCTACATACCTGCCCAAATCACGTCCTTGCAGGCACTGTCCTGTGCAGGCAGCCTTTCCCTGACTACCCCAAACCTTTCCCCATCAGCCCACCCAAGCACAAGCTTAGCTTCACTCCAGCATCCTCGCGGGGCTTAACACTTCCTGCTGCCCTCACAGCCCTAAGTACAGTGCTCCCACACCAATTCAGCAGAACATCGCTCCCTTTGTGGCCCTTCAAAATCACCTAGGCTCTCCCCTTTCTCTCAGTGGCTTCCGCTATCTAATTCCATGCTCTCCACTCTGTCTGTCCCTAGAGCTGGAGCTGGTTCTGTAACCAAAGAGCCACAGCCACACCCTTTGCTCCATCCCATTCTCCCAGATGTGCTGATACCATGGAGGATGTTGAAGTGTGCCGATGAGAAGCTTCAACAGCAGGAAATTCTGTCTTGGCACTTGTTCCCCTCAGATTGGACACATTCCCAGTAGGGTCCAGAGCTGGTCCTAGCGGTATGTCAGTCCTGCAGCCAGGGCTTCGTCTCCATTATTCCACTCTTTCATGAGTGAAAGGATGCACACCATCCCAAACCCTCTCAACATCAGGGTAAGGGTGTATCTTGGAGTGGGGACCCTCAGGGAAGATGGATCGCCACCTGCCTTCATCTTTTGCAAGATCCTAAGCAGTTTTTTTTTTTTTTTGTGGGAGGCATCTTAGGAATGCAGCATGCAAAACTGCTCCAGAGCTTGGACTGAACAGCCCCTAGACTCCAAAGCAAAGGGAACAATAGAAAAACAGGCTTTTCACCCGCTGCAGCCTTCCCCAAGCTGAATTTAAAGGGGTGTCTGCTGCCAGGGTTCAATTCAGCATTGGTGCTATCTAACCTCTATATGAGTGGGGTCATCTCATGCCCACACCATTCCCAAGGAGCTGTCTGTAGGGGTGGAGGCTCTCCGTGGTGACTCCTGGCTCTTCCCATGCAATGCGGCTTTGACTGTTATCAGAAAAGCTTTAAGGGTCCGTTTTGCAATGGACAGGACAGGCAGTAGAGCCTCACCTCTCGCTTGTAGCTGGAGGCTGTAACCACAACGCTGTCATGGTTTTCCCCCAGCTGATGGAATCTAAATTCCTGGCAGTGTCATGGCCCAGCTTCAGCAGGATGAAAAGGCTCTTCTTTCTTCCCAGCCTGCACCTTAAATGCCCTTGGTGCTGGGCCACTCTTGGGAGATGCACTGGGGCAGGATGGTGGAAACTGGGTCTGGGCTACCTTCTGGGCATGGTAGAGCTTGGGGGTGCCCATCAAGTAATCCTACTGGAGGCTGAGTGTTCCAAATAGGGCCTGCGGAACACCTCTGCGATTGGAGGCACCCCCTTTCTGGGCAGTTGTCAGCCTTACAGAAGAGGAGAATGCCCACAGATTCAGGGGCCCCAGGTAGGTGTTAAGCACTGGGAAAAACTCACTAGAAATCTTAAGTAAATGTCCTGGGGGGAGGATGGGACTACGCAGGGTAGATGGAAAGCTGTCCTAGATGTAAGCTCCTTGTTTGCCTCCTAGGCAGCTGTCTACTTGTTTGGATGTGGTCTGAATTTTCCCCTGGTATCTCAAGCCTTGGGAAGCGCGCTGAGAGGCTTGTTTGCTCCTGGGTACTGGGTCTCACTGTGGTAGCTGCTTTTTGGTCTCTGATCCACTTCTCCATGTGGGAGGGGCTCCTGGAGCACAGCTGGAGGAATGCTGCAGTGACGGTAGCAGGGTTGAGTAAGTAGGAAGAAATACTCATCCTTCCTACCCACCACAACCCTGCGCAGAGACGCAGCCCCTTACAACTCACTGAAACAACAGCACAGTTAGAAGATTTTTTGCATTGTTTGGCCTGCCCCCCAGACCCTTCCATCCCATCTTGCATGTCATTTATGTCTCAGTGAAGACCTCAGCTCTGGAATGGGAACCCCAAGATGTCCTGCTTGGACAGCAAAGTTCACATTGCTTCACGAAGTCCCCGTGAAACTCTGCTCCCGCTGAGCTCTGGGGACTGTTTGTTAGGTAACATCGGCATTTATTCCTTTCACATGGTTTCCGCTCACACACCCAAACAGTTTGGTTATTGCATCCCTTGTGAATAACTGTGGGTAGCCAAAGAAATAGGTGGTAAGGGGACTTTGGAACCAAATCTCCTCAGTGAGATCCAGGAGCTCAGTCCCTAAATAAAGCTTATTTAGTTAAGTAAGGATGGCAGTGAAGCCCAGCTCCTACCCGATCAGGTGACATGTGCCTCTAGGAGTCAGGAAATTAGGAGACTCCAAGTCAGGAGCCAACCAGATAGGAAGTGGGGAGATGGAGCATGACAAATCTGCTTTCCTGTGGATGAAGACAAGCAAGGAGGAGTGCCTGGTGAATCCAAGAGCTGATGCAAATACTGAAGCAGAGAGTTGACCTGTCCCTTGTGTGATAGCTTGCCTTTGCTGTAGGGAATGGGAAGATGATGGAGCTGGGGTCTGCTCAGGGGTACTCCAGGCATGGCACTAACCTAGGGGTGCTACTCAGTCTCCCATCCCAGCATCTTTTCTTCCTTTCCTTCCTTTCCTTCCTTTCCTTCCTTTCCTTCCTTTCCTTCCTTTCCTTCCTTTCCTTCCTTTCCTTTCTCAAACCTGGCAATTTTGTATACTTTCCTANCTTCCTTCCTTTTTCTTTCTTTCGGCTTTGGACTCCTGCTCTGCCTCTCATGGCCATACTAATGCCCCTTGAATCTTAGGACAGAGATGGGGTCTGCCGGCACCCCTGCTTCTGACCCACAGCCCTGTGGGCACTAGATCTTGGCCAGAAAGGCTGAGCATAGTTTGTCTGCCTGGTAACCTGGCAACTGCATTAATGCACGCGTGCTCATAAAACATCTCCCCTGAACCAGAGCCAGCACCCACCAAGGACTGTATCCCCTTACACTGGAGACATGCTGTGCTCCCCGAGCTGCTGCTTTATGGTGGGCCCTTCTGAAGGGTAAATCCTGCCCCGTAGTTTGATTTTTCTCTTCTTCCCTTTCTCTCCCATCTCTTCTCAGCCAGACCATCCCTGCTGTTGCAATGTGAGGTGCAGCGTACTCTGAGGTGGAGGAGATGTTGGATATGGAGGGGAAGGAGCCCAGCATCATCAGCCACACTGAGGGGCTCAGCCAGAATCACCAGTGCCTGCTCTGTGCAGACCTGGAATATTTCTGGGTGTTAAAAGCCTCTTCTGCCTCGTGCGTGGGCAGTGGTGCTGAGGGCTGGAGCTGCCCAGGGAGCGCCTTGTAAAGTCTCTCACATTTATAGGAAAGCACTTCCAAAGCTAGAGGATGCGTCTGAGGATTTTGAGGCTGATTTGCCTTTTCTAGAAGAGACTAAATCTGGCTAGATAGACAAAATCAGTGGTAGCCCTGGAGAGAACAGCTCACACTTCCCATTGAAATCTCTGTGAGCCTGGGGGCATTTGGGGGAAGGTTTGGGGGCTGTGCTGGGGCAAGTTCCCCCACGAGCACACGGAGGAGTCATCTGGCTGTTTGAGTTTGTGTCTGCAGCTCCACGGGTTTCCTGAGCCTGGAGGGCAGAGGGAGGGAGATGGAAAGAGAGAGGTGGCTGATTTATAGCTTACCATCTTCTCTGATCTTGATTGCCCTTTGTCTTGGGAGTCTCTCTTATCCAGACATGGAGATGGGAGGAGGGGATCTTTTTCAGAGATTGCTGAACTCTGGGTGTTTGCCGTTTCCTGGAGATCTTTTGATGTTCCCTTTGCTTTAAAACATTTTCAACGTTAAGTTTCTCAGTCTCCTGCTGCACCTCGACTCTCGACATCAGAGCACGATCCATCACAACTTACCCAAACAACCTCCAGCAAGCCGAGACCTCCCCATGTCTGGGGCCAGCGAGGCGACGTGTCCCTGCAGGACCCAGCAGCGGGGCTTCCGGGGCACCGCTCTGCACCTCACCCCACACCGCTGTGCAGCTATGGGCTAGCTGAATCTGTTGCTTGCTCCCTACCAAATGAACCTCATTCTTCAGCCCAGGTGACAAATTCCTGACGCCTCCATCACCCAGCTGGGCCAGGGATGCATCACAACCAAAAACCCTCTGCTAATCAAAAGGCTGATGATGGAGATCTTGCTTTTCTCATAACCCATGGAGTAAGCAGTGGGTTCTTGATTTGGTCTCCTGTAGAAGAATGATGAGCTGTTGCTTCAGCACAGCATGGCACCTCAAATGCATCGTCCTTCCTGGAGCAGAAAGCATGAAACCACCTCTCCTGGTGAGATATCACTATGCTCATGCACTCAAGTCCTATAGAGGCTGCTGAAATTAAGAGCTTGATTTGGGATGGTTTGCTCAGAGACCATCTTCTTTCTTTCCAGCTCTGGTAATGGACGTGTGGTCTGTAAATAAAAGAGCATCAAACAGGCCTTTTCTGTAAATCCTTCTACAGCACTGTCAAACAATAAAACTGATTTCATCTAACTGGTGCCATTTTCCAGAAGAGAGAGGCCAAAGAACAACAGTGCCTGTAAAACAACCATTTTTGTTCCATGAAAGTAATTAGTTTTGCTTGGACTTAATGTGGTTGGGGGTTAATTATCCTAAAACTGCCCACGAACTCCCATGATGTGGGGATATTTGTGCTGGGCTGTCAGAGGTGCCAATTCTTGCAGCAGGGCTCTTTATGAGGTTTGATGTTCACTATTTTCCTTGAATTCTCAGCTTAGTGGCATTGTGTACTTGCATAAAAATTTGCTTTCACAGCTTGTTCCCCCAAGAAGCTTCTAGCCTTCATGGTTCAAAACTACAACCTGAGAGCACCTGGGAGCAAAAGGTAAATAAAATCCATTTGTTTATTACTGGTTTCATGAGGATTTTTATACCAAAGCCATAATTCTGCTGAGCCTTGAGTTATGATTTTTCATGCCTGGGGTTGTTAATGCCACCGTGTCCTTCCAGCAGTCCTGGACAGCCTTTTTGGGTGAAAGAGGAGGCCACAGAGGGAGATAGGCCCAGGCTCTGTTTGCAGCAACGTGCTTTCCAAGTGCACTGTCGGTGAAGGTGAGATCACGTCAAAGCTGCTGGAGGCTGAGCTTTGGGGTGGAAGGGGCTTTTGGGTGAAAAGAGGTGAGAAGTCCTGAACTTTCACCGCGTGTAATGGTAGAAAAAAGCCATGCAACCAAAATGTCTCACAAACCATTTTTCTTTCTATTCTTTTTTATTTTTATTTTTGTAAAGAAACGGGTATAGGCAGCCATTCTACTTGTAACTCAGCCAAGAATAATTTGTGACAGGAAAGTTTGAGCATTTGTAAAAATAAAATTTAAAAAAAAAAATAATTTGAAGGCACACTGGAGTATTTTAGCGAGAACCCAAACAGAGAGGCAGGTATTCAGGAGGTGAAAGAGTCCTGATAGCATGACACTCTACATTTCTGGCCATGTGTTGAAACAGAGGATTGTTTTGTGTGTTTGTTTTATTAATCACACCGCGCAGCTCAGTGCAGCACTTGCTGATTTTTGTCCTGTTAACATTTATCTGTCCCACTGCCATTTAGTCTCCACTTGAGCTCTACATCTGCTTCCCATGTGACAAATAGGAGCTCACACCTAGCTGGGGCAGAAAGCCACCTTCACCCCTGTTCTGGGGCATTCTGGAAACCATTCACCTTTTGCCATCCTGTGGGAAGGATGCATTTGACTCCAGGACTGGCAACCAGGGACTTGGTGTGAAGTCCTTATCCATGCTGGCCGGGTCTCCTGCATCCAAGCACTTCATCTGGGCACAAACAGACTCTGCCATGAGCAGATGCACGGCAAACAGCTCAGCCATCATTTGGGGTGGGCTGGGCAGCCCTCAATGTCCTACTCTCCTCTCTTCACCCCACTGAAAAACACAGACTGCTGTCCTAAAGGGCCATGGCCAACATTTTCTTGGTATCAAATACAGAGCGGGGCAAGGGAGGGCAGCAAGACGGGCTGCTCTGCCCACAGGATAACGCAGGAACACGGGGAGATGAACAGGTGGTGCCCCAGGGCTGATAAACAGGAGTGTCTCTGCACAGAGCTCAGCAGCCGAGCAATTTGCCACAGGATATTGCTGAGGACGAAAAGTTAGCAAGATTCCAGCCAGGGCTGGACATTTGCATGGCTAACAAGAATATCCAGAGTTATAATAGTTAATACCGACACCACGCTCGGAAGAGATATCAGATCCGTGGCCTCGGGGCATACGCCGACTGTAACAGATTACAGGGAGGCCTCGGCGGGGGATGGATTAGCCAGCACCTGCCTGGCAGGGGCTCGCACCTTTCTGCGCGCTGGATGTTAACCTCTCCAGCGGGCAGCCCATCTCCCACTGGAGACTGCTGACTCATCAGGATGGAAATATTCCCTGGAGATCTGTTGCTGCGGATGAAATCCTGATGGAAACCTGCCCGGTTTCCTGCCAGCATACCCTTGGCAGCCCGCCTGACCAGCTGGCAAGAAGAGGAGAACATGGGAGCCCAGCTCCCAGGCTGTTAAACTATCTGACTCCTGTGCAGCCCGCTGGCAAGGGACAGGGGCTCCCAGCTGGCCCTTGAGCCCTGGGACTCCCAGGCTGGTGGCTTTCAAGCCAATGAGCCCAGAAGGGCTCTGCACAGCCTGGTTCTGATGTGGCCATCCAGCAGCTGGGAGTAAGGGGGTGAGGGGCCAACCACTGCCTTTTGCAAAGCCTGCTTCTTGGATCTCTACTCTTGTAATCTCAGATTGACTCCAAACAAATCTTGAACCACCAAAAAGCAGTGGCAGAGCTCCATGCCCACTGCCTGACCCTGTCCATCTTCTCCTCTGTTCACATCTAATGCTCTTTTCCTGCTCTCTGCCCATTGCTTGGTTGACCAGTTGCCTACAAGGGTTGCTGAAGAGTGTGGCCATGAGCTCAGCAGGACTTGTAAAGGCTGTCCATCAGACACAGTGGTGTGTGTGTGTGTGGCTTTACCACCAAACAGAGGAGGCTGAGATGGGTTTTTCAGCATTTGGCAGCCCTAAACCCAGGTCCTCATCTCCCACACCAGGTGAAGAGGTGTGGATAAAACGGACACAAACACAGGGCTCCTGGTAGATATAGCAGTATGAGCCAGTCTCAGTCTGACTTCCCAAGTCCTGTCTTTGCTGCCTGTGAGTGGCTGGAAATTATATTTTCTCTTGCTTCAAATGCATGTTCACTTCTGCTACGACATCCTGAAACAGAAAATTCTGCTAGAATTTTCCTCTCAAGAAGGTTGCCTGCGCTCTGGCAAAACCCCTAGTAGCCCACACAATGCCTCAGACACGCTGCCTCTCCGAGAAGAGGTTCAACGGGGACTAAAACCACTCAGGAAATTAAAACTTTGGGCATGGAAGATGTGCTTGGACGTTTGCTCCTGGAAGAGTACACAGTGCCATCTAGCTGTGCTGGGCCGAAGTACAGAGCCCCTTCCCTGCTCAGCGTGGTCCCCCTGCACGGGCAGCCGCGCTGCCCTCTCCCATTGCTGCCACCTGCACAGCACCCGCCGGGCCATTGATGCTGCCAGCACCTAACCCCATGGTAGCTACAGCCAGGATAGATGTTTATTTAGGGTGCCTGCGTTTATTTTTAGCTTTAGGTTGAAATTTGTACCTAAGCAACTCAACTTGGCTGAAATTCTGATTTTTTTTTTTTTTATTTCTTTTTTAGTAAAACCTGGGTCTTTTCTTCACCAGCTTCTCTACAATATTGTTTATGTATGTCCTTGTTACTCTTTCCTTCTCTGCACCAGATGGATGTGAGAAGTACAAATAAGTAGAGCTGTGGATCCAAGCATTTCCTCCAAACCATTTCCTCTGGTCCTGGCAACCTCTTACCTTGTTCTCCACCTGGAAGGGCACATCACCAGCTCTGGCATTCAAATCTGGAGGAAGACTGGAGGCACCAGAACAGCTGAAGGGCTCAGGGTGGCTTCAGGCTCCACCTGGCAATATGCCAAGCTCCTTTCTTGCAACACAGCCGTGCTCCCAAGTACCCACCTCGAGAGTAAGGGGCTGCATCTTCCCATTGGCTTGAATCAGGGCTTGCCCTTGGTTGTGATGCACTTCACTTGTGATGTAATCATGGGTCTTCCTGCAAGTGAGCGTTGGTTCTTAGTGCTCATGGAGAGCAGGTCCTGTCCCTTGGAAATGTCACAGCTGGAGCTGACAAGGCAGTTATATATACTGTGTGGTTGATATCTGCCTCTCCATTCTTCCCCTCTACACTTTCTCCTTCTTTTCTCACCAAATGATGAGATAAAGAGAAAAACGTGCCCACGTACCAACTTTCCCGTCCAACATAAAGGCCGGATCTGGCTGCCCTAGGGTTTCACCAGGACTTCAGTCTTCTGCCAAGCCCTAGCACAGCCACCAGACTCCTGACTGCCACCATTTCAGCTGACCCTCATCCCAGTTGCCATCATCTGCCAGGAATACCTGCAGGCCATGCTGCTGGACACCTCACCTTTTTGTGCCCCCCCCCCCACATTTCCCCCAACCCTTTCCCC
>WBMW01003620.1:325055-486499 GCA_013396635.1 Penelope pileata
ATCCTTTCCCACTTACCCTGCTTTTCTGCCCTTCCGCAGCACCAGTGCTGAGAGCATGGGCTTTTGTTTCCGTATTAATTTGAATCTCATCTGATGCTGATTTTTTATTCTGGTCCATTTCTATCAGCTTCTTCTCCCACCTACTCATTTGATGGATTGTGGGGAGCAAGCAGAACATCTTGCATAAATCCAGGGAGGGTTCTTGTGTGTGGTGTCTATCACCCTTGGATGTACAGTGTCTGTGGCTGATAATGCAATAGGATGTCATTCCCTCATTGTGATCACATCACCACAAACTGTAAAAGGATCTTCAGGAAAATCAGCTCCTCCCTGTATGTGAAGTGAAATCTTCATAATGCTCAAAATGTGGAAACTTGTGACAACTTTGGCATACAGGCACACACGTCCACATAGAATCTTCCAGGAAAGCCCAGACACTTTTCCTTCTTGTCCTAAATTTTTTCAGATTTGTGCTGCAGAGAATGCAGCCCACAACAGCACCTGAGAGTGGGGTTCCTTGTGTCAGCACCAGGTATCTCCAGGAAAGCCACTTGTGTGGGCACCTTCCAGCGTTAATGCCAAGAAACTTTGCCCTACCTGCAGTGCTTGCCTCAGGATTATGTGATTTTTTTTCCTTGAAGCTCCTATTTCTCTCCAGTGACTATAAAGGCAGTCAGCTCTGTAGGTGCCTGAGAAGGAAAATGGCCCGACAGCTAAAGTCTGGCAAAACGTAAGTAACTGAAAACAGTGTTTTATAATAGGAAACACTGCCTTAATAACAGCTGTGCCGTGAGAGCCACCTGTGACAGTGCTTGTGCAGAGGAGGCAGGGCCAGGTCTCAGTTACATCCGGCCCCCTGGGTATTTAGTGCAGGGCTTGGTGCTCAGCTGCAGCTTCACATCCTTGTTCCCTACCTGCCCTGAACGTGCTGGTGTGATTTCAGAGAATGTCCTGCCTCTGCTGAGCACCTTTCTCCATGCTGAGATGTCCTTGGGCTGAGAGCTCCAGTCCACCACAGGTGGCTGTGATGGACAACCACAACACCTTGCTTGGTTTTAGCAATAAAGTGAAGGAAATAGGAGAAAATGTGCTTTGTCCTGAGGTATTTTGCATGAATATTATGGAGAGATGTCAGCAACAGCAACTGGAAATATGACAAAATTGGGACTCGGTGATCCTTATGGGTTCCTTCCAACTTGGGGTGTTCTATGATTCTGTGGAGTTTTTAACCAAAAGGTGGATTTTTCTGAAAGCTCTGAAAAGTGTTAAAAGCCAGGAACGAGTGCGTGGCTGCCCAGCTATCACTATCAGGTGCGACGTTGCCAACTTGAGAGATACTATTGCAGGCCTCCCTATAATTAACATTTTCCTTAAAGTCTTGGCTGCTGGAGACAACTAAAAAGAATCCATTAAAGAATCATGATTTTTAAGGCACTCATGCTTTTTGGAGCCTGATGTCTTAAAGGCTGTAGAATTGTTTCCCATGTGTGACTGGCAGTCCTGTAGGTGCTGTTATACCACAGGGAACTCCCAAGCTGTGCATGAGCACCCACAGGTTGGTGCTGCCAGTATGCACGATTGCCAGTCGTTGTTTCTCTAGTCATCTGAGATGCTGGAGGGCTGTGAATACCTACAACTCTTGGCTCTCATTTAAAACAAAACTCCATTTCTAATCCTCCTGGTTGCAGAGGAAAAAAGTTGACGGACTGTTTTGAAAGCAGCTTAAATGCCCTGAAAGCAGAAGGCCTGTAAACCAAATTAACAAATGTAATATTTAAACAAGACTGCAAGAGGCTTAGCCAATTTCATGCTATTTTGAAATTTAAGTGTGCTCTGTGGCTTGCTTGGCTACGGTTTGGATGGGAGGTGATGTGAGTGAAGGAAAAGCTATCAGCTGCTCTGTAGCTTAACTCTATTTCTGAATCTGTGTTTCTTAAAAAGTCACCTCTGGGGCCTCTTCCCAAAGGGATCTGCAGGAGTGAGGCCAGGTGTGTTCTTGGGGAGGGCAGGGGAAATTTGATTTGGGTAAATAGTGAAATGCATGGGGAGAAGGGCTGGATTGACAGATCCCCTCGTGCTCTACAAAACAAAAAGGAAGCAAATGGACCCAAGCAGGTCCTCCAGCTTCCCTGAGGCTCTGCATTCATGGTCTGCATCTCGTGCTGTGTCCTGGCCTGACACCAGGATAGGGATGCCCACTGGCTTTGCACTGACAATGCGTGTCATCATAGCTATTTGGAAACAATTAGGAGTGTCTTAGTGGATCCCCATCACTGACTGAGAGGCTTTTTGGCTCCAGTTGTAGCTGCAGACATCAAGGTCACAAGGAGGTCAGGTTAAAAATACAGGATAGGAGCACACAGCCCAGACAAGCTCCATCTGACACTCCTGGCGATGTGGCTGCATGGCTGCATGCAGCCTCTTGAACTTGCGTGAATACCCACTGAGCATGCTGGAGTGCCATCCTTGCTGGTGTTGTCATGCTCTAAGGCTAAAAGCAAGGCAAATCTATGGGAAGAAGCCATCCCATCTGTTAGGCTGATTGCTGCAGGGTTGCAAGTCCATAGACCTGTATGTACAGGACCACAGAATCATGGGACTGCTCAGGTTGGAAAAGAGCTCAGGAAATCTCTGGTTCAACGTCTTGTGCAAAGCAGTATCTTCTGTAGGTTAGGCCAGCTTGCTCAGGGCTTTTTCCACTCTGGTCTTGAAAACCTTTAAGGATGAAGATTGCACAGCCTCTCTAAGCAGCGTGGTCTGCTGCTGGACTGTGCTTAGAGGTGAGAGGTTGAAACCTCTCTGAAGGAATACACACACAGACATGCTCATATATATGTATGTGTGCACACACAATATAGATACACACAGAAGCAAGCAGATGCTCGCATTCACTGTGCTCATCTTCTGTGCTAAACGCTGCAATTACCTGAGATAAGAACCAGCCTCTGCAGCAAGATCCCCACATTCATTCAATCTGGTCCCTCTTGGCACCCTCACACCAGATATTTGCATCTATTGCCTCATCAGCACCAACACAGACACATGTGCACATAGCCTGGATGGGAGCTCAGTGAGGAAGAAGAGGAGGTGAAGGGCTCAGAAGGAGAGCAGTGGTCCTGGGAGCTGCTACGTGCACAGCACGAGGTCTGCCATGCTGAAGTGGTGGGCAGCTGAGGTAGGACAACCTGGAGAGCCTGCCCATGTGCCTGACATCCCAGGGACAACCACCCCCTTGGGTCTGGATGATCTTATGGGTCTGGAAACAAGTTTCTACTTGCAAAATCCTTAAGTGTCTCCTGATAGAATAACTGCTGTGAAGGGTGTTCAGGCTGCTACGAAATACAAAATCGGCACTACTCAGAGGCAGCTTTGGCTGAATGGGACCTTGCCCTGTGAATAATACTATTGAGAGTAGAAAGTGTAGGTTCAGACTAAAGGTGCTGGTGGATGCCAGAACAATGCAGTTTTCCTTGGGAATGAGGAATTCACGGGTTGATGACGGCAACAATCAATGAATGCATCCTAAATAGAAGCTGTTCCATAAAACACATGAATGTAGGAGGGAGCTGCCACCACTCAGGAGAGAGGATGTTCTTGGACATTTCAAAGAGAAGGAAATAAGTAGTTCAAACTAACTCACCATTCTCTGCCATCAACAACAAACGCTTTGACCACCTCTGCTTTTGGCCAAAGGGTACAACTGAGAACCCTTCATGATCTTCGTGGAGTAAAACTGTTTTACGCTGGCTAAGACCCGCAGATAATACACAGAGCAGGGAAAGGAGCTGATCCCCCATGCAAACTCATGGCTCTAGTTGGCCAGGGTCCCTGAGCCCTTAGAAGTTTCAAAGAAGAGTTTCAAAGCAAATACGGTTGATAACAAAATAATCAGACTGGGAGAATGAAGTGGTATAGAGGATGTGGGAGAGAAGACCTTTCCAGGCTCTAGTACAAGCACAGCCACAAGCCAGGAAGGATTTGGAGGTGAAAGGTGCTCTGCGGGGAGCACATGGCAGCTCTGATAGGTGTTCACAGGCACTTGCAATTTGCACAAAAGCTTTGCACGAGCACACGAACGAGTTTGAATGAGGCCACAGTAATGCCACAGGCTCCTTTGGAAATCCCAGCCTTTCTGAACTGACCGATGACATGCCTGGTCCTGCAGGGTACAGAGGAAAGGGTTAAAGCCTCATAAAGCCCTGTTGTGTTGGGAATGTAACAGAAAATCTGAAAACAGGTCAGTACCTCAGCTGCTTCTGAATTCTCATTAATTTGTGTTCCCTTCTCATTTATTAATGGGCTGACTCACACTATATTTGCTTTCCCTTTGCTGCAATTTGCAAAATTCCTTCTTATTCCCAATAGCCCTCTTGGCAGTGTTATTTCTCTTTGTTTTTCCCTGGCCTTTATCATTTCCTTGCAGGTCATAGCTGAGTTTGCATATTCTTGCTCAGCTCCCCTGGCTATTTCTTTTCAGCCTTTTCCTTTTCATCTTCAGGCCTCCTGAAGCATCCCTCTGGGGCTGTCTCAGCACCTCTGGGAGCAGGTGGGGATGTTCTGCCACTCACTGTGCCCACAGAGGAGATTTAAATAGAGCATGGAGGTTTGGCCCTCCATTCCTTGGATGTCTGTCCCATGCTGTTGTCTTCAGTGGGGACCCAGACAGCCCCTTAAAGGCTTGGAAGCTCCCGGGGCTTGGAGAAAAATGGGATTCCAAAGAGGGAACCTCAGATGCCGGTGGACAACAAGTCCTGTGGAGTTTTGCTCTGCCCTTCCCTGCTGTGCTGTTGAGCCAACAAGCTCATCAGTTTTACGAGCCAACCAAGAGAGGCTGTGTGGCTGTTTGAGCCTTTTGGGGCTCTGCACACTTGTTTTCTCAGATGCCAGAGATTAGGACAAGCCTAGTGGGGTTCACTGTTTGGTGTGGCCAGGTGCTGGGAGTGCTTTTGTGGGTGCTGGCCTTGCCAGGGCTCCCGGGGTGCTCCCGGTCCTTCCCTGAATTTAACCACAAGAGGGAAGCAGTGCCTTGCAGCGTCCGCTCCCTGCTGCGTGGGTGTGCAGGGTCCCAGCCATGACGCCTGGGCTGCTTGGGCCATACCCACAATGTAGGGGCCATACCAACGGTGCATGGGCCCATACCCACCCTGCACCGCACATGTGTACCACCAGAGCCCTGGCATGGGTGCCAAGATGGGTGCTTGGATGGGAAGGCTGGAGCTCGTTCACAACGTGTCAGTCTGTGTGGGAAGAGCCAAGGGAGACCATCACCATGGGACATGGGACATTGGCATGGAATGTGGCTTGGTCACAATCCCAGCTCAGGACATTTGCTGGAGGAAGATGTGTGGCATGGTGCTATGGATGCTATGGCTAAATTGAGGCAACCCTGCTGGCCTCTCCCCAGTCACTGTCCATATAGCTTGGTAAGAACTGCTCAAGGAGAGGGACGGGGGGCTCAGCTGGCCTCTGTGCTGCCTGGGAAGACAGAGGTTTGCTAGGATGTGACCCTGCATGCAGAGCCTTGCTGTGTCCCTTTCCTCTTAGCAGTGGGAATTGGCTTACTTCTCTCTCTTTTTTTATGTCAAAAACTGGACAGATGTTATTGGTGTTAAGCTTCTGATCTAAGCAAGATTTCTGTCCTCTCCCAGGACTAGGTGAGATTTATTGCAGTGCTTTTCACATCAGCAGAAGATGGCTCCTTCCCTCATGACAGCAGAAGAGAGGAGCTGGAGTCTGTTGGCCTACCTGACCCTTTCCCACATCTCTCCAAACCATCAGCATTGCCTACTGCAAACCAAACAAGCATGTCTTGGTCCGGGAAAAGATGAGGGACTGTGGTGTATACATATAAAGCTGATCCTATGAAGCGGATGCCCTTTCATGAGCACAAGGAAGGCGGAAAAATTCTGTAGATGCAGAGACAGACAATTCCAGTCAGTGGTCCTGGATCACAGGCTGAAGCCCTGTTTCCAAAACAGCCCCCTTAGCATACTGCTTTGCTTGGAAACACCCGGGATGCAGCTCTAGGCAGCCAGACCCCAGTGCCACCTCTGCCCTTGCAAAGCTTGCTGAGGCTTTTCCCACACTGAGGAGCTCTTCAGGTACTGTGGTTAGCTCCGGTCAGCCCAGGTAGACAGGATTTCACCCATTCTTCCAGTACCAAAATTATGGGTTCATTACTGCAGATGGTGCTTACTCAAATACTGCCTGGGCAAATCCAGACATGAGCGTGTCCCTTTGGGGAGTTCAAGGAAAGCTGATAGCAATGGGGCATTTCTGGCCCAGGCCATGGGCTTTTCCATTGCTCAAAGGACACCCTGCTCCTTGAGCTGGACTCATGCAGTTTTATGCCCTCTTGGCTGTCAGGGATGGAGCTGAGGCTTCGAGCTGCCGTAGGATGGGCCAGCCCAGTGGGCAGCAGGCTCCAGGCTCATTTCAGCTCAAATATACAGCTCATTCTCCCATGCAAAGTGGCCCATCTCCTGCAAGGGCACAAAGTTCGCTTGCCACAGAAAGCTGTAACCTTAACAAAAGTTTTCTTTCTCTGAACTGCAGCACAATCGTTGGAGTTAAATAAATCTGTCATGCACAAAGCAAACCGCATTAAAAAGCGTCCTCTCCCACCCTAGCTGGAGAAAAACTGTGCTTTGGAAAGTGTTGAAAAATAATTTTTCATTCCCTTGTGTTCACTCCTCCCTCCTGTTGCATCCTCATTTTGCTCACTCATTCAGGAGTCAGCATAAGGACCTGAATTTCTAACAGGAACAAAAAGCAGAAGGGAAATAAACCCAGTGTTAAAACCCATTCAGAGCTTCTATTGTTTGTGACCAAAAGGGGAAGGTCCCTTGCAGGTCACCTTTAAATGTGTCTGTCTAGAGGCAAAGAGATTCAGAGAGCGTTTATCATCCTTCTTATTCACCCTCTCTGTTGTCCACAGCAACCCAGAGACATTTTCCTGCTCGTTATGTGGTGATTGCTACAAAGCTGCCTCTGCTCAGCCACCACCCCCTCACGTCTCAGGAAGCAGCTCCTCTGCCTCACACAACACCAGTGTGGCACTTTGCATACTGCTCTTGCAGACAGCACTGGTGGTGACACGCAAGGTGGAAGGAGCCCAAGGTGACTTGTCCCAGGTCCCAGCTGGGCTGCAGGGCACCGAAACCTGGACTGTAGCGGGAGCAGTAAGCTGGAACTCCAACCATGGGGTTTCAGCAGGACCAGAAGGAGCTGTGAGCTCAGGTTTCAGTCATTTGGATGTGTGTGAAAGTGTCAGCGTAGTCCTGTGAGATATTTCCAAGGTAAAATGTCTCGTTTCAGAAGTGCTGGAGTATTTCATTAGACAGCCTTGAAACAAAACTCTTTTCCTATTTTCTTAGGATATTTTTATTTAAGGACTGAGTGAAAGCAGAAGAATATGAGGCTGAGCAAAAACACTGGGTATCCCAAAGGAAAGGGTTCCTATTGGGTCAAGAGGAGAAACGACTCAAGAGAATGCTCCTGTGATGTTTCTGGTCCCTAGGCTTGGTCCCCAGCCCCAGGAACATGGGGTTCACCCAGGCACGGGCTGGGCACAGGGGAGAACCCCCTGGCATGGCAGATCAGAGTCATGGCAAATGTTGGGACTGGAGGGATGTGGAGGAATAGGCAAAGAGGAAGCTGTGGGAAATGGTGTGGTTAGGGGAGAATCAAAGATAAGGGCAATGTGCAGATGTTAGCAAAGTGGGGAAGAGAAGTGAGGGAGGCAGACCTTTCTGCTTAGCTCTGGGAGGTGTGAGTGGTGCAGAGGAGGACATGGTGGGAGTGGGAGTGGTAAAACATGGAAACAAGGGATGAAAGAAGCTGACCTGGAAGTTTTGGTGTTCCCTCTTTTAGCATGGACAGTTTTGCTGGGAAAAGGACCCTATGTACCATCCAGGGGGCAGGTCCATGGGGCTGGTTGAGTTCTAGTGATGTTCAGAAAGGAGCTCAGTGTTGGGAGGGGAGCAGAGCAGCCCAACTGTATGGCCCAGAGCCTGGGAAGCTGGATGGCCGTGTCCCTGTTTGGCTGTTGGGACATACAGTAACTGTGCGTGCCAGGGAGACACAAAGGGAGTTGTTGGGTGTTCTCGCCTGATGGTTTGGCATCTTCAATCCTCGTGTCCAGGATACTGATGTGGGACCAGGTCTCTCTCCTCCCTAGCACATCTGGTTAGTGGCTGCTTGGCCCTCTGCCTTGCACAGGACTAGGAACTGTCCAACCTCACCTCCTGCTCCCAGGGCATCCCTTGCAGCCTCATGTCCCTTCACATGCAGCGTAAGGCCACCGTTGCTCCGTATCATCAACACAACATCACTGCAGCTCCCGACGCAGCCCAGTGTCTTTTAGGTCCCCCATTTCTTTCCAAGCAGGTGTCTACAAATTAATGAGGTCTAGAGATAGAGTTATAAATATCTTCTGAGATGATGAATTTTAATCAGGAGCCTCTAATGAGCACAAGATGAAATCAAGAATGAGAATGATGGTCCCCAAATGAATCTTCATTAACAATTTAAATGACTGAGGTCTTAATTAAAGGGCTCAGGACTTAGCTGAGGGATTACAGGTTGCCCAGGGGGGGAATTCAAAGGCTTCAAGACCCCTTTTTTACACAAGGTAGCGAGTTTTTAAATGAGATCTAAAAAAAAGTTAACAAGGCCTTGCTGTTTTATCTGGGTTTGACAGCCATTTAAACGATGCTCAGATCTTGAAACGGGCAACCTTGGCCTGTCAGTCCCCTGCCACATGCAAGTTCCCAGTCTGCTGTCATTGCCTCACCTCCATGCCCCACTAAAAACTGACTCTTGGGCTGCCCTCAGCATGAGCAGGACGAGGGCATTCGTGTTGCGCTTGGAGTGAAGGCCAGAGCAGCCTGCCAGCCAACCCCAGGGTAGTGCCTGGCTCCAGGATTCCTCATCTCGGGGACATGGCTGCAGGGAGGCTTTGTGACAGATCCAATCCTCTGTCAGATTTATGACTCTTCCCCCTTGCTTAGTTGTTCCAAAACTCTTTCTTTTCCAGAGCAAAACTCTAGGTATGTTCAGCTTGTGTTTGTGAAGAGTTTCAGGGTATGCAAAACCGGATTTTCTTGACAACTGTAGTATTTACCAGAGAAAACATAAGCAAGTATTTGGATTAGGGTATGTTGTGTATGCAAGAGTATGTATTTATTCACAAGCATTTTTATGGCTTGTAGGCACATGCACATGTGTGAGCTACCCAAACTCTGCTGGAGCACACCCAGACTGCCTTCAGACAGCAATCCTCCCTCCTAAGCACTGATCTTCTCGACAGCACCCAGCCCAGCAGTCACCCTATTCTGGGGCGGCGTGACCCCTGTCTCTATTTCTACTGCCAGTAACATCCCTGCCGTGTCTGGACAGCCCATTGGAACATCATGCAGGTGGCTCTCCTGAGGCTGATGTCTGAAAGATGGTGACCCAACCCAATCTGGTGACCTCTGCTAATGGCAGGGACTGCCTGTGGCTGTTGTCTCTCTACCCTGTTGCATTTAGCAGACTCAAAATTGTAGGGGATGCTCAGAGGTGATTGCAACTCCAGGGCAAAGGAAGGGTTTCAGACCGTGAGGCAAAGAACAGTGTTCAGAGCTCCTGGTCCTGTGCTTCTTTCCACAGCAGCATAGGAAGGAGAGGGGCACACAGTGGTGGAGCCAGAGAGAGGGATTGGTGGAGAGAGACACCCGGTCGAGGCAGAAGTGTCTCCAAAAGCTGTGGCTGGAGCTGCCTCCTGAATCTGATGAGGCTCAGGAGCAGGTATTGCACAGAGGGAAGGCACGCTCTGTGCTGTGCTGTGCTTCACAGAAGCTGTTCCTCGCAACCATCTGCTCTGGCTCTCATACCTCTGCCTCTCCCACACCCAGGAGCTCAAGGAAGTCTATCTGCAGTGGCAGTTTGAGGAACCTGTGTGAAAAACAAGCAGAAATGTTGGAGCTAGGTTCCCTGGTTGTTTGTGCCTAGACAACAGCCTCTGTGGGGATTATCTGATGAGTAATAAAGTCTGAACTTTGACATGTAGCCTACAGGCCTCTATGAAGACCTGGGTCTCCTCTGCCCTCCTACCAAAAATCTCCTAGGAATGTCATATCACTCAGAACTGTCCTAGATGTTTGGAGATGAAGCTGGACAAATTTTCAGAGGGCTGAGAAACACACATAGATACACAGAATGCAATCCCATGACCTCTGTTTCCTTAGGAAACTTGGCTAAAATGGACGGATGCACTTGGAGAGCGAAGCGTGAGCCCTTTCCAAAGGCCTGGCTGAGCACAGGCTGCTTTGGAGCCAAGATAAAAGCATTATAAAACCCGCAAAAGCCCCTGAAATTGTGTTCTGAGTCCCACCCTGGGCTCTAGGTTGGAAAGTTGCCATGGCTCAGGTGGGGCAATGAAATTGCCTGGGAGCTTTGAATGACCGTAGCCTGGAGCGGATGCAGTAGGACCGAGCACTGGCTCTGGCAGGTCCCTGTGAGGCAGTGGGGCTGGGAACCAACCTGGGGTGTTGCGCAGGGGGTTTGGCTCTGAGTGAGGCACAGGGGTGCAGAGAAACTCTGGTGAAGTCTTCCCTCTTCTTCAGTCTCATAACAGAGGTCAGCATGTGAGGCTGTGCCCAGGTGCTTCTGCATCCTGCAGAAGCCCCATGGCCCCTGTAAGTGCTGAAAAGCCACAGTGAGGTCTCCCCGAAGTCATCTCTTCTCCAGGCTGAATGTCCTTTGGGAGAGAGTACTGGGCTGTGAACAAGAGGCAAAATCTCTGTGTCTTGACAGCACGAGCAAGACAAAGCAAGTCCTCACCGGGCACAGGGGCACTGAGCTGCGGTGGCTCATTTATCCTCCCCACGCTCTGTGCCCTCAGGGCTCCTCTCCACTGAGCTGTGTCTCCAGGCAGACACTCAGGTTTCTGTGGAGATGGGGGAGGCAGCGGGGCGGTTATCTGTCTCAGACAGCGGAGATCTGCAGGAGGCTCCCTCCCTCATCCCCTCTGCCTTTACAGCCAAGGATCTGGGGGATTTCGGACACCTCCTCTGCAGCAGAACATGTGGGAAGGGCACACAGCAGACGCCAGTTTTGGGTCTGTGCAGGGGTAGAGGCTTGCCTCCCATCCATCATTCCCTAATCAGATGTTGGGACCGAGGTATTACCTCAGCATCAGGACTGGTTTTGTTGTGTAAAATAGCTATGGAGATGGCAGGGAGCAGGAGTTGCGGCAAAGGAGCGTGAACGGGGTTGGGGGAAGGACGGATGGGATGTGGTGGTCCCTCACAGCCCCAGAAAGGTGATAGCACCGTCAACTTGGAAAGTCCTTTCCAAACTCAAGGAGTCGTCCCGAAGAGTCTGCAGTGTGTAGATGGGGATAAGCAGGGTGGTGGAGGCAGAGACCTAGTACTAGGCAATACAAATGGACATGCTAGTGACTTTAAAGGGAATTTCCTCTATTTTTTTCCTTTCCTTGCTGATCTATTCAGTTCCCAGTGATCATGTCTCCCAGATCCCCATCTCCCTCTCGAAGGGGGAGCAAGCTCCTGCCTGAAGGAGCGAGCTGTCTGTGCATCCAGGGGTTTCAGCATGACGTTCCTCGTGGGCACCCTTGATGGGCAGCAGTACGTGGGTACAGATGGGCAGTGACCCCTGGCAAATCCCACCAGATGGGTGAGATGGGGCTTGGAGTAGGATACAGGGATCAGCATGGACACATCTCTATCACTTTCTGTAAATGAGCCCCAGGCACCTCACGGCTGAGCTGCTGTCCGCTGACAGATACCCCATCCATTGATTTGTGACTCTGCCCCACAGTGCACCTCCAGGTGCTGAGGATGCCTCACCCACCCCAGGCACTGCCCACGCTTTTCCCCTTGCAGAAACTCGGCCACCCTGGTGCCTGTGCAACCTGCTGCGACCTGGGCACAACTCCCACAGCCCCGAGGTGTGAGGGTGACTTCACCAGCTGTTCGGGGCCGGTGCGGGGAAGGGCGGCAGCTGTGGGGCTGGTGGGGGCTTACACCTATCACTCTGTAACTTCTGACGGAGCCTGGATTTGCTGAAATGTTCACTGGATTTTTTCCGGCCTGCTGGGGCCCATAAATCTGGCTGTGCAGAGGCCACTCTTGCTCCTTCCCCGCGGTGAGCGGGGCTGATATTTTTCTTGGAGGGCGAGAGTGGTGCAACCCTCCTTCCAGCACCTGCTGCTACACTCAGAGCCGCATTCCTGAGTGGCGGCAGGAACGGGCCCGTCTCCACCAATGGAGCTGCCTCTCCCAGAACAGCACCCAGCAGGGAGAAGGAGATGCTCTTCTCCCTTCTCCCAGAAAAATCCCTTTTTTCTATTTATCAGCCTAAGGTGTCCCCATTAGGCTCCAGTCTTTGGAGAAGCAGGGAGGTCACCAGCAGTGTCTCTGATGTCTTCTCCTTGGACAGAGGGATAGAAATGACCTGTGGGTGCTGAGCATCCTGGGCACCTCGGGTTCAGCCCGGGGAACACAGCACCAGGGTGCTTAGTGGGACTCTCCTTTAGGCATGGATCTCTCCCAGACTCACATCTGGTGTTCAGGAAAGCGTGCTGCTGGCATGGGGAACTCTCAGATCCCACAGGGAATGATCTGAGACCCCCATCAGCTTTGTAGGGTGGGGATGTGCCTCTGGCTGGGCTGTCCTGAGCTCCAGGTGGATGGAGAACCTGCAGAGGCTGTGGGAGCACCAGGACTGTCCCTGGCAGGGAGGTGGCTGGGCTGAGACACCCCGGTTACAGCAGGTCTGCAGGAGAGCTGTCTGCTCATGTCATTAACATTGCTCTCGCAGATGTGGACCTACAACATCCCATTGCTTTTCTTCCATTTATCCTTCACCAGGCTCTTCCTGCTGCGAGCCAGCCGGGACCTGTGGATGATGTACAAGTGCGAAGGGAAGCGCGTGCATATAAGAGAGGGCACTGAGGTGCACCCTGAGGCAGTGCATGGAAAGCTAACAGCACAGAGAGCTCCTCCGTATGCCTGGGCTGTGTTACATGCCCCTCTGCAAGGAGCCTCTGCTTTCCTTGCAGAATGAGCAATTGTTTCAGTAATGTGCCAGAGCAGTTATTGGCGTGTCAGGCTGGTACAGAGGGGCTGTAAAATCAGGCCCTCCTGACCCACAGCCAGCATTTGTCAAAAGGAAACCACCTGTCTGGAGAAAAAGGGATTTATGTTCCTCTTCCTCCATCCCATTCTTGCAGGCAGAATGTCAGTTCCATGTGGAGTCCAGTGCTACAAAAAGCACTCACCTGTGGCTTGTTTGGCTGCATTCCCCTCTGCTTCTAACCTGGTGTCACACGCCTCGCAGGTGTCCTGAAAAGCTTCACTTTCTGGCCCCAGAAATGCCCTGCGCTTTTCCATGGTAGCACAGTGACAAGTCAGGAGGGTTTTGCATGGGGCTTCAAATGGCTCTGCTCTCCAGGCTTGCTCGGCATGGGGATGCAGTGCCTCTGTGGCTGTTTGTCCAGGAAAACACCCCATGCTTTCCCCACATCTTTTTTCTTCTGTTTGTTTCCAGGGATGTTTAATATGAGGAGTCTGAAATCCAGCTTCAGACAAGAATCATCTCCAGCAGGATGGCTTTTCTGCTGACCACCTCCCATGGAAGACCGTGCATCACTGCAGATCATGCACTGTTGAAGATCATGCATCTTGAGCACAAGGAAACAGCTTGTTCCCCAAGCAGTGTTCTTGCAAACACGTGTCAGGTGTCTTACAGACAGATCAAGCTTGGACGTGGGATGCAGTTTTGTTGCTATTTAAACATGCATTCTCTTGAGCTGCCAAATTTGGTCTAAAAGATTCAGATCACCTCTTGGTCCCCTGGGTGCACTGCATGCTCACCTGGGAAGGCATTTGCTGTGGTTTGAGCTGGCAGGCCTGGAAANCTGCCGGGTGTTATCAGCCTTGTTTTCCTTCTAGAACCAAAACACAGCTTTGTAGCAGACGCTGAGAGAAAGTTTCAGTTAGAAACTAAGACGGCATTCCAGCTCCTGCCACTTTCTGCCTGCATCTTTTCCCACCTGCAGATCCCCATATCCAACCCCATGAACGCCAGCAGCACTGGGCCATTTATGCTGCCTGCCAGTTTGGATCCTCAGAGCGTGATGGCCTCTCCTCTTCACAGAATCACAGAGCTGTAGGGGTTGGCAGGAGCCTCTGGAGATCCTCTAGTCCAACGCCCCTGAAGTAATTCCTTAAAGCAAGATGCACAGGAAAGTGTCGAGGTGGGTTTGAATCTCTCCACAGAAGGAGACTCCACCACCTCTCTGGGCAGCGTGTTCCAAGGCTCAGCCGCCGCCTGGGTACAAACATTCTTCCTCATATTAACACGGAACTTCAGTGTTCCAGTTTGTGCTCGTTGCCCCTTGTCCTGTTGCTGGGCACCATTGAAATGAGCCTGGTCCCATCCACTTGACCCTCACGGTTTAGATATTTAAAAGCATTGATCAGTTCCCCTCTCAGCCTTCTCTTCTCCAGGCTGAACAGTCCCGAGGCTCTCAGCCTTTCCCCATCTGGAGATGGAGATGCTCCAGGCCCCCAGCCATCTTTGTGGCCCTCTGGTGGGCTCTCTCCAGCAGTTCCCATCTGCCTGGAACCGGGGAGCACAGAACTCTTATTGTGGGATGTGCCCCAAGGCTCACTCTGAGATTTCCATTCCAGCTGTGTCATTTGCTGGATGGGCTCTTGGGTTACTCAAGAAGTACCTTCCTTATGAAGTTTCCTATTAGAACCTTCATCTGTGTGGAGAGTACAGCACCTATATAATTGGGCTGCAGGTCCGTTAAACCTCTTGGGCCAATTAGCCAAAAATAACAAAACATGGCAGGCTTTCAGAAATACAACTACCTGTTTCTTTGGATGAGGATCACTCTGTACTCTTTGCCTCCAGGAACGTTCTGTGGTTTGGTGTTCATGAAGATTGGATGCAGTTGCCCAACCTGAGCCAAGCCCCCATTTCATGGACGAGACACACAGGGCCTGAACCCACTCCTCGAGCTATCACCTGTTGCTGAGTTTTGCCTGGTGGATTGGTACAAGGCGTAAGTTCTGCAGGAGAACAGCTTTATCCCACCATCAGCTCCAGATGGCTGCGGTGCCAACCTCCAGACATTCCCACGACAGGTGATGGCTGGGCAGCCTTGACCTGGATGACACAGACCTTCAGGCCAAGGTGAGAAACCTCAGGGGAGTGCTTGTGTGAGATGCCCAGGTAGGAAGAGCAGGGTTTGAGGGGGCTGGATTGCAATGTGCACCCAGATTGGTGTTTCACAGCAGCTGGAAGTGCTGCCTGGTGTTTGCTTTCTTTCTTTCATCACTTCCAGATAAAAAAATAAAAAACAAAGAAAATAACAAAACCCACCTGAAATCTCTGAAAACAGTGAAGTTAGAAAAAAAAACAAAAAAAGAAAACCTGAAAAGATCAAGGGAACTCGGAGAGCTTTATTTTCTAAGAATCTGGGATTATTTTTGGGAGGGGAGGTGGAGCAGAGTAGTGAAAGGCAGCATAAAGCCCTTGCTCCTGATCCCATTGGGCTGTGGGTACTGTAAGACTGACGTGTCTCCTGGATTCAGCTGGGCACGTCCCAGGCTGCGGAGAGCCAAAACTCGGATTTATTTCTGCAGTTTCATATTATCTGAATGTCCTGCTGGAATGGCACCAAACCGCAGTGCTGGGAGTTTTGTAACATTATTTTCTACTGCAGCAAATGGTGCTTTCACATTCCACACCCATCCTGGTCTTCCTGGTCAAAGGGTCAGATGAGGTCGAACGGGTCACTACTTCTCCTACAGCATCCAGACGTGAGAAGCACCCTCTGCTCACACACTTGGCACACGCATCCTTGGGTGCATCTGTAGTCGTAGCACACACCTATGTAGCCAACAGGAGCGCCCCACTCCTCACAACTTGGACAGAGCCTGGTGGGTGGCTTTCTGCCCTCCCATCTGCTCTAGCACCTCCAAATATTGCTTCATCTCTGCTATGTACCAGTTCCCAAGCGGCACAGGCCTCAAGACTCACTTAGGAAGCGAAAAGATTAGGAAGGCAAGAGTTCAGGCTGCAGGGAGTCATGTCTCAGCTTCACTGCTGTCTCCAAGGGTGTATGCTTTGATCACACAGCGGTGATTTGTACCTCTGCCCTGAACCTGGCTGCAGTTTTCCTTCCCAGCTCTGAAAGCTCTTCCTTCCCTCTCCAGAAGTACTTCCCCAGCAAGGACCCAGCATCACACAGAATTTTGAGAGAAGCGAGAAGAGGACACCCATTCAGACATGCAAGCTGCAGAGAAATAATATGCCGTCCCACAGCGGGGAAATCCTGGGAAGGCTCATTTCCCACAGCTGGGAGCGCAGGGGACACCAGCAGGCAGATAGGAACATTGGGCACATCTCTGCTCACCTGTAGCTGAGCTGTGCTTGCTCTTTCCAGCAGCCAGCAGATCTCAGGCAAGGCACAGCGTGCAGCTTTCACAGCTCCTTCAGACAGGAGATCCCTGGGAGATTTCTAGATTTGCTCTCAGAACATGCCAAGGCATGGCTGAGTACCACCACTGCAGAATCATCTCACCCAGAACAGCCCCCAGCATGAATACCACCTTCCGCCAGCCCCTGTTCTGCATGCATAGGTTCAGGTCTTCACAGCTCCACACACAATGAATTCTGCAAACTATGAAATAAGGCAAATTACCAACCACTGTGCCCATATTAAAGATGCTGCTGTGAAAGGCACAAGAAATGCTACACTTCGGGGCAAATCTAGTCACAGTGGCCAGCAAAATGTTAGCTCCCACCAGCATATAAGCCAAGTCAGAGGGGAACAGCCCCTAATGCTGTTGATTTTCCTGATAAATTACTGCATTACATAGTGCAGCGACCCCTTTCCACTGGATGCACACACTGCTACTCTAAAAAGCACCACTGGCTCAGATACAACTGCTGTCCAGGAGGAAAAAAGTCACCTTGCTGGCCAGGAAAACTCCACATATGGCTGCAGTGTTTGCTGGTAGAGGAGCTGGGTAGCTGTTGTGCTCTAAGGAGATTTTAACAGAGCCACAAAACAAATCTATCTGCAGCCAAGGAGTTTCTCTTTATAGGGTATCTGAAGTGGCCACTCTGGGGGTTTCTGCATGTAGGACCTCACACTTCAAGAGCATCAAACAGATTTAGAGAAATAACTAGTTCAAAGCTATTACTCCCTCATCCTGAACCCTAAAGCAATTCAGCAAAACATCCTTGTGAAGCATCACAAGTTTGCACACAGAGAAAGGTGGGTAATTCACTCTCAAGCACACTGCTTGCTCCTCTTGCCTGGGAAATGGCTCTGACTTGGAGCAGACTCTGTCTCGCACATGGGTTGCACAATCCTGCTTGGAAGTCCAGGCTGCAAAGTTGCAAAACATGAAGCTGTCTATGGCAGTAAGTCCAGCGACTCATCTGAAAATGAGCTGTTGAGCATATCTGTCAGGATGCCAGATTTTTCAAAAGCATAGACAAAGATAGCATAGACAAGCATGGTTTTAAACAGCATCAAATTAGGAAAGTCTGCATTTCCTAGTGAAATGCACAAGAAAAGCAACTACCATGATGCTTCAAATATTGAGGTTGTCAAGGCATGTGCAAAGTGCTGCATCACCATAGTGATGCTGACAAGGAGATGGAAGAATTGGGGATGAGAAGGATTTATTTTTCGTTTTTCAATGTAATTTAATAAAGAACCTGCTCTGAGAGCTCAGCATGTGGCTGAGCTCCTCGTGAGTGTGGGTGCACATCAGACCCTTGCAGTGGGGAACAGGGGCAGCACTGTGGGGTCTTGTCCCTAGCACCAGGCAGGGCCATCTTGATCTTATGTGCTCAGAAGTAATCCCACACAATTATTCTGAATAAGTGCTGCTTTCTTTGGAAATAAAGAGATTTCTTTCAAAATATCCCATTTTTATGAAATATTGCTTTTCTGCTGCCAAGTTTGATTGGGATTTTTTCCAGAAATCATGATTTTTTAAATTCTCATTTTTGATCTGGAACTCTCCCAAAAAACTCCGTCAGAGAGAATGAAAAGTGCTGCCCCAGAGCTGTGCACTTGCTATTACTGTACAGACAGTTTGCTGCAGACTGTGATTGCAAAGCTGATGCAAGCTGAAAAACCATGAGACTCAAATCTGAAATTGTTCAGACCTCTTCTGATTATAGTTAAGAAGCTAAGTAGCTTGACCTGAGAAATAATTTGAAAGCACACCGTTTAAGCTCTGTGTGGTGTGTCAAGCAGGTTGAGAGCCTGAAAATGACACTCCCAGTGGCTGGGCTGGAAGGCTCCTTCCCAAGGCTTACAACTCGGTGGTTTTCTCAGTTGCACTGACTTCTGCAGAGTCTCTGAGGTCCCGAGGAATCATTTTTCTTTCCATCATCTATGAGGACTGGCTGTGTCTCTGCTCCCTGCTCTGCCCAGAAGCTTTTTCCCAGCTTTTGCTGGGTCACAGCCCCAGTCACTGACTCCTCCTTCTTGTACCTACCTTTGCCATAAAATCCTCTTTTTGCTCCAGGGGGCACACCAAAATACAGCCAGTAATGCAGTAAGAGGTGGAAAAGTACATTTTGCTCAGAGAGGTGGTGGATGCCCCATCCCTGGAGACACCCAGGGTCAGGCTGGGGGCTCTGAGCACCCTGACGAGCTGTGTGTGTCCCTGTGCAGGGAGTGGGACCAGACGGCCTTTAAAGGTCCCTCCCAACTCAAACGATTCCATGATTCTACATGTAAGAAGCAAAATGGAGTGGAGTTAAATCATCAGTGCCCACCATAGTGTGTTCAGTGCTCTGGGCCAACATGCAGAAATGTGTCCCAAAAAAGAAAATAAAGAAATCTTTTTTCCTACAGTGCTAGATTTTCCCACACGGAAACAGGAGTTGTTGGCAGGTATAGGCCAGCCTTTCTGACCAAATGACAATATCCAGTGTCATCATGTCATCAACGCTGACTTCTCTTTCCTGTGTAAATCCCCTAAGCCAGCCTGGTAACGAATTTTCTGTTAGTAAGAAGAGCTTAATCTGTTGAGGAGTTCAAAAGAGGTGCATTAGCACAGCTCAACTGTGGAAGCAAAATAAGCTTCCTAAGAAGAATCCTATCTTAAGCCATTACTTTTCTGTCTGTCAGGGACCAGCACATCCCACTATATCAGCCCTGCTGACTCCGTGTGAGGCTGCGGCCTGCCCCAGGCCCGCTCCCAGGCCCGGTGCCACAGGCCTGCATGGCTGCACCAGGCCTTGTGCCTGCGGTGGGCAGGAAGCGGGGCTTGGCACACGTGATCACACCTCAGAGAGGTGACCTAATGTGGTGCTGGGCCATCCCCAGTGCTGCCGTGCTGCCTATTCCCTGTCTGGATGTGATACGGGCATGTCTTGGTGAGCTGAGGCATTGCCACGTGGGACGGCCTCAGAGCTGTCACAGCTGTGGTCGTGGACCTGGAGGCTTTCCTGAGTGCTCTTGCAAACCAGACCTCCTTCTGTGCCACAAACTGCAGCAGACAGTTGCACCTTTTCCTTTCCACAGTCACTCCAGGAGGTGCAGAGGGGCAGCTGGACTACTATTTTCCTACCTTTTGTTGTTGTAGCCATGCTGAGGGGTAACAGCTTCCTCCACGTGCTGGGATCAGCACAGATCCACATAAGATGATGTGATGAAAGGAAAAACACATTTTGCCAAGCATTTTTGCAGTGTTTGCTCTTCATTGAGAACCATGCTGACTGCCCCCCAGCCTGCTTTGCCATGCAGGTGGGCCATGGCAGCACCAGGTGGCTCCTCCATCACGTCTCTTCCAGACACAGTCGCTGCTGGTGGCAGGGGTGACAGCAGCACTGAGACCACTGGAGCCATCACTGTCCATCTGGAAGATGAAGAGCCTCCTGCATGGCTCAGGGCAGGTCCCTCGCTCAGATTTGGCCTTTTGCTTGTTCTGTGTGCAGCAAAGGTTTGTTGCCAATTAATGCGGCAATGCAGCATGTTGCATAGGCCTGTCTCCAAAGGGTGACCTGACTCCCCTCCCTGCTTCTTCTCCCTTCTGTCCCTTCCTTTGCTCCTTCCTGCTGAGTGCAAAGAACAGAAATGACTGCAGCAGCTTCCAGCATTTTTGCAGGCTGACAAGTTGGGGCTGGGGGACCCCCTCCCCCCGCAGCCACTGCTATGTGTAAGTGTTTTATTGTTTGCCTGTTGAGGTGTGAATGAAGTAATGGGCTTTCTCCATCACTTCATCCGTCTCCGGCTGACAGCTTTGCTTAGACACATTGTGCTGTTCTGTATAAACCCTGTCACCTTGCCATCTCCAAACAGACAGCTTCCTCTGGGAAACTGTAATCAAGCCCTCCTGAGCACTCAGCTAGCACTGTCCACGGCTCGTAAATCACTGCGGCTTTCCTGGAAAATCAGGAGAGAAGATAGACAGACTGACACGCGTGCGCCCAGCCGCAGAGCTGTGGGGAGCGTGGCAGTCCCATGGCTCCTGTGCGAGCGGGCAGGTGCCATGGGGCCACTGGCGCTGGCTGTGAGCTCCTGGGCATCGGGGCCTTCTGGGAGGGAGGAAATTTCAGCTGTGGGTGTGAGGGTGGCTGGATGGGGTGAGGGGACCTCAGTGAGGTGAGAAAATGTCTGAGCTGACTCTAGTCCTGCACCAGCTAGCACTGCCTCCATGTGGGGTAATGCCTTCAGCGTGCCTGAGGTTGCAGGCACCCATTGTGGAAGACAGGGCTGGCCGAGCCCCACTTCTCCTCCATGACCCCCTTCTCCATTCCTCCCCACGTCACCCTCGGTGGTGGTGGGGCTGCCTCATGCTCCACGGCCTTCATGCTCAGCAATTAAATGGACAATTCCCTTCCCTTGGTGGTGCTGAAGTCTGTCCTGATACCAAATTGCTGCCTCACATGTGCATCATGGATCTGGCTGGACTGCTGGGACATTTGTTTTGGCATGTCCCAAATTCTCCACTATCTCAGGGTGATGCTGGATGCCCCTCAGCCAGGCACGCTGCTTGAGGGACCTGCAAATGGTGCTGCTGGGACAGGATGAGCATCCCCTGTGAGGTGCTATGGGACACATGAACCAGCCAGCAAGAACCTTCTGTCTGAGGGTCACAGCCCCACTCCTTTTATCCACAGCCCGTGTCTCAGCCTCACACTGCTCAGTTTGTGCATTGTGCTGGGCCTCATGGTGTGCTGGCTCTGCCTGGGATCTGCTGGTGCTCCCAGGAGCAGAGCTGCCGCATAAAGCTCTCAGCTCCGGGAGAACAGTGCACAGGGCTTTCTGCCAGCGTGTCAGGAAGCAAGCTGGGTGCTCCTGCTAGCAACCCAGAATGTCAGGAGTCACTCAGAGCCCAGCAAGGACTCTCTGAGGACACCTGGTGCTCAGGTATTTTGGGGAAGATGCTGGGCCAGCTTCAGATGGAAGGTGACACGCCTACGCACGTGGCTTCTCGTGAGCTGGAGCCATGCGTGCACCTGTGCAATGCTCTCCTGGTGCCATGGTCACTGTGTCCTGACCAAGGTGGCTGGGTGCACCTCCAGGCATGCCCTGCTTCATGATGGACCTGTGTTTACGTCAGAGGAAGATGCCCATTTTGGAGGAAAACGAGGCTTTATGGACCAAAGTCCTCATTTCACAAGCCCTTTTCCTTGGAGTCCATCAGCAGGCTATCAAGGCTTGCCTGAGCCTGAAGCTGTGCTGGAGGTGCTGAGCTCCAGAAAACTGGCCAGGAGCTGTTTGGAAGCTGCACCTCTCAAGCTGCAAAAGGAGATGAAGGAGACTCGTTGGTCCAGAAGAGAGTGCTGGGAGCCATGCCTGGCCTGTGATGATGGAGCATTAACTACTGCTGAAGCAGGAGACAGGGGAAGGCAGGAGTCGGGGCTCTCTGTGAAACACAAGCGGATTTTATGCCTCCTTTAGGATCCAGCAGCAGTAGGCTGATAGCGAGCTAGAGCACGGTGCATTAACCTGGGATTAGGAGAAGAGTAACGACCGCCTGCCCGGTGCTGTCATCCCTCAGTGTGACAGATGCTTAAAGATTCCTCCAGCACGATGCTGGCGGCGGGGCCGGGCAGGGGCTTCCCTTGCACACACCGGTGCGTGTGCTGCCCGCAGAGAAGCTGCTGGCGGGGGGAGGAAGTGAGCCCGGGCCCCGAATCCCCAGCCCAATGCAGGAAACCATCAGCATGATATGCAGCCCTAATTAGAGGGGAATAAACTTAGTAAAGAATTCAAACATAAATTTGCCCTTTCTGATTTCAGGCTTCGCACATGTTCACGAAGCAGACGGGTTCCCCCAGGACCCTGTACTGAGCTCTGCACTGTCTCTGATTTATAAGGTCCTCTTGGACATGTTAAATATAGTATTAAGTATAATAAATGTAGATCACTTTCCTAAATATTCTGTGATTTATGCCCAGGCTCCTTCCCCTGAGAGCTGGGCTCATAAATCCTCTGTGCAGAGCTGTCGCAGGGGGCACATTTCCTCAGGCGGGTTGGAGAGTTAATAAACGGGAAGGGAGCACCAAGTGTGAAAGGGAGCAGGAGAGAAAAGCTGAGCTAGGGAGGGTCAGAGGGAAAGCAGAGAGAGCTGAGGGGATGGAGAGAGAGCTCCCATTGCCCTTTTTTGGGCACTCATGG
The DNA here is from genome assembly GCA_013396635.1 of Penelope pileata. Classification (NCBI taxonomy): domain Eukaryota; kingdom Metazoa; phylum Chordata; class Aves; order Galliformes; family Cracidae; genus Penelope; species Penelope pileata. Next base: position 347,734 of record WBMW01003620.1, read on the forward strand.
CATCCCCATGTTGGGCAGCAGGGTCCTGTGTCGCTCTGGGGAAGGGCCGTGGATGTCTCACCACACCAGCCAACATAACAATAAAAAAGTCTTCAGAAAGGGTCCTGAAGCTCTGGGCATTGCTGTGGAGGCAGGGCCAGTGTGTAGGAAATCCTTCTGTGTCTTGCAGCTAGTGGTTTGGAGAGTAGCTTGGCCAGACCTCCTCCTGTGCCTGCTTAAAACATCCTGCAGATATGGGCTGCTCTTTGCTTCCGTTCTTTCTATGAAGATTAAAGAGGAATGTGCCGACACAGAGGCTGGAGGGTGTGCAGGTAACTACTGGAGTCCAGCTGCTGGGAACTGGGGTGGGCTGTCCCTGCACCCTGCAGAGCACAGCCTAGGGGAGCGATGCCCTTTGGGGTGCCCAGGACAGCTGTCCACCCCTTCCCTGGGGACCACGATGAGACCTACACGCTGCGATGTGCTCTGAGAGATGGGGCAGATCCCAGTGCCCTGCAGTGGGGCTAACCCCAGCACAGCCTGGAGTCAGGGCTGTTGCAGAGAGGGGATGAAGGGGTGTGAAACAACAAAGGAAGATGCTTTGCACATCTCCCTGCAGCTGTGGCAAGGGCTTTTCCTTCACCAAGGCTGCCTTCTTCTCTCTCACGGCTTCCCTTGCCACCCATGGCTGTGGCTTCAGACATTCCTCCCTGCCCTTCCTCCCTTTCCCACCCCTGGACTCCTCTTTCTCCTCATCCTAGGTGTGATGCACTCCCTTCTGTTCTTCCATCCCCTTATGGCAAGGTCCAGACCTCTGTCCACCAGTCCATCCCTCAGCCAAGTCCTCAGAGACTTTCACCATCCTCCCTGGTGACTCCATTCCTAACAAGAACAACACTGGCTTGTCACCCTGGCCTCTGCCTCCCACGGAACCATCATCTCCAAAGCCAGTGTTGCAGCTTGGGTGTTGTCTGGGGCAGGCTGGGCAGCAAAGGGACTGGGGCCGAAAGCATGCCTCTCCTGAAAAAGCTTGGCCACACCTGCAAGCCTCTGTGCCAACTGATGGGAAAGCAATGCCGTGGGCTAGGAGGGGTTGCAAGTTCAGAGAAGGCCCCTCTGGACCAGAATGGAAGTGGACCTGTTAAAAAAGAGCCTTCCAAAGAGAGGAGAGGGGAAAAATATTGAAGTGAAAAAAAGCAGCAGATTGGCATTGCTGTGCCCTTTGGAGAAAGGCTCATTTGTGATCACAGAGCGTGCTTCCTGAGGAGGACAAGAGAGTGATTTATCTGCAGGAACAAGAGATGGGTCAGGCAGGGAGACAAGTGAAATGAGAATTTGGTCAGAGAAAAGATCCTGTCAGTCCTTGGCACAACAAGGGAGGCTGTTGTGGGAGAGGGGCTCTGCTGTGGGATGCAACGGGCCCTTTTTCTGCAATGATCACACCAGTTTGCCTTCTGGTACATGCAAGGATAATCTCAGCGTGCAGCTTCATAGCTACTCAACCACAGTCAAAGCAGGAGGGCTAGAGCGGGGCACGAGGCCAACTCTTTAATGACCGTGCTCTGCATTACGGATTTCCAGTAAAAATCCATCATGATTAACGCATTGCATTTGTCACAGCCTAGACTTTCATGACAAAAAACATGACTTCTTGGGTTTTCTCACAACAAGTCATGTTCTTTGTAATCTAATAAGCACTGCTCCCCCACAGTCCTTTACAAACTCAGCTCTGTTTGGTTCCCGGGTCGTCACAGATGGGAAAATGACCAGAGCTGTGAAACGCTTTCATGCCATTTGTCAAGTTTTATTAAATGGCTTGGAATATTTTTATTACCAAACAAGGGCTTCTCAGTGGGACTGGGGACCCCACATGGGCCCTCCTCGATCTCCAGGGCTTTTGTGTGTTTTGTGTGACTCTTCCTCCCTGCCCTGCCCCTACAAACAGACAGCCTTAATGAGGAGCTGAGATTTCTCAGCAGCCTTGTTTCAAGCAGGGGAAGCCTAGAGGAGCATTGTGTTCAGGTCTGAGGCAGTTCAGAGGCCTATGTGCAAAACTGACAACAGACTGTGAGGTACAAAACCCCATTAAAGCACGTTTCCCCTATTGGAAAGAGAGAAAAACCACACTGTGCAGATTTGTTTTCGTTGATATCAGCACTGATATCAGCAGAAACTCCCACAGATGGGGGTGAGAGGAGCAGTTCACATCCCTGGTACAACACACCTTCTGCCCTCCATCCCTAGCCATCTCTGCACCGCGTCGTGCCTTTTCATGCCATGCCACACCATCCTGTCCCATCTCATCTCACCCTGTCTCATCCAACATTTCTCAATGCTGCCCTCCTTGTTCCTTGCTTGTAATTATTTTATAAGGTCAACACAAGGGCCCTTGCGTGCAGAATGCATCCTGTGCAGCCAGAGAATCTCTTGGTCAAAATTGTAATGATTTTGCGAATTGAGCAAGAATGTGCAACACTGGCAGTTGATATAAACTATAAAGTAACGCGTTGGTCTCTCTGCACAATATATATGTGACCAGAGGGTATTCTGATCCATGCCACAGAAAGTCCATAAACAGTTTAGCTATTTATTGCAGAAATTGCAGGGATTCAGCAAAGAATGACAAGAATGATGAGGGCTTCGAAAGCCCTTCGGTGAGGAGGATTTGAGAGGCTTTCCCCTACCAGCGGAGATGAATGAGAGCAAAGAAGTCCATCAACGAATGCAGTGTTTGGAGAGGAGGGATGAGACGTGCCAGCCCCCACCTCCCGCACCAGCCCTCAGGATTATGGGGTGGCCAAAGGGGCTGCCTCCATCCAGCTTTGTGATGAGACATGATCCCACTGTAGGAAACTGCTGGCATCATGGACTGGGAAGGGTTCAGACAGCACCAGGCATCATCTGGGAAACAAAACTATCCTAATTGCTTTGGCCAGTCTTTTCTTACAAGGCAGAAGGATGGTCCTTAACCTGGGGCTGGACATCTGGGGAAGTCCAGTGGCACCTCCCATGCTTGTGTCCTGGGCAGTGCTCAGCTAGGGCAGGATTTCCTGCCAAATAGTCATTTTTTTTCTGCACCCATCAGAGGTGCAGTGGAAGTTTCCCAGATGGAAAGGAAAAGTAGGACAATCGCAGAGATCCCCCTGCCTATGTGATATCACACACAGATGATTGCTCAGTGCATAGGTTTCAGGGCACTGATTGGCACAGCTTTACCCCATGATTTTGGCAGTACCTTGAGGGCTGGGACTCTGCCTTCTTTATGACACATAAGATTAACCATGAAATCGACAACCAGTGACCTTGATCAATAAATCAGGGTCTGTAACACAATGTCCTCTAACTCTCAAGGACCAGAAGTGTGATTTGGATAACACAACATCATGCCCAGAGCAAACAGAAACGAGTGAGCAGCTGGGGATTCTGCCTGGGGATGCTGCAGTTTCAGCTATGTGGTCGGATCACTGATCTAGAAACAACATTTTCCTCTTTGCAAACCTCAGAACAGTCATCACTGTGGAGTGTGCATTCCTCTGTTCAGCAAAGACCGATGTACTCTCCAGCCTGATTTCTGAATAAGGAAGAAATATTTGGATTTTATAAAAGTTTGTGTGGGTTGGATAGTTTATGGGATCTGTGGCCTGCAGACTGGTTTGGTTAGAAGGAACCAGTAAGGAAAGTCAGGCTCATCTCTCAGTCCAACGTGTTTTTTTGTATTATAGGTGTCAATCTCTGATCACACGTATATGAAGAGGATCCAAGCAAACTCAGGGAGTGGTCTTGTTCCAGGAGTGGTTGTGGGAAGATGGATGGGAAAGAAAGGACCAAGTACTTTGTTAGGATTTTTTGTTGAGAGACTTTGCCTCTTTCCTGGGCTGAAGCTGATGATGGGAACATTGTCCAGCTGCAGAGCCCACGGAGTCACAGACCTGAGACACCAAGTGCCCCTGAAGCCACATCCAGCCTCTGTTCCTGCTGCCTGCAGTGGTAATGGATCTGCATGTTCAGTGAATTGTACTATAAACTGTACTCTATCCAAGCACTCTTCTGCCCTATACGCTGCTTTTTCACCAAACTGCAAATCACGTGATTTTACCCCTAACAAACACCTGTTTGTATCAACCTCTGCAGATGCTTGCTATATGTTTTCATTTTGTATTCATTTTCATACTTTCTGTCCATACTCCTAAGCACACTCAACTCTTTGCATGTTCCCCATCCATTTGGTGCTTGCAATGTGTCAGGATCTCTCCAACTACCTTGTCAGGATGATGAACATGTCCTACCCACCTGTTTTCCCTTCCCACCACTTTCATTTGCTCCTCATCTTACAAGCAGTTTGGGCATCGCTGCTCAAATCACTTTGGCTCTCTGCCGTCTTTTACAGTGAGATGAAGTGAGATACAACCAAGCTTCACTTATAGAAGTCTAGGGATACTTAGTCTACTTCACTACATTCAAATTAGCATCTGTTAATTAGCATCTGCTAATTTGATGGTACGAAACAGAAAAGCAAACAAGCTAGCAAATGGGGTTGTTACAGATCTGTGCCAATCATTTATTTCTCTTTGCCATTTTGCAAACACCTCTTTGTTAGCCTAGCCTTGGAAGGAGATCCTAGAAACGTACAATTGCAACAAGTGGTCTTTTGCTTTATACAGTGCAGCTTCTGACAGTCGCTGAATTTCTCATGAGTTCAACATTCTGGTTTGGTGCACCATGCCAAAGCTCCCCTGCTGCCACAGAGCATGCTGCAGCATATCCTGTTGCCATGTAAGGCTTCATTTTTGTTTTTAACCTTTTTTCTTTCTTTAAACTCCTGTTTCATACTCAGTGGCAGCACTGAAGAACGCAGTCATTTCTGCAGCATCTGAGTTCATCCATCTGGTTTGCGGAGGGTGGGTATTGGAAAGGATGCAGCTGAAAGCTGTTTGAAGGGGCTGTGTGCAAGAGAAAACAGAAATTTCCTGGACTAAGACAGTAATGCCTGGGGGAAAAGTACTTCTGAAAACACAGGATCACAGCAGGGCTGGTGGAAGAGGCCTCAGGGTTCTCCAGTCCAACATCCCACCAGCAGCAGGACTATCTTCAACACTGTGTCCTGGAAACCCCCATGGGCAGAGATCCTGCACCTCTGTGGGGACCTGTCAGCTGCACTTCGAGACGAGTTGATGGCAGGGCAAGATGGCTCATGCAGGACTGCACTCATGGTGCGTTGTAAGTGTGTGACCCTGTGCTCACCTGAGCTTTAGGAGGCAAAATCCATGAGCTGATGAGGGCTGTATCCACCCCACCTATATCCAGAGCACCCTGGAATCACACATCTGGTGAAGTGAATGACGTCTCAGAAACACGGACTGTTTGGGGAGGGGGCAAATATGTACAGTCCTGGCCTTGATCAAAGCTTGGAGGAGACCCTGGATCAAGACACTGAGCACTGGCCCTTGTGTATTGATGTGGAAGGCTCCCAGAGACCTCACAGCTGCCACTTGTGCGAGCAGAGGTGATTTATGCTGACTTTTCATTTTGTTGTTTAGTAACTTGGAAATCAGCATGGTTTCTTTGTGAGCCTCACTAACGGCCGAGGTTATCACAACAGCTATAAATCCCCCACGATTCTGGATGGGAAATCTCATTATTTGTCCTCTCTCCTCCCCTCCCTGGGCCATGAGACCTGGCAGAGCCACACGAGAGAGGAATTGATTCAATCCAGCTCCAGCTAAAGTGATCAACCATGAATCATCATCTCCTGGAGACCCTCTCCTTTGCTGAGCCTTGGGAAGCTCTGCTGGCTGATCCAGGAGCTCAGGCACTGAGTTTGAAGAAGAAAATGAGCTGGGACATCTTCTGCCCTGACAAGGAAGACTGCTGTGCCAGAGAGATGGAAACCCTTCTTTTTTTGTCCCCTACAGTCATTAAGGGGATGGATTTCTGTTCCCCGAGGCCTTGGGATGTTGGCACAGCCCACTCCCAGATGTCCCTCTGGTCCTGGAGGTCCTGCCTCCCCACTGGAAGGCTTGATGATGGATGAACTCTGCAGGGCATTTTCCTGTTTGTCCTCAAGTGTCATGGTATCAGCTGGGACAGAGTTTAATTTTCTTCATAGTGCCTAGCACGGTGCTGTGTTTTGGATTTAGGAGCAAAACAATGCTGATAACACACTGATGTTTCAGTTGTTGATGAGCAGTGCTCACACTAAGTCAAGGACTTTTTGGCTTCTTGTACTGTCCTGCCAGTGAGGAGGCTGGGGGACACAAGAGGCTGGGAGGGGACACAGCCACGACAGCTGACCCAAAATGCCCAAGGGATATTCCATACTTTGTGATGTCATACAGAACTATAAAACTGGGTAGGGTTGTCTGGGGCGGGGGGACCTGCTCCTTGGGGACTGGCTGGGCATCGCTTGGTGCTTGGTGAGCAATCTCATTTTGCATCATTTGTTCTATATATTATTAATAGTATTTTCCCCTTCATTTTCCATCTTATTAAGCTGTCTTTATCGCAATCCACAAGTTTCACCTTTTTTCTGATTCTCTCCCCATCCCACAGGAAGGAGTTAGTGAGTGCGGGGTTGGTGTGGTGCTCAGCTGCCTGCCAAGTTAAACCACAACATCAAGCTCAGCTCCTGTGGATGGGCTGTGTGGGCTCTCTGTGGGGACAGAACTAGCCAAGAGAGAAGGTGGACAGTGATGCTGGACATACAAGAAAAGCAGGTCTTCTAGAACTAGGTAAGACTGTGCAAGGTCTTCAGCCACTCATGGCAGGGACACTCAGGACAGGACACCAAGCCCCAAAGGGAATTTCTCTCCTGTCTCCTGCTGCCTTTCCATCCACCTCTGTTCCCCAGGATGGATGGATGTCTACACCGCTCTGCCCCTGGCTCTGCTACTCCGATGGCTGTAGCCTTCCTCCTGCTTCTCCTGGCCCTTGGTACCACCTCTCAGACAGATGCCTGAGAGACTTGCACTTAGGTGTGTGGAGAGGATATCTTCCTCCTTGCATCAGCCCAGGGTAACCATGTAGTTTATGACCTCCCTTTGCACTTGGCAGGTCTCTGGAGAAGCTGTGGGTGTCCAAGTAAGTCCTCCTTAGCTGGTACATCTTATACTAATTCCTGCTAAAGCTGCACTGCTGCATCACAGCACACCAGTGAGTCTCACAGCAAAACATATCCTTTACAGTGATTCACTCCCTGCCACCCTATTTTTGGATTACAACAGAAGGGGACAAGCCGCCCTCACCACCAGGTCGTGCAAGTATCTCCATCACAACACCTCCTCCTCACCAGCTCACACCACTAAACTGTCCTCCCCTCAAGTCTCCCCGATGCCCCCCAGCCCCTCCATCCCTCTGCTCTCACATGAGTCAGGAGACAACCCCAGGGGAGGGCACAGCTCTGGATGAGGGTACCGTGCTGGCTTTTCTGGTAACTTTATAATATGTTCCAGATTCCGCTCATTCTCTTCCCTGCTGCGTCCTATCATTTCTCTGTCTTTTTTTGATTGCTGCTGAATGCTGAGCACAGATCTTCATGTGCATATTTTTGTTAGTAGCTCAGTCACTTCATTCTTATGTTCCTACTCAAGTCTTGGATGCATCACTGGGTGCCAGTGACTTTTAATGCTCTTCAATGCACTCATTTATTCCACTATTTTCTTCTGACACCACCGTTGCTCATTTTCTAACCTGAAATGAGCATATCTGGGGTACCTTTCACCCCAGCATCCTCTGTGGCCCTGAGCTATTTGAAGAAAGCACTTAGCTTCTCACTGCTACTTTTTGCCATCACTCCCCGTCTCTCTCCCAGGATTTCAACTACTCACAAACATTGGATTTTATATAATGTTATGCATTTTTATTGTTTCTTTTTTTTTCTTTTTTTTTTTTTTCTTTTTTTGCCGTTTGCTGTGATGAAATCCCACCCTAATTCCCTTGTTACGTAATCCCTGGCATGCTTTATATTTGCTTCTATTGCCTTTGCTAAGGCTGGATTTCCTTTTTTTTTTTCCTAAAGGAGCCCATTCAACTAAAATACATGATGAAATCTCATCATTTAATCAAATGCTGTTGATTTTCTTTCCCACATGGCCCTTTCTGCTTTTCCTCTTAGGATATGCAATCTTCAAATCCTCATTGATGGGCACATACATGGCTTCCATATCAAAGCTACAGCCTTAAATGAATTTGCCTTTAGGGCTCTTTAAATGAACTCTCCTCATTCATTTATTTTGAAGTCCCACTTTCAAACTCTGAGCAGCCTCCAGCAGTTTTGGAGACAGCGCTTACCCCAGCGACTCTGCCTAATTGTGTTGTGATCGCTGGGAGTTAATAGCTCACCACTGGCAGCTTCTTGAACTGAAGTCTCCATCTGACTTCGGAGTAAGGGCAGAAACGACCAGATACCTATTAAAAACAAACCCAAAAACAATTAAACAACTCATGCAGTAGTCATAACTCCATGTATTACTGTCTGGCTTGGATCAGTCACCCCTGCCTGAACTGGAACCCAAACAGCTCTTACTGTGGTTGTAGCTATTTGTGGGAGAAATGTCACTTTTGACATCAGCCATTACAGTTTTGTGGGACACAGATGTTTAATTACGAATTTAAGCAGTTTTGTCAGATGGGTTCTGGATTCCTTGATTTAGAGGTCCAAACTGAAGACATGATAGTGAGGCTTGAAACAAATATTCCCCAAAATACAGCAAATTTGAAAACACTTCAAATCAGAATGAACTTGCAAGCACAATTATATTCATGTCTGGCTGAAACGTTTGCCTCAGAAGGATCCCTTATAAAAATACCCTCTGTTTCATGGCAAGAACTATTCCCCTAAAGGCCTTGCTGGGCCGTCCCCAGCTCAGAGCCCTGCAGAGCTCGGGGCCGAGCTGCAGGCCACATGGCAGAGCCGCCAGGCCCTGTGCAGGCCCTGCCAGCTGCAGACGGAGCCAGCATTCCTCAGGCGGCAGCCCTCGGCCCCATGAAAAGCCGCGATTCAGCTGCCCGCGCGCCGACTACCTGACACCTTCCCCAGCACAAAGAGGGCTTTCTGCGCCCTGCAGCCAGGGAAGCGGTGGGCACTGAGAGCCTTCCCTCACGGAGAGAGGTCACACAACCCACATCCTGCGCACACCCCGAACAAAACTTTCTTGTCTGGGGGCAGCGGGGTGCGCGGCCTGGGGCAGGTGGCTGCCAGTTGGCCTCGTGGCTCCGGGCCTGCTGCTCCAGGCCTGCCAGCTGCTGAACACCCAGGGCCTCCAGGCCTTGCCCATGTCACCGGGATGGTGAGGCCCAACCTGCAGAGGTTTTAGAATCAGTGATGCCTGTGGCTGGGCTCTGAGCTTCTGAGTCAGGCTTGTGCTGAGGCCTGCACACCAGAGTGGGCAGACGGCCATGCTGGTGGGTCAGATGGGGTGTGATGATACACAGGAGGTGTGTGGTAATCCCAGCACTGAAACACGGCTTGTGATGCATGGAGGCTAACTCATTTAGGGAGGTGTCTGCTGGGGAGCACTGGCAAGGCCGTTAGTCTTTCTATTATCTTCTTTGCTCTTCCCGTTCCCCTGGAGAGCCGAAGTTGGAAGTGGTCCACAAAAGCTCCCTCACCCGCCAGTGCCAAAACACAGACAACAGTGCATGACACAGACCCTGCAGGACATAAATTTCTCTGCTCAGAGATCCTGCATCATTTCTGCTTTTCATCCAGGGACTGTCAAATGCAAAGTACATAAACCATCTAAGAGGAGAGGACCAGGACTCAGGGCTTCCTTGATGCAGCTGAGAGCCAAAACCTCCAGACAACAGCCAGGGCTCCTCATGCCTGCTCTCTGTCTGTGCCTCTGAGCCTCTTCCTGGCTCCTGAGTGGTCTCCTGGTCTGATGCTCCCAGTGCTGGGTGTAGGAAAGCTGCCTGGGCCCCATACCCAGCTCCCCTGCTAAACACAGAGGGAACCCAGCCTTGCAAAATCTTGTCTTGAGCCAAACTCCTAAAATTCAGGCTGTGCAATGCAGAGCACCAGAGCTTCCCTCCTTCTTGGATCTGGTCTGGTGAAACTCACACTTGGGGTGCATGTTGACCTCATCCAGCTTTGCTCCATGCCCTACGGTCAGCCGGGTGCAGAAGCACAAGGGCAAATTATCCTTGCCAGTCAGGTGTCCTGCAAGTCTCAAGCACTGCCCAAATAGGCTCAGACCATTAAGAGATACTGGGGAGATGCCGGAAGGCTTTGCATTCCTTCTGAATACAAGTCAGGTGTGACTTAAAAGTCACAACTCAGGCAGGTTGGCTAAGGAGCCAAATGCAAGACTGCTCTCAGTGAGATGTGAAAAACCTTTTCCTGTCTCCCCTCATCATCAGTCTGACTTTTATTGCTCTAATGAACGCTCCTACAGAAAGCACATGTGTCTTAAAATATGCAGATCTATTCTCGGTTATTAGGCACATTTCCAAAGCAACAACGGAGCACTTAGGAAGGGAAGCAAGAACTGCTCTGAGCATCTAGATAAGATGCTGAAGTCCCAGGTAGTTATCATGGGATTCCTTTTCCAGATGTGTGCAAATTTTGGATGAGTGCGTATAAGCGCGCACCCCAGGACAGCTCACATGTCTCATGGCCATATCTCTCTGTGTGCAGACTGCTGGATAAGTGCAATACCTTCTAACCCTACAGAAGGAAGCAGAGGAGTCTTGCACCATCTGTACATAGCACCTGGGAAGAGCAAAATAATTCAGGCTTCAAAGACTGCTGTGTGTGGCCTCCAGCTCCAAGATCTCAAGAAGGGATTGTATCAGTGGCTTCATGGAGGCTGAAGGAGTTTCTGGTCCCAAGAGAGTGGTGCAAAACTGGCCATGTGAATGGAGAACATTGCGGTTTAACTGCTTAGGGGCAGGTCCCTCCATCACTAATGCAGCACCCCAAAAGAGCCCAGTCACTTTGGAGCTTGTAAAGCCTGATATTGGGATGTTCTCATGTGAGCTGCAAGCACTTTTCTGTTGGAGAGGTTGGTGAGAGACTGAACTGTGCTGCTATTGCTCTAAGTGGTGTCTGCTTGGAGGTGGCCAGCAGACATCTCCCCACCTCCTTTCTTTCCTTCTGCATCTCAGCAATTCCTCCCTTGGCTCTTTCTTTCCCTCTTCTGCTTGGAGCTTCCCCATGGAGGCAGCCAGGACAGATGCTATAAACAGGATATGGGCTCTCTGGAAATCTGCAGCAAGCAGGAGCAGCTAAAGGTATTTAATACTATCCCTGCAGTAAACAAGGATAAAGGGGGATCAGCTGTATGGAGCAGGGAGTCAGCATCAGATGGGGTTGCTCTGCCATACTATTTACTGAAACAGGAAACAAATATTTTTTTGGCTTTTGCCAAAGAAAGATTTCCTTAAAAATGTGTTAATATTAGAAGTGAAAATGTAGCTTTTAAACATGTTAAGTGGCCACGTTCACTGGAGTTTTATTTACTATATAAAGGTTAACATTGGTCTGTTTATCCTACGGATGAGATTTCCAGCAAATTACAAGAAGGGTCATATAACAGTCAGCTCCTGCTTGCCTGAGCTTATTTGCCAGAGCCAAATCCCTAGAGCCTGTGAAGCTGGGGCAGAGGGAAGGGATAGTCCAAAGGACACTGAGAACTGGAGAAAAGAAATAACAGAGCTTTAAGTTGCTTCAAGTTCACTCACTGGGAAGGTGGAGGCTGGGCTCACCCAGGTGCTGGGATGGGGTGGGGATGCAGAGATGCTGTATTAGGCCTTTGCCCAGAGAAGTGAGAATGGCCAATTAGAGGAAAGCTGAGAACACATCATCAGTGCAAGAAGCTGATCTCCCCAAATACTAACCCCAAAGAGCCAGCTGAAAGCCTGGATCAGGATATTTTATCCCTTGGCCAACACTTCTTACTTGGTTTCACTATGATTATTCTCCTGGGTGGTTCTCCAGAGAAACATCCCATCTCTATCTCTGAAATTTCATTCGAGTGCATGGTTGCATGAGAGCTGCTAGGGAAGCACACTGCTCCTCACACTGTGAGACAGCCTCTGGTCACGTTGCCTCCAGCTTGCCTGATGACCTGCTAGGGCTGGTCTCAGGTTGCTCTGAGACACCATCATCCCTTCCTGGGCCAATGATGTGGACCAGGAAGGATGTCCCAGAACCTGTGCTGAGGGAACACAATCATTTCTATTTCTCACACCAACATGCTATTCCCTGAGGTGTCAGGATACCTTGCATTTCACCCTGTCCCCTGTGATCTGGCAGCCCTCTGCCTTCGATGTTCTTGCTGAGATCACTCCATCTCCTCCTGTCCATTTTGGCACTTCTTTCTGCCTGCAGCCTTCCACACTGCCCCATGGGAAGCTGATTCTCAAGACAGTCACTAAAGTCCTGGCAAATTATTCTGCGTTAAAAAATACATCAGAAAATGGGTACATTGCTGAAAACCCTGTTGTCAGCATCATAAAATCCCTACTGAATGGAAAGTGCAATTTTTCTCTAATGAAGCAGTGCTGATGCAATCAAGTAACACTGCTATGTGGAAGAAATGCGTTAGACAAATTATTAGCCCTAACATAGAAAAATCAGGGTAACCATCAAAGGCTTGAGATACCTAGGAGGTTGAATTAGGTAATTTGCTACTTTTCTGGTCTTAAGCATAATGACTTGCATAGCGTTGTTAGCTGGAATCAGCACGACCTCACAATGGTCCCAGCAGAGGACAGGCAGGGGGTAGGCAGTGGGGAGCCTGGATGTACGGCTGTCAGCTGTGCTTGGGATCCCTGAGAGCTGGTCCTGGCCAGTGGTTGTTCAGCACCTGGGGACACCTCAGCCACTGGTCTGCATGGTCATTTGTTGAAGCGTTTGGCACCAGAATGCGAAATACAATCTTCTGCACATCCATGACACGGAGTGGCACGCTGACTACAACAAGAGGGAAAATCTGAACCCGATGTGATGAACCAGAGAGATCTGCAAATGGAGATGACCATTCCGCAAGCATCAGGAGCCCTGTCCTGTTTGACCATTTGTGGAGGGCGCCTGGCGTGTTCGGTGTGGTTGGGCACAGTGCTGCCAGAGCCAGCTGTCCTGGCAAAGGGGCTGAGGGTGAACCTGCTGCTCTGAGCTGGCACCCAGCAATGGGAGAAGCCACAGTTCTGCCTTTAGGATTTTCCCAAGGACAATGAGCATAAACCTGCACTTCCCAGAGAAAAAAAACACTGCGCTGAACCTCAGAAAAGCTCCCATCCCAGGGAGTTGTTCTAAACAGAGAGGCCCTGAAGGAATTCTCCAGCATGCCACATTTCCCTTCCCCTTTGTGACAGAGAAGCGGGCTGCACTGCAGGGATGAGGAGAAGGCCTACACAGTTAGATGCCAAAATATCAGGTTAAGCAGGATTGTAGCTTCTCTGAGAGACCAGACCAATTTGCTATGAAAAGGGATGGGCTTCTGTCCTCTTTTGGAATAACATTTTGGGACTTTCCCCACTACATGCAATATATCTCCAGGTGTACCCAGGTGTGAGGTCTCTGCAGACCTCCTCACACATTCAGATAAACCCAGACGCTGACATCTTCCACAGAAAAGGTCCTTCTGCCCTCTATTATTCTTCATCTGGAACGTTTGAGGATGGAGACACCTGGCCTGGCAAGCCCGTGACTTTTTCTAAATCTGTCCAGAAATTGCATAGTGCTGATATGACTTAAGTAAGAGACACAGCTTCGTTTGGAGTGTATGTGAAGCAGCGAGAGACTGTTTAGGAGGAGAAAGATGATTTTATTAATCCCCTGCCCCCAAAACAAAACAAGAACCCAACTGAATTATCTGCTGAACTCAGTGCCATCAATGTCTGTTACCTGTTTTTGGCATTTCTTCTGGAGCTTTGAAGTGCATTGCATCCTCATTCAGTCCTTATATTTCTACTACACGTCTCCATTGATGCCCACAGCCGGGTCATTCAAAGAACTCCTAGTACTTCTGTTCTTTGCTGCTGTCATGGCAGCTTGTGCCAAAAAGGAATCCCTTTTGATAGCTTTTCTCCTTTCCGTACATCCTGCTATTGGGCACTCACTCTTGTGAGGATTGTGGCTGGCACATGCTTAGCCATGGGGAACACAAGACCTTGTCATTTTACACGCTGTTTAGTCTGGTGTCTGCTGTTGGTGATGGGCAAGGCTGGCATTATTCCTCCTTTCCAGCCAAGCTCATCACACTCTGAGACAGTCCTGACAGGACAACGGGCACAAAGCAGTGGGTACCAGAGAGGCTTCAGTAATTTTGGTCTGCAGAAGTAAAGCTGGCACAGCCCTCAGCAAGAGTCCATGTCTTACCAGGAACAGCTGGCACAGTCTCCTCTTCCCTCTTCCCCAGGCAAGACTTCCATCCATGTTTCTTTGACTGCAGGGCAAGGTGATGCAGCCCAGGAGTCATCCGGCTTCCAGCCACTCACCCTTCTTTTGCCCAGCTGGTATGACTCTAGTGACATGTCCCCTCTTTCTGGCCAGTGCCATCTTCACACGATTGCTGGAAATGGTGAATTAACAAACCACAGCTCAAAAATATCGAAGAACATGTGGGTTGGCTGTGCTGGGTGGAAGATAATTTCTGGTAAGATCCACAAAACGTCTGGGATTTGTAAATGTTTTCACGATGACTTTGCTCCTCCGAACACTCTCATCTACTGACAAACACGAGCCATGAATCACTGTGAAAAAGAAAATCTTCCAAGCCCTTCACTTACTCCTCACCCAGCTCTGCTAGACTGCCTGCAGGGGTAAAAAGGCTGCAGGGTCACAGTGAAGAAGATGCTTGGCAGCCTCACAGATGCCCTGCACAGGTCCCTGGGCAAAGGAGGTGGTGACACAGCACACAGGACAGAGCAGCTCCAGGCTAGGATCCCTGACACAACTCAGAGCTTACCTCATTTCTTAGAGATGGGATTGCCTTCCCACTACTACAAATGGGGCTGAGAGTACTTTCTGCCTGATATCAGGTGCGATTAGTGATGATTTTCTGCAGACAGGACTGGTTGGGGTCCTGTAGAGCTCCTTGCTGGCTGCCTGCATTTTTTTCCATCCATTCTTAATTTTGGACTCAGGAACAAGAAAAGCTCGAGTGCTGCTACTGCAGGACATCTTGTCACCCTGCATTGAGCAGGACCCTCGGGCTGGAAGGTGACATCCCAGCCAAGCAGTCTGGCTGCTGATGATAGTTCACACAAACCCAAGACATGAAATGCTCCACTGCTGACTTATGAACACAGCAGCTGGCCACAATGCATTGGCTACCAGTGCTCAGCCTGTGGACACACAAAGGATGGGCACACAAGAATTGCTGGTGATCTGGGGACAGGATACTTTGTCTGTCCCTGAGTCCATGTGTTCCCATGGTTACCCTCCTTCACTCATTCTTGTTTCCATTCAGGTCAGGCCAGGAGAAGCTGGAGATGTTTTCCAAGCAGCTGCTGGGGACACATCAATGGCAGCCGGTCCGTGTCAGAGCTTCTCCTGTGGGCTGTTAGGGGAAGCCCTGCTTTACACCCCTGGAGCTCCTCACTCCCCATACCCTGAAATGGAGCACATCCCTGCAGGGTGGACACCCTACAGGTTGCTTTGGTGGCTTTACGGTGTGCTGTGCAGAGTCTACTGGCAACAGCGTGTGTGCAGTGTTGCTCCTGGGGTTGCAAAGTTGCTGCTAAGAGGGAATCAAACTTGGGGTCCTCTCCCTTTTCTGCTCCTCAGCTCTAGTGCTATGCCCTTCTGTGCAAGATACAATTGCTTTTTCCAGATTTGCTGGCTGAGAGGAAGGACGAGCTCTGCCAAGGAGGGCCTCCTGCAGCTTGAGGAATGCATGTATTTATGCCGCTGTGTTTTCCTGCTGTGTCATGAAGTCCTACAGCTCTTCTTTGGATGCATGTGATATGTACCCCACCTGTAAATACACTGAAACCCAGGGATCCAAGCACACAGCAATCCCAGCAAGTCCCTTTATGTTTCCTCCTAAGTCAGCTTCTCTTTCAACATCAAACAATGGGAAATTCCAGGTTTCACTCCCATTTCCCTTTGGCTATGCTATGTTTTGGTTTGCTGAAGCCCCTAAGATCCTAGGACTGGCTTAAAGATTCATCAAGAGGCATGCAGAGGAGAGAAACATCTCTCACAGCTCCATAGGAATGATAGAAAAGAACAGACTCCGATTTCTACTGAAAATAAATTCCCACTTGTGGGAGAGACATGTAAATTTTGTTTGTAGCTTCCTGTTTCCTTGTTAACAACGGGATGTTTGACTGCATCTGCCTCAGCATTGCTGCCTCTCCTTCCCACTTGCACCATAGGAGAACTTCCAGGAAGGGAAAACAAGAACAGAGCCATGTTTTGGTGGTTGACACATGCTCTCAAAGGTGTGACACCTTGTCAGTACTTAGCCATGGCATGGCAGAAGTGCTCATCCCTAAAGCAGTTTCAGAGCTCAGGAAAATGCCTTCTTCTGAATCAGACTGCCACACAGACCTCTCAAAATCCTTCACAGGAGGAAAGCTACTGAGATGTTTTGTTTTGGAAACACCTGCAGTCCAAACAGTTTGCTATTTCTGAAACCAAGCTATTCAGAACTTCCTGCAAACCTGGAAGACACTGTTTCCTGCCAGCTGCTCTGGATGTGGCTAAGGAGCACGGGAGGGCTGGGAGCTGTGGCTTGGACCAGGTGGGCAAGAAAAGCCAGCAGGAAGGTGGGCAGAGCTCAGACAGACACCAGCCTGCGCTGAGTTAAAGTCTGTCCCTCACATGCCCAACGATGCTGCATTCTGCCAAAAAACATCCACCGGTGAGCTCTCGTCCTGTCCCACTTCCTGAGGAGATACGTATCATTTAGCACACTGCAGCAGAGAGGAGGAACAGCCAGAATGGGTAAGAACTCAGGTTCATCTGAAGTCTGAGCATGTGGCTTCTTTGCTATAGGACCGGGAATGCTCTTCCCATGTGGACCTGGAAGTCATGCTCAGGGCAATGCCACAACCTGTACCTTTGTGCGGTGCCTGTGGTGGTGTCCGCAGTCCATAGTATGGCCCAGTTCTAATCCTACAAGGACATCTTCCACTGCTCAGAGTATGTGCCCCTTCTGACTACCAATGCTGTGACATTTCCAGTGCACTCACACCTTCCTCTGCATAGGTTTTCCTGCAGTCTACCTGCCACGGGGTGTCCTCAGAAAAGGCCAGAGATGGAGAACCAACACACTAGGAAGACAGAAGGAAATATATCAAACTCGGAGGCATAGAAAATGTCTCATAATAACAGTGTTCTGTCTAATGCTCTTGGGTGAGTGTCATCCTTGAGTAGTAGATGCTTCTCATCTGCAGACTCACTCATTTCCTTCTCAGGACTTTTGTGATGTTGAATCACTCGTACTCCCAGGACATAACCACTGGTGTGGCAAGGGGGAAGGTCCTCACTTCCACCAGAACTCAGCAGCTCAAATAGTGGGGCAGACCTTTCTGCATGCTGATGTTTCAGACAGAGTTCACTCTGCACGTGATGTGCAGAAAAATGTCCAAAAAAGCATCCCTGATTGCAGCCACAGCACTTCTGCGCTTCCCAAGGGATTCTCTTTCCATGCACAGCAGTGTGGGTTTGGGATCAGCTTTAACCGGTGGCACTGGGCTTCTAGAGGTCATGCTGAGGTTAATTCTAGAGGCCTCATGCTAACGATGCTTAGTCCTTGATGGAAAGGAAGTTGCTTGTGTGGAATTTCCAGCCAAGAGAGGTTACTAGAAAAGATGGGTTGGGAAATCCCAAGGAGTGTTTGTGGTGTGTGGAGAGCAAGTCTCCCTCCAACAGGTACAGTGCAGTCTGGGGGGAAGAAGTTTATTTTCAGGGGAGCTGCCATGAAGTTTTCATTCAGCATTGGAATTAAATTTCACTTTATAATGGGGACTTTAAATATTTCCAGAGCCTGACCTTTTCTGGAGGCTGTTGACTAATTAATGTCTGGTCTGCTATTCTTCAAACTTTCCACATAGTTCAACTTGTTGCCAGCTGCTTTCAAACACATTTTTCAAGAAATTAAGTTGTAATTAAGTATAGTTATTAATGACTGTTTTTCCTGCCTTTCCCATTGGGTTTGCAACCTACTTTGTTCCATGAGGCTGAAAAGATGGCCAATATTTCACTGGGGTGAGTGAAGGAATGTCTCATACGATCTCTGACATGTTGATTTGACTCAGCTCCAGCTCTGTAATGCAGTGTGGTGACCACCAAACTGCACAGGAGAAGCCTGGTAGAACAGCACAGAGTCAGGGCAATGTGGGTGAGCTGGGGCAGGGAGCTCCTTCGCCCCTGGAGACCCAGCGTGCCGGGTAAGCACTTGATGCAGATGGGATGCTCCGTGTCCAGCTCCCCATGGCTGGAGAGGAGGAGCCACAGACTGCAGGGTGAAGGAATCACTTAACTTCAGGGCACGCTGATCTAGGACCTATAAAAATAATGTCATCCATTTGTGTGAATACTTCTCTCCTGCCCCATCTTTCACCCACTCTGGAGGGACCAACAGGGGGACCCATGTGTGAAGGGAGCAGATGGAGCTGCAAGCAGCCAGGAGGGGAAGCAGCACTCCTGCACAGAGCCCAGAAAGGTTTTACACACTCCAGTGTCGCTGAGGTCACTCCTTTTGTCAGGCACATGGCAGCAAATCCCCCTCTAAGCCCCAGATCTCGGAGGCATTATAATAATAAAAGCCTGGGCTGAAGCATCTGAGCAAACAGATTGGTGGAGCAAGTGTTTTTCCCCAGCCCTGGCCCAGGTTATTCTGGGACCTGGCAGCGCCGAAGCATCGGGCGGCAACATCACACGGCACAGCACTGCCAAGGGGTCGCGGGGCCACCCAGGGTTGCAGGCAGGTGAGGCAGCCCACCCACGAAGGGCAGCCCGGGCCCCATCGCACCTCTTTCATTTCCTGACTGGCCCTCAACTGAGCCCTGGCAGCTGGGGCAGCCAAGGAGGCAAGGGTGGAGGCAGAGAGATGCTGACAAGTACTGCACGTGTGCATGGACGTGGGTGCACAGCCCCTTGCCAAGGGGATGGGATTTTTTCAGATGTTTCACCTCTCTTTTTTTTTTTTTCCAGGTCCTTGCCCTTCTCATTTTGCTTTCTCCCAGTGCCCCAGGTGCCATGCGTCCCAGTAGAGCTATGGGACCAGCACCACCTTGGCGTGGGGTGAGCATGCACACACACCTGCCCTGGCCCACATGCCCAGGTGTGTGCAGGGAACATCTGTAGGCACAGCCAGATGCATTCTCACATGCCAGTGCTGACTGATGGTCCAGCACAGGCACTGATGCCAGAGGTATTCCAATAGCACGGGAACCTACCTGCACTCTGCTCCCCACTGCTAAGCAATGCCATGCTTAGGAGTGACCAATGAAAATAAACACAGCAGTGACCTGCTGGGTGCAGATGGGCCCTTGCTCCAGCCACAGCTCCGCTGCATTTCTTTCCACCCTACCCAGAGCAGGCAGGGACCTGCTGCAGTTATCAGCATCCAATGTCTGCCCTTCAGCACCTGTGGTCAGGTTTTGATTGATCTCTACGGGCTCAATACCTGATGCCAGCCCTGGAGGAAGGACTCAAGAGGGGATGGGAGGAGATGGGGAGAAGAGCTGCCAATGGAGGTGAACAGAGAAAGGTGGAGCTTGGCCTCGCTCAGGCTCTGTGCATCTCCCCCCAGCGGCCCAGGGCAGTCCGTGGCCATTCCCAGAACTGGAGCAAGGCTGGCTTCTCAGAAGGGATGAACAACAGGCCTGCTTCATCAGCTCGGCCGCTAGGAAGGACGGAGCAGAGCCAAAAATCCACCAGAAAAAATGTTATGCAAAATTGTTCATCTGTTACTGATTGGGAGGCTGAGAACTCAATTCAAACCACCCAATAAAACCGGCTTGGACGAGAATTTCCTGAATCCCAGATTAAATGAATAAAGATGTTTCAGGAGTTCAGGGCCACAGTTGGGTGGTTTGCACACAATTTGCTGTTGGTTTCACCCTTTGTTGCTTAATGAAGAACAGAAGGAGGATCGCCCATCTCATTCGACCGAGGGAAAAATTATTTCTTGTAAATTTAAATTAATTTCCTGTTGCAGATCTGGCTCTGTTTGCCTGACCTGCATGGAGGCACCACCTTGGATTGCAGCTCATTCTGCACCGTGCAGGGCACTCTTCTGCCTGGGGACTGCAGTGTCCCCAAGCTGGTGGCACTGAGTCAGCATGGCAGTGTTCGTACAAGCGGAGCTCAGAGACTGAAAAGCCATGGTAAGAAGTACTTTGAAAGCCATTTCTGGAATAAATCCTGCAATTCCACACCCCTGTGTCCCCCTGATTCATTCAGGGAGCAGGTTCTTCCTCTTAGTACATCCCTTGGTCCCATCAAACACCTCACTACAATCAAGCCCCAGCACAGACTGGTAGGTAGCAGGAATAGCATCGCTGGGCTCTGCATTCTTCTTCCCTACGGGGCTGTCCTCTCCTGCAAGGATGACCCCAGACCAGAGCAGGGATGCAGCTGGGTCTCCTCCCTCATGTTGTGGCTCTTAGGAGGAGCTTAGCAGCTGTGTGCCCCTGATGCACACAGCGAAGTGCCTCATGCTGGAGAGGAAGCACCAGGAAGCTGTGGGTGCTTGGCTCGGCTGTAGGGGCCGAGCAGCAGCCAAGGTCAGTGAGGAATGGGTCCCTCACATGCAGGATTGGCTCAGTAGGGGCAGAGGGGATTCCCCACCCTTGTGGAGAGCTGCTGCTTGAGCAGGTGTGCTGCACAACCCCAAAAGCCACTTATTTTAACAAGCCCCTTATTCACAGAAAGGGAAAGAAGTCAGGCTTATGGACTGAGGTCTTTTGGAAGCTTCCGGGTCATGGCTACATCTCTTGCTCCTGAGGACATCAATCTGCACACCTCACTCTCTCCCCTCACTCCTCTCATTTGTCCTTCACCTTGTTGGTGAATGCTGGAGTGTCTTTACAAACTGCAAATCTTCAAGCCCCCAAGCACCTGAATCATTTCCCCACATGGCACCACATCTCCTTCTGGGACTTCGAGCTTAAGTGTGGAAAGGTGACAGCGATCCCTGGAGAAATCAGAGACCAAATGTTTAAAGAAGGGAAACTGGATCAGAACAAAAGATAAAAAACCATTATGAGAAATTTTAGAAGAAGGGAAACAGGCTGTCCATTCAAGGGCCAATCTCTCCAAGCTCCACACTCAATTTTGCAAGAAAACCTCTCCAGAATATCTCCCTTGTGCAGAATTTCCAGGAAAACTGACTTCTTAGGAGGAGTCCAAAGGCTCCAAGGATGAAGAAAGCTGTGTGAGGCTTTGGGTCTGTAGCCATCACCACAATACTGTAGAGTGCAGCTTGTCTAAATGGTAACCCAGGGAAAATATAACAGGAACTGTCAGCAGGAATGTGATGGGTATGAACACCAAGGAGAGACATGCTTTCAGAGTGCCCCGTGGGAGGATCGGCAGGAGTAATGGGATGTATGTGAGCAACAGCAGATTTAGGCAGAATATCAGGAAACGTTTCCATCTCAGCTATTAGTTTTATTAGGAAAAGTCTCCCGTGGGAAACTGGAAGCTGCATCACTCCAAGCTAAGCACCAGATAACACGAGGCAGAGAACAGGCGTGCATTGGCGGGGGCAGATGGTCCAGATGACCTCATGGTCTTTTCCATCACTGCGATTGCAATCTAGCCCGGGTAGAGGCTCTCTGCTCATCTCTGTCTGACTCAGGGTAATGACAGGCTGGAGATTAACTTGTGAGTTTGTTCCAGTGTTGATTTCCAGTTTCTTCATCTGAGGTCTCTGGGTAAAAGATGGGCTGCAGTGTGACCTCAGCCGGAGTGACAGTATTTCCCAGTCCTCCTGCCAGGCCCTCCCCTTGCTGGGCTGTGCGTGGGGGCTGCGGAGTGGCTTTCCTGGGCCTCAAAGGACTCAGAAACTGCTGCTTCATAAAGGAGTGAGAGAAATACAAACAGCAAAGGGCAGAAAATCCAAAAGAGCCTCTCCCAGGGACTGCTGGTTTCTTGCAGAGACATGCAGGGATGCATCTCAACCCCAAACGGAGCCCTCTGGGTAAGGCTGTTCCTCCAAAAACAGAGCTTCTCTCAGCTCCTCCAGCCTCCTGCCATGGCCCCAGCACCCTCAGGAGCATGGCCCTGCACCTGTCCCATGTGGGACATCACGGTCTGCTCCGTGACAGTCCCCACTGGGACCTTCCTCTGATCCCTCTCTCTCCCGCTGTGGAAATTTGGGTTTACCATGGAGCAGGGACCTGCAGGCGTATGACATGAGTGTTAGTGATGGACGGGTTGGGCAGGGCTGGTAACCCCCTGTTCTGTTATTCTTAATGCCTGTGAGCAATATTCCTTCACCTTGGCTGACTCCACCCTCTCCACCCTTCAAGTCCCCTTTTTAGACTATTCCTTCAGATTTCCCATCTCACTCCTCCTGCTGCCCAGGGCAGTCCCACAGGGGGCTGTGCCCTGCTCCAAATACTGGTAGGTATCCAGAATGGCTTTGATTTGACATTGGCCATCCAGTGGTGGTCGGGTAAGATCAAACTTATCTTTCTGTATTCTTCCCATAGCAAAGCACTTAACTAAACTTCATATCCTAACATTAAATATGCTTCTGAGTGCTTTACTAAGGGGCCCCACAACTCCCTAAATACTGTGTTAAATAAGGGCCTTGATGACTAGAAGGGTTAATGAGAAGGGTGCTCATGAGGCGTACACCTGGGGCACCACGCACGCACCTTCTGCTGCAGAGAAAGAAGGGAAGCGCTTGTCAGAGCCATGGTGTGGAGCATGGCATGCACAGGGTGCTGCTGCCCCAGCTCCCACACATCCCAGGTGTGGGTGTGGATCCTGAGCTTTATGGAGTGGCACATGCATGGATGCTGGAGCAAGAATGTTGGGGAATTTGGATCCTGCATTTCATTGTCTCTCGTTGGTTATTTTAAAAACGGGACTCATTGTCTCATTGTCACATTGTCTCACTTTGCTGTCTAGTCTAGGAGCTGAATTCTGGGATTATCTGCAGCTGGAAAAGAAAGGTAGATCCCCAAACTCCATGTCCTTTCAGTGCTTCAGATGCCTTTCCTGAGCAGGATGTACTATCTCTATTGATTCCATGGTACTGTTCCCACAACGCGAACTCGGTACTGCCCATGATGCTTTTTAAAAAGATCTCACTTTAGAAATATCTGACTTAATATTACAGAACTGGAATGGATCGCTGGGTCTGCATTGTGCAGAGCAATGGCAAACGTTTTCCTTCCTGGTTGGAAGCAACTGTTAAGTTGCAAACACAACAGCTTCATGGGAAAAGCTTGTTTACAGGATTAATGACAGCACAGAGTGATTGCCTGGGATGGGATAACATCTTATCTAAAGAAAAACACAGATGGATACTTGGTGGCATAGGAAGAAGTCAAGCTGGAGGAATGAGGGGTATTTAGGCACTGCAATACAGCAAAACAGTGATGGTTCAGTCAACATCTAATGGCTGCTTAACGCCAGATGTGCACTTGTGGGGTGATGGAGCATGGAAAGCAGCAGCTCTGGAAAGGGCTTAGGGCTCCAACCAAAATTTAGAGAGCAGAAACTCCCACTGCTGCTCAAGGCTGAATATGATCTTGAAATACACAAGCAGGAAATATCATGGAGGTGGCATAACTCCTGCATGTGATTTTAGTGACATCATCACCAAAATGGCACATTCAGGTCTGGTGCTTATGCTTGAGAGTGACCCTGAAAATTTGGAAAGGACTCAGGAAAGACGTAGAAAATTATCCCAGGGCCAGAAATCATTCTTAGTGAGAGACGAATGGAACATGATCTGTTTAGTTTATCTAGTTTTTAAGAGGTGATTTAATCATGGTCTGTGAGAACTGATGCGAGGGAATACTTGGAGTGCACAGGGCTCTTTAAGAGGGCAGACAAAGAGAAAGACCCAGGGATTGGAAAGCAAAGCTGGTGGTTGTCGGGCTAGAGATAAAGTAACTATTTTTAACAGTGGGAAGAGCTGACCATTGGAACAAGGAGCCCAGAGGCTTCATAAACTCTCCATCCCACACAGCCCTGAGAAGTAGACTGGCCGCTCTTCTGTGAATGTGTGAACTGAAATGCAAGCTGCTGGTCCTGGAGGAGAATTCACAGCATGGAAATTCTGACCCGCGAAAGGCACCACATCAGCCCCATTCCATTGTCCTTATTTTTCCTAGTGGACAGGAGCTGTGGGGTGAAGTGTTAGTGTGATCGTACTCTGTGCTCTGGTTGCCATGTCCCAAGCGTAGCAAAACTTCTCTGTTTGCTTGGTGGTGTCCTCTGCTCCCCACACTGCAATTTCAGGATCTCTTCTAGCGTCTGTGGCAGGATCCTGGGCTGCCCACGATGAGAAGGAGGTACTTGTACCATCTCTACTGTGATCTTACCAAGGAGATCAAAACATCTGTATGTTCAGAAATGGTTTGACTGGCATAAAAGCTAAAAAAGTTGATTTTCATCTGAGAAAGCCTGAAATGTCTGGTGGTGGCAAGAGAGAGATATCCATCTCCAGCCCATGCTGATGTGGTGGTGAGGCCAGGCTTGGCTCCTACTCACACTGGTAAAGCCAGACAAGCACAAAACAATGATTTCTCTGGGTAAAGTCCTACCTGAGGCTGCAGAACTTCTGCTATATGCAAAAACTCTGCTATATGAGGCTCTCTTTTCTGTTACATTCATTTACGTTGATTCTTTCTTCTTTTGGCTCAATGCAGTGCTGCTGGCAGGTAGTTCTGTACCTGGCAAATTTAAAATTATGTCTTTCTGAACCCCACCAATATTTTTGAAAATGTATTTTGAAAAGTATTTTCATGAGCAGGAACTTTCTAGGAAGTCACCTACTGCAAAACTTTCCAACCAGGAGCATAATGGCTGGGCTGTGGCAGTTTGGTTTCTGCTGCTCATGTTCAGCACAGCTCACAGCTGTGATGAACTGTCTGCAGCTCAGCTCAGCCTGACATGCATGCAGGACTTCATGAACACATGACCCTTTGGTGAGCATCCTGGGTGGTGACCCCGGGAGGGGTCTCCCCCTGGCTTTCAGCATGCAGCAAAACTCATCTCCCCAGGCTGCCTCTTGCACACTGATGGCAGGCGGTCCCCAGCTCTCATGACTCCCAAACTCATTTGGTTGATCTGTCTGTAAGCTTCTGCAGTTCCTCTATAAAGCAGATCTAGGACAACAATGAAAATGTTTTCTGATTCAGTAAAGCAAAATGGTTTTTTCAGGACAACACTAGAAATAGACTTCCTAGAAGAAAACACAAAATGAGGAAAGCAAAAGCTTGAACTCCTCCTGACAAATTCTGTTCAAGGACCTGCATCCCAGAGCTCTGCATGTCAATGGGCAACTCAGATCTGCACCTTGCCTAGAAGCTCCTTCTTCTCAGTTACAATGGAGGATGAGCACATATGCAACCAAATACACTCATCCTGGGAGTTCCCCCTCCTGCCTCCAGGAGGGACCAATATTATATGGTATCTTTGATGGTTGTGATGATGGAGATTATGCTAGATCACAGCTGGAGCAGCAAGAGAGTTGGGCTCAATGATCCTTGTGGGTCCCTTCCAACTCAGGATGTTCTATGATTCTGTGATTCCATGATTCTAAGAGTCTTTTATGGGCTGCTTTCAGCCTGGAGGAGTTAGTGGGCTCACCACTTCTCCAGGCACCTTCTGTGATGTCATAACAACATGGTTTCTGAACCAGTGGAACTGTCACTCCTGTGATGTGCTGCAGAAGATCCCACAGCAGCAATCATTGCTGGATTATATCGTAAGAATTATAACATATATATAATCTAGCTTTGCTCTGTGTATATGAGATCCTTCTCCATGTGTCACGAGTCTAAGAAGGTCACAGCACTACCAGGATACAACACCTTCTGGTTGGTGAGGTGGAGCTTTCTGTTGGTAGGTCTTTGTACCTTACATGTCCTTGCTCTGATGGGAGAGGTTCAGATGAGCATCACGGCAGGAATGCAGTGTTTGACACTGACATGGCTCAAACCATGGCTCCCTGCATGGCAGCCAAGTTGGCCACCTCTCTGGTTGACTGCCCAGCAGGAAGGCTGATGCAAATCTTAAATGTGGATGCTGGCATTTGCTAGAGGACAGCAAAAACATATATCTGTGCCATTTGCTGTTGCCATTCAGCATCCATCTTCCTCCCGTTCATACAGCTCCGGGTCCACCTGATCCAGCAGCAGAAGCCATCGCATATGGCTGCACAGCCCGGCCAGGCATCATGAGAAATGAACAACAAATAAGCAAAGAACTCTGAAAACAGTTTGAGGTTAAATATTATTTGTCCAAGTTGCTTGACTAAGTCTCCTGAAGAAGGAAGTCACTGACAGGAACTGAGATCAGCCTGGGAAGGCTTCAGGAAAGAGTGAAATTCATCGACTCCTTTGTCTCACTGAACAATCACAGCATTCATCCTCTAAAAGTCGTGTTTTGAAATGCACCTCATGCTTGAAGCCAGAGTGGATGCCTTGGTCAAACTATTCAGCACCATGAAATCCTGGGCCTACACTGTGCTGCTCAGCTCATTGCTGCAGACGAGAGCCAAAGTGTGGCATCAAAGGTGTGAGGAGCCCCAGATCCCTGTGCAGGTGTGACAAAACACAGCTGCATCCTTATTTTTCTCAGAAGGACTGAGACCTTCTAAATGTCTTCGCTGTGAAACTGGGAATGCATTGGGAACTAAGAGAAGAAGCTTCCTTCAGCCCAACCCATTTCACTCATCCGTAGTTTACTCAGGTAAGCAATTGCTTCCTTTGCACCCTCAATGAGCACTTCCTTGTAAAGGGGCACTTGCAGTAAAGTCCATCTTAGTTGGCTGGGCAAGATGTTTAATTACCAAGATGTTTAATTACCATGAGCCTCACACTGTGCCTCCTGTTTACATGCAATTCATGTGATTCACATGGACCAGGCTGGGGGAAAGAGTTGAAACTCTGTGCAGGTGAAGGGCAAGTGAAAATTGTTTGAGTCACTTCATGGCAGGGCCCCAGATAGTGTTCAGATTACTTAAACTGGGGAAGATTCAGCTGATTTCAGTTCTGTGGTTTGGGCTGGAGTGTGCACGCAGTGGGCGGGCTGATGGGGCTCTGGTGGTGCAGGAATGCACTGTGCTGTTCAAGTCCTGCGAGCAGTTGAAGGGGCTGCCCGGCAGTGGTGGAGTTCCATCCCTAGAGGTATTCAGATGTGTGGAGGACGTGGCACTGAGGGATGCACTCAGCAGGTCAGGCTGATGGTTGGACTTGATGGTCTTGAAGGTCTCTTCCAACCTAGATGACTCTGTGATTCTGTGGCTCTGTGATTTGTAACAAGGTCTCAATAATTTTGGGAAAATACATTGGAAAAAGCAGCTGGGTTACTGAGGGGAGCAGCCATGAAGGCCTGGTCCTAATGGGAAAAATACTGACAGAAGGAGATGCCTGCCAGCCTGAGAACTATCAGCCCAGGAACCAGGGCTGGGAGCCAGAAGCATAGCTGGAAGGCACAGCTGGCCTCCTGGACGTGCAGCTGGGTACATGAGAACTGTAGACATCCTATAGGTACCACCAGTAAGGGCAAACCCAAGGAACTGTAAAACATTGTCTGAGAGAATAGGGAATGTCATCGTCTATTGGTTCTCTCAGGTGAAACAGAAATTAGCAGCATCTATTTGCTGATCTAAGAGGTGGTGTTCCATGCCCTCTTTAGTCTCTGTGATATAAAAATGACTTGGGGTTTGTGTTTTTTTTTTTTTTTTTTTTTTAACCCAAAATGGAGCTTCTCCTGGTTGTAACCTCCCCTGCTGCACAAACTTGTCTTTCCTGCAGGATTTCCTAAACAAACTGAACCTTTACTGGGGATGACTGTCTGACTCTGAACTCTGACACAGATAATCTTCAAAGTGAGGCTTTGTTCATTATTATTGCTGTTATGGCACCAATCCTGCTGGAGTTCAAGAAATGTTGGGACACCACTCCCAGCCATTGGGTTTGGGTTTGGGTGATGCTGTGTGGGGCCAGGGCTGGGCTTGGTGATCTCCGTGGGTCCCTTCCAGCTCGGGATGTTCTGAGGTTCTGTGATTCTATCATTATGTATTTGGCCCCACTCCTGGATCCACTTCTGAATGTTGGTCCCTTCTGATATTAATCAATCCTCTTACTTTTCTTACTCCTCACTTCTTGGATTGGTTTGATGCATTTGGTAAACTTAAGATATATATATGTACATAACCTATCATAAGTACAGTCTTGGTAAGTATAAACTGTCGTATTTTGTTAGAATATAGACTGTAATCCATAAAAAGTATATTCGCTGCTCTAGTATTGAGAACTTTACTGAATTTATAACACTAATACATATTTCCTGCTATATTATTGATTTTTACTACATCTAATTGTCTTCCTGTTATCTCTAATTGCTGCTAGTATTAATTAGTGCTATTCCATCAGTATCTACCACATATATATATTTGTTTCCTGGCGCTATTTGTGGCAGTTTGTTATCTGTATACATGCCTGCCTTTTTAAACATAGTATAATTGCTGGTGGTGATTTGTTGTATATTACCCAGCCCCCCTGCTGAGATGCTCGGTTAGGTGAGTGCTATTATGGGATAATCCTTAAGAGCTTAAAAGGAGAAAATTGGAACGGGAGAGGGAATGGGAATATAAGGAAGCCTCATTGGGTCAGAGCTACAGCCCATCTAGCCTGCATCTGACAGGGACAGCAGGAGATGCTTTTTGGGTGAGTCTTCTGCACTCCAAACATCCCACACTGTAACGCCCACAGAGTAGGACCCAGCCACAGCCACAGGCTGGGTACAGTGGAGGGCCCACCCCGCCTGTTCCCTCCAGTGTTCCATCACGGACCTGCCATTCATTAACTGCTCTAATCCCTTTCTGACCGTGCTGACAGCGTCTCCCCCCACAGCCTCTCATGGCCATGGATTCCTGAAGTTTTACTCACTGCACGAAGAAATCTTTCCTTTTCTCAGTTTCAAAGTGATATCCTACCAGTTCCACCATGACCCTAGTTCTTCTCCTTGGGATTTGACTTCATGTTCACCTGATTCACCGCCTTGGGGATGTTGCAGATTTCAGTCACATCGCTCCCAGCTTCCTCCTCTACAAAACGATGAATCCCAATCGTTCTAGTGCCTCTTCACAACACAGTTCCTCCAGGCCCTTGCTCATTTCAATTTTCTGTCAAATTGCTCTTCCTATACGAATGTCAAAGCCTGTCAAAGCAGGTTTGCTTCTATTTTCTGTTTAGTTCTGGAGATGCGAAGGATCTTCACTAAGGGCTGCAATCACAGAGAGTGACCACTCAGTCAGTAGGAAACACAAAAATATATCCTAGAAATATCAAATGTCTTGTTCCTGATGTTGTCTACACTCCTTCTGGAGTTACAGTTTCCTCTTGATCCAGAAACCTGTACTGGTAGTTAAAGACATCAGTGAACTACAGCTAAAGAAAATCCAAGAACTGTCTCAGCTCTCAAAATAAAAAAAAAAATAAAAATAAAAGGCTGTTGTGGTTTAACCTCAGGCTGAGGCACAGCAAAGTTGTGAAGACAACCACAGACTGAGGTCAATAATCTCACAGCCTGATGTCCCTGGTAGCTCACCATAAACATGCCTTTATTTAACACTGTGGTCCCGGAGCTCTCCTGGGAGGACAGCTGATGTGTCTCACCCTGCTTCCAGGGCTCGTTGCAGGACCCAGGTCCTCACTCTGTAGAAACACAGCTGTGCTTAGAAGTCTTTTCTTAATGTTCCCTGTAAAGGTTAAGCTATGTCAGAGACAGTTGTTTTTCCAGAGCCAGAGTGGAAAGAGAGCTCTGGTACACCAACATGCAGTCTGCATGGTGATGAAGGTCCATCGGGCCATCAGAAGGCCTTTGGATACGGAAGGCAGGTGATGCTTGTAATTTTTCTGTACATTTTCTGATATTCAGAAATGCTTACTGGTGGATGAATGAATAAAAATTAACTCTCTGACACATTTCATCTGCTTCAGTTTCTGCAAAAGCATAAATCTCATGCAGAACGGAACAGGCTAACTTCATCTTGAGCATAGCACCAAGCTGAGCATCTCCCTATACTATGTTCGCTCCACATCTTCACTCCTTCCTTGCCCTACATTTGTATATCCTCATCCTCAGAGATGAAGTAGAGGCTGCACTTGGGTCTGAGCCTGGTACACACAGAGGCAGCTCTCCAGCGAGGGTCCCAGTGGCAGGAGAACAGTCAGGCAGCCATCGGGACCCTGTCCGTTGCAATCAGCACAGTGGGTACAAGAAGCCATGCGGCAGCATTCATGTCTTTGCAAATAAAACTAAGTGTGCAAGCAGCAGAGAAGGACCATGGCACACGGACTGCAGTGAAGGGACTCAGCAGAGCAGGTGTTGCTCTCTCCTGCACTGCGAACCATTGCAGGCAAGCATGAAGCCAGGGGCTCTCCCGTCCCAGGAAAGATGTCCTGCTAACAAGGACTGTGACTTATGAAGAGGACCAGGGAAAGGCCTCTCCTCCTTGTGCTGTGGCCACAGATCCCTGGGAGCAGAGAGTGGTGGGAGAGGAGATACCCTTCTGTTCTTCTCTGAGATGTCTGTATCCCACATGGGCAGATGCAGGAGCCCTGGCTCGGCAGCTCAGCTGTCTCCTCTCAGACCCTGTGCAGTGTGAGCAGGATGCTGACCTCTCCCTGCACATTGGCTCAGGGAGGCTGGACACCACGGTCTGTGCTTTGGGACCTGCTGACTCATGCATCTGACTCACTCTAAGGCTGAATTTCCATTGCCCCAAGTTACTCCATTTTGCTAACCCTTAAATCCCACCCACCCACGGGGATCCTCTCCCCGTGACAGGAAGGCTCTCAGCCCTGCAGCAGGAGAGCAACATCTTTAGTGAGAGCCAGCAAAGCAGCTCAGAAATCACAAATAGCTCACGTTTTGGCTGCAGCATGTGCAGAACAGAGTCCTCGTGCACAGCTATCACCTGTACTTACTGCCTTCTTGCTGGAGCAAGGCAGGGCAGTTCAGAAGGCCAACTCCAGCCCCACACTGTCATGGGAATCCAGGAGGACGTTGCCCAGGACAGAGCTGTGTGTGATGGTACCGATCTGCAGCTGCATGGCCTCAGCCCAGGGCTCCTGCCCTGGGGACACCCAAGGACCTGCCCGATGCATGCTCTGCATTGGCCATGTGCATCGCCAATGGGCCATGTGCTGCAGACAGACCTTTCTGCTTTCACTTTGGGAACAGGGCATGTGAGGGCACATGGAGCAATTTGCCTCCTTCCTTTGGAAGAGATGCAGAGCCTTGCTGATGTAGCAAAAGGGGCTGTGAGATCATAGAATCATAGAATGATTTGGGTTGGAAAGGTCCTCTTTAAGGTCACTAAGTTCCAACCCACTGCCATGGGAAGGGTTGCAACCCACCAGATCAAGCTGCCCAGGCCCCCATCCAGCCTGGCCTTGAACACCTCCAGGGATGGCTGAAAGGTATGAGAATCAGCTCTAATCCTTGTGTCCAACAAGAGGATCAGCCCTGGTTTAGGGAGAGCAGGAGTGGCTCTTAAGATGTCACTAGTGGGCACAGCAATGGGGTCTTCTTGGCCCAGCCCATGCTACAGCATCAGCAGGGAGGCTGTGGTGATCTCTGCTATGCACTCCCTGTCCCTACTGCTGGCAGCAAAAGCTGTGCTGGGGAGGCCAAGCAGGCTGGCTCCTGTCTCGCTGGTTTGAGTTAGGTGGTGAGGCTCTTTGTGAAGTTTGTTCTCACCAGAGCTTCCTGCACTTGCCCAGCACCTGCCTGTCCATGTTTCATTGAAATTGCTCTGTCAAAATCCCCACCAAACCTCACTAAGTCAGAGAAGCTCTGTACTGTCCCTGGGACCTTTCTAGGAGGGGGGCTCTCCTGGGAGGATGACGAAACGCTCACTATCCATCTGGTTTGTTGTCTCCATGAGGGCCATCCTGTGTAGGATCCATACTCATGTCTGCTCCTACTGGGCCTGCTGGCCCCTGCTGTGGCCCTCCCAGACTGCTGTTTCCCATAGCACCAGCTAAGGTTGGCTTTAGCCCTGCTCTTCCCCATGGGGTCCAGCTCAAAGCCGGTTCCTCCCAAGCTCTGCTGCCTCTGCCTAGAAAGGTGATGGGGACCTGGCTGCCGTTGGTTCAGGAACCCAGCTTGACATCACAGTGCACCATGTGGATAATTTATTGCACCCTGGTATTATTTTGGGCCACTGTAATGAATGGCAGTGAATGGCTGCCTTCAAACTTGTGTGATGCATTTCTGTCCAGAGATGATATGGCATTTCTTCTCCCAGTGCTGACCCAAAGCATACTAAGAGGGAGAGACCCCTGACGTCTATGCTATCCCCTGATGCCTCTTCTGCACTATCTCCATCCCTGTCACTCTCATGGTGACTGCTCCTTACAAGGGGTCCTCAGACAGAGGCCCACCTGCTGGGCAGCTCTGCTATCTAGTGGTCGAGCCTGCACAGGAACAGCTCTATGATACTATCTGCAACATAGAATTATTTAGGTTAGGAAAGACCTTTAAGGTCATCAAGTCCAACCATCTACCGAACACTTCCAAATCTAGCACTAAACCATGTCCCTAAGCACTACATCCACATGTCGCTTACCTCCAGGGATGGTGATTCCACCCCTTCTCTCAGCAGCCTGTTCCAGTGCTTAGCCACCCATGAAGAAATCCTTCCTAATACCCAGTCTAAACCTCCCACAGCACAACATGAGGCTGTTTCATTGTGTTCTATCACTTGTTACCTGAGAAAAGNCAAAGCTAGCACTAAACCATGTCCCTAAGCACTACATCCACATGTCGCTTACCTCCAGGGATGGTGATTCCACCCCTTCTCTCAGCAGCCTGTTCCAGTGCTTAGCCACCCATGAAGAAATCCTTCCTAATACCCAGTCTAAACCTCCCACAGCACAACATGAGGCTGTTTCATTGTGTTCTATCACTTGTTACCTGAGAAAAGAGATCAACACTCACCTCACTAAAAAATACATACAGGTAAGTATCTTGAGCTAGGATGAACAATCCAGGCCACTTCGTCCTTTAAAAGTAATGATCAGCTCTTAATACTCTGCTGACACTGAGGCAGCCATGCTAAGCAGGAAACTACTCCAACTGATTGTAGTGAGGCTGCCCACAGCAGCCACATCCTGCAATCCCTTCCATGTCCGAGTGGCTTCAACCAGGGACAGATGGTGCCTGGGCTGGGTCAGATTCAGGAAGAAACAGCCACAGCTTCCAGGTCAGGGCAAACAGAAAAAGGTCTCTAAAATTCCACAGAGAGGAAGACTCCTGGTTCACAGCTCTCTTCTCAAATGATCCAGTTCAAAAAGAATGAGTTTTGGTTGCTTCCGCCAGCCTCTGTATTCACATGTTCCAGCCAGGACAATCTTATCCACAAAGCACTTAGGGTCCTACTCAGGCAGGATGAGGGTAAGATGTCCCTCTAGCTCTAACTGGGAGCTCTGATCTTTAGGGATGGGGAGTTTGGATGTTGTGGTTGAACTTGAAACCGCTCACCATGACTGAAACAATTCCTCTTTCTGGAGGTTCCCCATCCAAGGAGACTGCTAACTGGGACCTGATAGCAGCCTTCCAGTACCTGAAGGGGGCCTACAGGAAAGCTGGGGAGGGGCTTTTTACAAGGATAGATAATCACAGGACAAGGGGTAATGGTTATAAACTGGAAGAGGGTAGATTTAGACTAGATATAAGGAAGAAATTCTTCACTGTGAGGGTGGTGAGACACTGGAACAGGTTGCCCAGAGAAGTTGTGGATGCCCCCTCCCTGGAAGTATTCAAAGCCAGGCTGGATGGGGCTTTAAGTAACCTGGTCTGGTGGGAGGTGTCCTTGCCCATGGCAGGGGGGTTGGAACAAGATGATCTCTAAGGTCCCTTCCAACCTGAACCATTCTATGATTCTATGATTCTATGATTTCCTTTTGTGACAAGGTTACCCATTTGCTTGACCAAGAGAAGCCAGCTGATGCAATCCTTTGGTATTTTGGCAAGGCTTTCAATGTCGTTTCTCATCGTATCTTTCTGGACAAAATGCCCAGCATATAGCTAGACAAATGCGTAAGATGATGGGTGAACAATTGGTTGACAGGTCAGACTCAAAGGGTTTTAGTAAATGGAGTTATTCAGGCTGGGGATCAGTCACTAGCAGGTTCCATAGGGCACTGTTTTGGGGCCAGTTCTCTTCAAAGTTTTAAGAAACGATCTGTATACAGGACTTGAATGTATGCTAAGTAACTTCATGGATGATACTAAATTAGGAGCAGCTCAAGGGCAGAGAGGCGTTGCGGAGGGCTGGGCAACCAGTTGTGGAGGGCTGGGCAACCACCAACCACATGAAGTTGAACAACAGCGAGTGCTGGATTCTGCACCTGGGATGGGGCAGCCCTGGCCTTGTGCACAGACTGGGCACAAGAGGCTGGAGAGGAGCCCCCCAGAAAGGGGTCTGGGGGTTCTGGCTGACAGCAAGGTGCAGTCTGCCCTGGAGCCAGAAGGGCCAACGGTGCCCTGGGGTGTCCCAGGCCCAGCACTGCCGGGGGAGGGAAGGGGTTGTCCCGCTCTGCGCTGCCCAGTGCGGCCTCACCTCCAGNGCAACATAGAATTATTTAGGTTAGGAAAGACCTTTAAGGTCATCAAGTCCAACCATCTACCGAACACTTCCAAATCTAGCACTAAACCATGTCCCTAAGCACTACATCCACATGTCGCTTACCTCCAGGGATGGTGATTCCACCCCTTCTCTCAGCAGCCTGTTCCAGTGCTTAGCCACCCATGAAGAAATCCTTCCTAATACCCAGTCTAAACCTCCCACAGCACAACATGAGGCTGTTTCATTGTGTTCTATCACTTGTTACCTGAGAAAAGAGATCAACACTCACCTCACTAAAAAATACATACAGGTAAGTATCTTGAGCTAGGATGAACAATCCAGGCCACTTCGTCCTTTAAAAGTAATGATCAGCTCTTAATACTCTGCTGACACTGAGGCAGCCATGCTAAGCAGGAAACTACTCCAACTGATTGTAGTGAGGCTGCCCACAGCAGCCACATCCTGCAATCCCTTCCATGTCCGAGTGGCTTCAACCAGGGACAGATGGTGCCTGGGCTGGGTCAGATTCAGGAAGAAACAGCCACAGCTTCCAGGTCAGGGCAAACAGAAAAAGGTCTCTAAAATTCCACAGAGAGGAAGACTCCTGGTTCACAGCTCTCTTCTCAAATGATCCAGTTCAAAAAGAATGAGTTTTGGTTGCTTCCGCCAGCCTCTGTATTCACATGTTCCAGCCAGGACAATCTTATCCACAAAGCACTTAGGGTCCTACTCAGGCAGGATGAGGGTAAGATGTCCCTCTAGCTCTAACTGGGAGCTCTGATCTTTAGGGATGGGGAGTTTGGATGTTGTGGTTGAACTTGAAACCGCTCACCATGACTGAAACAATTCCTCTTTCTGGAGGTTCCCCATCCAAGGAGACTGCTAACTGGGACCTGATAGCAGCCTTCCAGTACCTGAAGGGGGCCTACAGGAAAGCTGGGGAGGGGCTTTTTACCAGGATAGATAATCACAGGACAAGGGGTAATGGTTATAAACTGGAAGAGGGTAGATTTAGGCTAGATATAAGGAAGAAATTCTTCACTGTGAGGGTGGTGAGACACTGGAACAGGTTGCCCAGAGAAGTTGTGGATGCCCCCTCCCTGGAAGTATTCAAAGCCAGGCTGGATGGGGCTTTAAGTAACCTGGTCTGGTGGGAGGTGTCCTTGCCCATGGCAGGGGGGTTGGAACAAGATGATCTCTAAGGTCCCTTCCAACCTGAACCATTCTATGATTCTATGATTCTATGATTTCCTTTTGTGACAAGGTTACCCATTTGCTTGACCAAGAGAAGCCAGCTGATGCAATCCTTTGGTATTTTGGCAAGGCTTTCAATGTCGTTTCTCATCGTATCTTTCTGGACAAAATGCCCAGCATATAGCTAGACAAATGCGTAAGATGATGGGTGAACAATTGGTTGACAGGTCAGACTCAAAGGGTTTTAGTAAATGGAGTTATTCAGGCTGGGGATCAGTCACTAGCAGGTTCCATAGGGCACTGTTTTGGGGCCAGTTCTCTTCAAAGTTTTAAGAAACGATCTGTATACAGGACTTGAATGTATGCTAAGTAACTTCATGGATGATACTAAATTAGGAGCAGCTCAAGGGCAGAGAGGCGTTGCGGAGGGCTGGGCAACCAGTTGTGGAGGGCTGGGCAACCACCAACCACATGAAGTTGAACAACAGCGAGTGCTGGATTCTGCACCTGGGATGGGGCAGCCCTGGCCTTGTGCACAGACTGGGCACAAGAGGCTGGAGAGGAGCCCCCCAGAAAGGGGTCTGGGGGTTCTGGCTGACAGCAAGGTGCAGTCTGCCCTGGAGCCAGAAGGGCCAACGGTGCCCTGGGGTGTCCCAGGCCCAGCACTGCCGGGGGAGGGAAGGGGTTGTCCCGCTCTGCGCTGCCCAGTGCGGCCTCACCTCCAGCACTGGGTGCGGGTTGGGTGCCACAGTGTATGAAGGACATAAAACTGTTAGACAGTGTCCAGAGGAGGGCTGTGGAGATGGGGAAGGGTCTGGAGGACAAGGCCTGTGAGGAGGGGCTGGGTCCCTGGGTTGGTTGGGCCCAGAGCTGAGGAGGCTGAGGGGAGGCCTCATGGCAGCTGCAGCCCCTCCCAGGGAGCGGAGGGCAGCGCTGAGCTCTGCTCTGGGGACAGCGACAGGGCCCGAGGGAACAGCACGGAGCTGTCAGGAAGGGTCAGGTGAGGGTGAGGAAAGGTTCCTTGTAGGTGATCCTTGGGGGTCTCTTTCAACTTGGGATATTCTGTGATTCTGTGATCAGGGTAGATCAAGGTCTCTAGTTTCCACTCAGAAATGTCCACCCAGTGAGCGTACTTTGCATGAAAGAGCCATGTCCCAGCATGTGCCATTCTTCATCCTTTGCACCTTGAGTAAAACAGCCCCCAAGGGCTGGAGTACAAATGCTATCTTAGTCACACAAGCCACCCACAAACTGGTTGGAGCTTTGCAAGGCTCTGGAAACCTCATTTCTGAGTCTCCCCTTTATTTTCCAGATGGCGCAGATGCCAGGGAGGCATGGTCAGAGGAGGTGCAAGGCACAGTGGTGTTCTTCCCAGAGGCAGTGAAGAGGGCTAATTGAGTCAGAGGGCCAAATCCCCTCCCTTGCAAAGAGCTCCGTGAAGGACACTTTTTCCAGGTCTGCCCTTTCCAGAGAGACCCCAGAATAAATATCCCCAAGACACGGAGTCCATTCTGGAGCACCGAGAAGGAGAAGAGGCAGCAGCACTAGGCTGTACCCAGCCCTGTATGCAGGGCAGCCACACAGACCTACACTGTTGACAGAGCCAAAAATAACCCTGACATCTCTATTTAAAACTATTTGGAAAAGCCTCCCTCTCCAAAATGGTTAGCTTCCCCAAAGACAGGATCAATATTTATAAATGCTATGACTTCCGTGACCTGGTGATTTATAAGGGAACTGGGCTGCCAGGCAGGGTTGCTGCAGCCCCAGCCAGGTCTCCATGCATTCACAGGGTCGGTCAGGTCAGCTGTGCCCCAGTGCAGCCAGACGAGCAGGGGCAGCTGGAGGAGGACGGCTGGGCTGTGCAAGGGAGGCTGCTGGGCCAGGGCAGCTCACGTGGTGATTGAATTTTCCTTCGTGGTGAAAGCATCACAAATTCTTAAGGAAATCTGGTACCAGTGCTGACCCAGCTGGGTTGAAGTTGCTACTGGTCAGTGGTGAGCTGGGAGCTTGTTTCCTGTGTCAGTAAGCACAGTGGCTTCCCCTGCGACAGCAGACCCAGAGTGTGGAGCACCCCTGCCATGCAGACTGTCCCCTCCCTCCCGTGCTAGAAGGATTCAGATTTCCTCTTCCCAGGAGCATGTCCTGACCACATGGAGAGGAGTCTGGTGTTTGGTGCCTCAGCCTTCGTAGAAATGACCAAAATTTGAGCCAATAAGGAAAACTGCAGAAAAATAATCATTTTGGGCCGATGTGAACTGCATTTTCTGGGTTGCAATCTTCCAGTCCACAAATTAGCCAGCAAAGAGAGTAACTGCTGAGCCATGATAATGACAGCTGTTGCTCCTACCAGCCAAACTGGCAGTTCCCCTGCCACCTCTCACCACAGGTGTTTTCTTGGGTGACAAACATGATTGTAATAATTTGTCTCCTTCCTCTCACACATTGACATCCCTCCACTGTTCTCACTCACCTGACTGTGGGTTGCACAGAGAGCAGGCAGTAGTAGTGGTTCGGGTTATATTTACCTCACAAGTCATCTCCCCAGCTCAACCTTTAGCACAAGCAGTTGTGTCAGCACATGGCAGGGACAAGCAGCTGTGGCATGATGATAGAGAGATGATTACCAGCAATTCCATAAACTGATTTTCCCTGATAAAAGAGCCAGCTATGCAGCACCACTTCCCAAAATGTCCTGACAGGCGTTTGGACTGGGATACCACAGAGACGGCATGTGGGCTGCCGGTTGCTTTGCCTCCATCAGCAGGGGGTAGGTCCCACCTTGCTAGGTCCAGCCAGCAGGACCTCTCCCACTGAGACTTCATGGACTCCAGGGGACGGGGTCATGAGAAATGACCCTTTGGAAGTGTTTGGGGCACTACATCCCTTCTCTGTGATGGAGGCCCGGAAGCAGGACTCTCCCCAGGCAGGTGTGCAAGGCACAGGTTTACCTGTGTGGCTGAGTGATAGAGAACATCAAGCTCTTCTATCTGCAGCTCAACCCTGCTGGCTGGAAAGAAATCCATGAGCCAAACCATGGCACTACCTCTGCACCTGGCACCTGCAGAGAATGGCGGAACTTTCCATCCTCTGCTCCTCCAGCAGAAAAAGCAAAATGTCGTGGCGGGAGCGTACTTTCCTCTCCCCACCAGCACCAGGCAGTGGCATGCAGCAGTCTGTGTGCACTGAGGGCCAAAAAGGGGACTGGCAGGAGCCTGCCCTAGCAGGAACATGGTCCATGCAACAACTGGGTTGGGACGTGCAGAGGGACATGTGCCACGGGGGCAGTTTGGAGGGAGAGCAGCCAAGTCAGCATGCGAGCACATGGCTGGAGCCCTGCCAGCACCTGCCACCTCTGGAAATAGCTCTTAGAGAGAACCGGGTTACAGGCATGGACTCCCCTTCCCTTGTGTTATTACACAGCATATGATACATGAAACATGTTGGCTGCAGTCAGTCTTGGGAGAGTTGCAGCAAGGGAGGAAGGGAGATTAATAGGAAAACAAATCAGCACCTAGAAACAGAGCAAACGGACAACTGGAGGGACCCAGACCACCGAGGATGCTGGAACACAGACAAACCAGTGCACATGTATGGAAGGCAATGCAGGCTATATGCAGAGCTGGCCACCAAGAGCAAAGACAGGATAATGAAAGAAAAACCCTTTATTATCTAAATGGGGATATGATTCCTGGAAGAACAGACTTTTCAGCCCAGGAATGGTGTATGAAGCACTAGAACAGCTGAGAGAGGTGTTGATGGGTGCTGTCACCATAAAAAATGAGAGTACAGAGATACTGTTTTTTACCTAAGACGTGGGAGAAGAAATAGATACTTGATTCTGGAGCAGGGAAGTCTGCATCAGCATGGGCCTGCTGAGGGAGGAAAGAGGAATGTTTAGGGGAGATGCTGAGAGAAGCAGACCTAACACAAAGGAAACATCGCAAGACTAACAGTTACGAGAAATGATCGATAACAACTGGTAGCTGCTAGTGTTTGAGACATGCTGGCTGAGAGTGCTGTGCAGTACACTGAAGGCAATACAGTGGAGAGAAAAACCTGTGGCCTCCAGGCAGTAGTTAGTGAGAGGAACTGCTCTGTGCTCGGTGCCCAGTGCAGCCTATGCCTTGCAGAATTAAGAAAAGGGACGCTTCTGCAGTCTTTCAGCATATTAGAGCAACAGCAAGGCTGGAAGGAGAGGCTCAAGGGATGCTACAAGATCCCAAGAGAAGGGGGTACTGGAGACGAGACAATAATTTGTACTGCAAGGCTGGTGAGATCACAAATAGCATGAGAGAGAGCAGCTACTCCTACCAGCACGCAAGGGGTGAGTTCCGGGCTACATTTAGGGTGGGGTTTTGATTAAAGGAGGCCAGGCACTAATACCGGGGGACTAAAGAGCTGACATCATGGACAGATGCCTAGGCATGCTGAGTTAAGAATGAAGTCATGCCTGGAGTGGCACCAGGGCTGAACACTGATGCCCAATGATAAGTGCTGTGTCCCATCCTGAAAGGAATCTCTGCAGCCTCCTGAAACTCTGACCTGTGCGTGAAAGGACTGGAAGAAGCCTGATCACATTTAGGAATAGATCACAGAAGAGTGATCGCAGTGATAACAACCACACAGTCTGGGAACTGGGTTTTCTTGAGGAGAATCGAGATGTGATAGAGAAGCTGAAGATGCACTTTGGAAAGTGTGACGTTCTTGATATGTTCTGCTCAGGGGGCCACCACACTCAGCAACAGAGTGTGTATAGTCCAGCGTCCTGTGGGAACCTCAACACACGATGTCTCCCTCACATACCACACTGAAGGGAGCTGGAATGGTAAATGCCAAGACTGTCCCACTTAGAAATCATTGCCACAAATAGCAGTGAAGCCAAAAGCCCAGGAAGCTGGTGAACCAGAAACTACAAGAGACCATTAGGAAGTCGGTCTGGGTGCACACAGTTGTCCCAGTGGTCCATCTCTTGAACAAAAGCTCAGTTTAACCAGTGGAACACAGCAGTGAAATAATACAAATCAATGTACAGTCCCAGCTTTCTAACGTGAATGTCACATTCTCTGAAAGACCTCATCAGACTGAGTTTTGTGTGTGACTTAGCTGAAATAAAAGGGCAACTTACAGCCCCTGAACACAACCTTGGAGTGTGCTGGCAAAGGCAAGAGGATGGAGGCACAAGGGGTGGCAGAGCCTTCTCTGCTGTGAAACCTCCCCTGGGAGGAGGGGGAAGGACCGAGGTGGGAGGAAATCTGAAGTTTGGTACATGGAGTGTGCACTTTGCTCAGTACCTCCCAATGTCTCCTCTGGGACAGCTTGGAGGGATTGTGCATGGTGTTCCGCTCCATTAGTAATTACTTTATGCCAGCACATGTAAATAATTATTCTGGCACAGTCTCTCAGCAGAGTGCTGTGTGCAGTCCTTCTGAGCCGTTGTAGCATTGACCCTGGAGCACAGCCTGCTCTGCTGGCTCCCTTGGAGGCTGACTGCAGCAGCAGTGAGATTTGTGTTTGCACACAAGTCCGTGCATGAACAGCACTTAGGGAACTTACAGTATCCGTGCAGGTGAGGAGTATTTCCATGTGACCAAATTTAGTGCCTTGTACGGCTGCTTCCTCCCAAGGACTGATTGTGCAACCCGCTCCTTTCCCTAAAATCAGACCCTCGAGAGAAGCTTTGGGGTTAAAAGGTGGACGAGATAAATGCTTCCAGAAAAAAATGAAGATGTAAGAAGTCTGAATGACCTGATATTTTCTGCCTCAGACAGTGCATTCACGCCAAAGTTACATGCCCCTGCGAACAGCAAGGTTTCCAGTGGAAGCCAGAGTCCTTGCAACCTGATGTGCCTCTGCATGGTATGACAGGAAACAAATCTTTCACCCCAGAGATCTGCCTCTTTTCAAATTCCAACAGTGCCCTCAAGCGCTCAAAGGAGAAGCCGCAAGCCAGGGATGGAGCTGCCGCCATCCAGGCTGCACTGCAGAGGAGAGATTCTGAGCTGGGAGGGGAATTATGCGGTTGCATGGCCTTGAGCTTGCTCTGCTATCACCAACTGGCACAGAAATTTCTCTTCTCACCGCTGTCCCTGCCTGTGCTGAGCCAAAACAGCTGCAGCTCCATCTCACAGTGTCCCAGCTGTCACCTAGAGATGCTCTAAGGGACCCGAGAGAGACCAAACCAGACCTGTGCTCTGTGCTGCCTGGAAAAGGTACACATGTCAAAAGTTGTGAAAACAGCATGGTTTGGATGTGGTCACTGGAGAAATCCAACTGAGCCTTGCAGCCTGGACCCGTCCCTCCAGAAGACACGACCTCTGCACAGGAGAGGGCTGAGTTTTAGTGTCAGATCCTAGCTATGAAGGGGAGGTTGTTTCACCTCATCTGACTCCCTGCCATCAGGTTCTCAAGCTGTGTAGATGGATTTGGCACAACAAGGCAGGGTAGTGCCCCCCTTCCTAGGTATTGCTACATCACTTCAGCAGGCTGTGTATCAATAAGTGGAGCTTTTGGGGAACAAGAGATATGCCTGTATGGATCTGCGGGACCTCTGCCTGCTCCCAGCTAGCCAGTGGGAGTTGGAACCACTGCCCATGCTCATCTGGGCACACAAGTGATCCCTGGCAGGATGGTGAACTTGAAAAATGCTCACCCTGCTCACATCTTCCTCTGCAGGCTCCCTGGTGAAGCAACTGGTGGAGATTTATCCTATGCTCCTACACTTGGAGGAAGTACCTCACCAGTACCTACTGGACAAGAATTATGATTTTTCCAAGAGACAACAGTGTTACTGTGATGGGAATTGATAAAAGTATATTAGGACACTGTTCTTGTCCCTGCTTTCTTTTCCTTCGTCCCTGTTTTCCTTTTTCCTCATCTGGGGAGATTATTCTTAGCCTGGAACACAACATTGGTTTGATTTGCAATGCATGGCCGCCAAACCATTTGAGTTAAACAGCAGAGGGGACAGAAACAGGCAGATGGGGAAGTCTGAGTTCTTCTGAGTCTGTTTTTGTCCCTGTAGCCAGTACCATGGGAATGTACCCTCTGACCATCCTCCTTCAGCCCTTGGGGAAAGCTTGTCTGGTTCCTCTGAAGCTGGATGCTTGCTGTTCCCATCCATCAGTTCTCATCATGCTACTGCTCTGTCGTCTCCAAAAACTATCCATCACCTCCAAGGTAGAAGATTGTAGTTGCTGTCAGCAGGCTGCCATCATCCTGTCAGCCTACCTTCAATCAAATACTACCAAGCAAACATGAGTTTCAGTCCCAGAGGCTCCAGAGCTAGTTTCAGCCATCCCCTTGTCATCGTCTGCTGTGGTGCCATGATCTGGGCAGTGATGGGCATTCAGCTTTCTCCTCTCTGTAGTTTCAATTGAAAACCTGCTATCCCATGGCAGCTCCCTGCCAGCCACTGCTTGCTCCAGATGTTCTCTGGAAGAACTGCAGCACAGAGCAGATACTGTACAGACAGGCTCACAGACAGCAAGCCAAAACCTCATG
The DNA here is from genome assembly GCA_013396635.1 of Penelope pileata. NCBI lineage: Eukaryota > Metazoa > Chordata > Aves > Galliformes > Cracidae > Penelope > Penelope pileata. Next base: position 391,143 of record WBMW01003620.1, read on the forward strand.
CATCGCTAGACCCCTTTTTAGTGTCAGAGTGGCAAGTTCCTTCCCCATTGTCTAGTTCTCAAGGTATGAGAGATATCAGAGCTCTTCTGTGTCATAGTACACTTTGCATGAAAGGTTTTGCTGCCTCAGAGAATGCACCTACCCACAACATACAATTTCTACTCTGTTCTCATTCATCATGGCCTCTGACATCCACAGCCACCTGAGCATGAGTCAGCAGCGTGCCCAGTGGCCAAGAAGACCAATGGCATCCTGGCCTGCATCAGAAATAGTGTGGTCAGCAGGACAGGGGAAGTGGTCATCCCTCTGTACCTGGCACTGGTGAGACCACACCCTGAGCGTTCATTTTGGGCTCCTCACTACAAGAAGGATATTGAGTCGCTCAACGGTGAGCAAATAACAACAAAGCTGGTGAAGGGTCCAGAAAACGAGAGTTATGAAGAGCAGCTGAGGGAACTGGGGGTGTTCAGCCTGGAGAAAAGAGGAGACCTCATCACTCTCCACAACCGCCTGAAAGGAGGCTGCAGTGAGGAGGGTGTTGGTCTCTTTTCTCAGGGGAGAGATGATAGGACATGAGGAAATGGTCTCAAGCTGTGCCAGGGGAGGTTTAGACTGGATATCAGGAAGAATTTCCTCACAGAGAAGGCGGTCAAGCATTGGAGTGGGCTGCCCAGAGAAGTGGTGGAGTCCTCAGCCCTGGAGGTATTTAAGAAATGTGTGGCCGTGGCACTGAGGGACATGGTTTAGGGAAGGGATATGGTAGGTCCGGTTGGTTGTTCAACTTGATGATCTTGAACATCTTTTCCAACCTAGATGATTCTGTGATTCCAGTGTGACTCCATGACACTACCACCAAACGCAGGCCTGACAGTGGTGAGGATGGTCACCCCAGTGTGCTGGGCAGCGTCTGCTGCCCTTTGTCTCCCTGACGCTGCAGGACACATGCCTCACTGCAGCAGATGGGCAGGTTTTCCATTTGACACAGCCTTGTCATCCTATGGTGAGCAGCCACAGGGCAAGAGCTACCAGCGAGTTGTTAGGGCATCATTATCACCTTGCTTTGATCATCACTGGTTTGCAGATAGAAAAAGACCGAGGTCCAGTGCTTTTTCACAATAACATAAGAAAGAGCATTTATGAGAAAACTGGTAGAGTTGGAATCAACAGTTCTAAAAAGACAACTTGTTGCAGTAGACTGGCAAAGGACTGTAGTCTGAGCAGTTCCCCCAGGAGCCTCTCTCCATAACCTCGCAAGAAAACAGCCGAGCCTGCCTTTCCTGCATCCTTCAGAAGTGACCTTGAAACCTGCTGCAGCAATGCCATTTGTGTTCTAATGGCCACAAAGCTGGCTGTGCCAGTCGCGGCTGAGGATCTCGGCCAAAGGCATTTCCCTGGCAGTGTGCAGAGGCCCCAGAACAGAGCAGGTCTCATCATGACATTATAGGTTTTTAATTAATACCCATTTGTTTGCAAGATGATCTGCCTGACCACATGCCAGCCCCAGAATTTCATCTGCATCCCTGTGGAGATGGTCTGACAGCAGACAGGACCCACAGTCCCAGTCCCTACCTGCCTGCTGCTTTTACCAGCTTACATATAGCCTGGTGTCAGAGCTACCCAGCCGAGGACATTATCTCCCTGCCCCATGCATTTATCCAAAAATTAGCACTTGCTTATGCAAATGAGTTGCCTCATTAGGACTTCTTCTCAATCCATCAATAGATGGCAGCAGATAGCCCTCTTTCAGGCATCGAAATAAGAAGGGCAATACCTGAACCTGCTGCTCCCTGCAGTCTCACAATTTTTTTTCTCCTTTCTTTTTTCCATGCAAAATAAGGCCAAAATATTTTGCTTCCACCATGACACATCAGACAAGACGTTCTGAGAGCCCCATCTGAGCTGTGCACAGACGAACCTGCAACTCTCAGGTGTGCAGGCTGGCACTATGTGGCAGCTGATGAAGGAAGCAGAAAATTCCCACTCTGTGACACTCTGGAAGTGCCGTCTTCCCTGACGTCCTCCCTGGCGGGTGGGTCTCCTGTGCCAGTGGGGTGTGATCAGCAGGCAGCTGAGCTTTAGCAAGGCCAGCAATGTCACTCTGGCTTTCCACTATTTAATGTAACTCACTGCCCCATTTCTTGTCCACGGAGATCTGACCGTACTCTGGTGGGCTCCCATTTAAAAGGGAGCTTGTAAACAACTTTTGAAATCAAAGCTTGAAATCAACTTTTTACACAGGTAGATAGTGATAGGATAAACTGAAAGAGGGGAGATTTAGATCAGATGTTAGGAGGAAATTTTCCACTGGTGGTGAGGCACCAGCACAGGCTGCCCAGAGAGCTGTGGGTGCCCCATCCCTGGCGGTGTTCAAGGCCAGGTTGGATGGCGGCTGGGGCAGCCTGATGTGTCTGATGTAGTGGTTGGCAACCCTGCCCATGGCAGAGGGGTGGAACTGGATGACCCTTGAGTTCCCTTGCAACCCAGGCCATTCTATGATTCCATTTCTTTCCTGAAGGGTTTGCTTTCATTTGAGTTCAGGTCAGCCTTCTAGCACGTTATGCTGAATTGTGCACTTTGCTAGTGGCCTGCAGACTGAGGAGCCTGTGTCCCCAGCCCCCACACCAGGTGCCTGCATCGCCTGGCACCTCCGTGACCCCGACTCCTGCTGCTGTCTCCTTAAACTGTTTCTCTCTACATGTATGGGCACTAGATGCTTAATGGCAGAGGACACAGGCAACATCCATGTGGAAAATGGGTGTCCTGGTTGCCAGAGGCTCAACAAACCAACAGCACTGCCCTCACACCAAAAGGCTTTGGCACGGAGCTGCCCCGCAAAGCCAGGGCTCACCTGGAGGGTACTGGTCCCACGGAGAGGCCCTCTGGGAGCAGCCTCCCAGGCTCAGACATTGCCCATCTGAGTGCCGGTTCCTCCCCCTCATCCCCAGGCTGCTCAGATTAGGCCCAGCCCCACGGTGACACGCTGACAGGGAACGCAGCCCTCCCCTTCTCCTCCTGCTTATGGGGCCATCTGGAAGCTCTCAGAGCCGCTGAAACCAAGTGCACCCCGAGCCCCTCTGAGCTACGGGCTGGGTTAGATTACTGACAGGGAGCATAAGCAAACCAAGGCCCGGCTCTCCCAGACGCACAGAGCACCCGCGCTGTGCCAGCACACTGCGCATACTCCTTGCTTCTTCGTCACGCGCCGCGAGAGTCGGCCCGCAGCCGAGTCAAGATGGCGGCGCGCAGAGCGGCCCAGCGCTGCCAATGGGCGGGGGCGGCTGTTGTTGAAGCTTTATTGTTCCCGCGGCTGTCGCAGGCGCGCGCCGTGTTCGCCGCGCCGCTCCCAATAAAGGTAACTATGGCGACGGCGCGGAACGCTGAGCCTAACCGGGGACGGCTGCTGCCGCCGTGGGGCCCCCTTGGAGCGGGCATCGCTCGGTGTGGGCCTCACCCGCCGCTGGGCCGCAGCCGACTGTGGCGGACTGGAAGCGGGACCCTCCCGTGATGTTCTCCGGTCCAGGAGGGGGTGGCCGGAGCCGGTGCTCCGCCAAGCCAGGTCGCTGCCCTTGGGGGTCGCTGATGCCGCCGTGCCTCGGCCTCCCTCAGGGACTGCCCTGTCTCCAGCGTTCCCCGCGGGCCCGGACAGCGCTTTCCCATCTGCACCTCAGCTTGGGGCTGAGGCCGGGGGCTGCCCTGCGTGGGGCAGTTTATCCCTTTCTCCTGGGGACAGGGGCAAGGGGACTTCTGGCCTCTGCTGCAGGGAGGCCCTTCTGGGCCCGTGGGAGCTGTGCAGCTCGTGCAGATGGGCTGGAGGGGGGCCATGGACTGCCCTTGGTTGCAGCACTGTGGTCCAGGCTAGGTAATGGATCCTATACAGGGCTGTTGTGTTACATCAAGGCAATGTGCTCAGTGTACTTCAATGTTCCATGGGTCACCAGTGTGTGAAGGATCCCTCTCCCTGGCACTTACAGCTCCACACGTCTCTTCTGTTGAAGAGCGCAGGTTGATTCTGTCAGTCACAATACAGCAGGGGTCTTGCCTTTCGTAACATACACTTAAAAGCTGAGATATTTCCACCAGAATTTCAGCTCTGACTGTGAGCTGGGTCCCACTGACTCCTGCAAAGCTGTTTCTCATTTATGCACTTAGTGGTTCTTAGAGTCGTGCTCCCTGCATGAGCAGAAGCTGTGAATGTCCTCCAAAAGATTTTAAAGATAGGCAACAGTGGATTCCTCTCCTTTGCTTTGGAGTTATATGGAATAAATTATTTTTCTATTTTATTTTATTTTATTATTTTATTTTATTTTATTTTATTTTATTTTATTTTATTTTATTTTATTTTATTTTTTTTACATTGTGTTGAGAAATGAGACGTCTGTTCCAGTTTTCCCTGTGACCACCAGTTGGATGGAGCTGCTGCAGAGGAGATGGGTGGGCGGGAGGAGCAGGGCTGTCCTGGCCAGCAGCAGGCTGTTCCCACATCAGGCTGGGTGCGTTACGGGGATGAAATGTGTTGTGGTGGGTCCTGGTTGAGAAAACCCTCTGCTCCAGGTAGAGACAGGCTTGTAGGTGAGTCTCAGGTAATTTCTTTTCCTCTGGTGGAAAGGTATACAACCACACCTGATGCGTGGGCCCAGAGAGGACGTAAGGCAGCATCATTCCGCTGCCCTTAGGTTGAGACATATGAAATGTCATGCAATTGAGGAGGAATTTGGGTTTCATGGTTCAAGAGCTATGGGAAGAGGGAGCAGCCCTTGGAATATAGACCAGAACTGAGAAATTCTCCCAGCTGCCTGCGCCAGCCTCTGTGAACTTCTCCATTCATGGAATCATAGAGTCACACAAAGGGACTAAAAGCGCATTCAGTTCCACCCCCTGCCATGGGCTGGGTGCCACCCACCAGATCAGGCTGCCCAGGGCCCCATCCAGCCTGACCTTGAGTTCACTCTTGGTTCATCTCCCTTTCCAGTATCTTTTGAGTTAACTACCAAGATACACCACTTCAAGTGCTGAAAATGTCTCTTTTGGCCCAGACTACAACATAGCAGCCATAGAAGTTGTTCTGAAGATGGAGGAAGCAAGCTTGCTTCCTGGGTAAATGCCATTAGGCTTCTCCATTGCTACATCCTCCTCTGGCTGAGTTTTAAAGCAGCTGCACTGCTTCTTTTGAAGAATGGTTGTAGGTCCTTCTGCCCTACAGGAGTGTTGGGGTTGCGGAGGCAGTTCTGAAGGCCTGAAACAGATGGTGATAGTGGTGGGAGTCCAGGTGCCTCCTGACTTGCTCTCTCTATAGGTTCAGCTCAAAGTAATTCTGTGGACTTAAAAGTCTGAGGGATTCAGTCCCTGCTTTGGCTGGCCATGCTGGAGAAGTGTCATTTTAAAACCTTCCTGTTTGTGCCTGAAGAGGCCTTTGGATCAAAGCCCCTTATGGGTGCATCATGCCTTATCTGCTCATGGCTGTAGAGGCAAATGTCTCCTCCACTCCTGCTGTCAGCAAATTGGATCAGAGAACATAGTTATAACAGCTTTTTTTTTTTTTCCCCCCCTAAAATGCATGCAATCTTGTCTGTTGTAAACCTTGACAAACAGGAATTCAAATGTCTGACTTATCTTTTCTTATTTTTTTTGAGGATGTTATGGAAATCTACAGAATATAAAATTAGTGCTTTCATTGTTCTTGGGCACAGTGAAATATGGATGAGTAGACAGTGGACTATGCTTTGGCCATTGCTTTGGGTTTGTGATGGCCTTCCCCTGTGTGATTTCACTCTTTTGGTAGGGCAGCCCTATTCCAGGAGGCAATGGCAACAGCCCATACTTTGAAGGGTAATGGAAAACTTGCTATTAAAAACTGGAGCACACCTATTTGTTTTCCAATCTATTATATTTCCATTTAATGCATCGGTGCGGACAGGTAGCCAAAATGTTGCTTGTTTTTGTGACGTGTATTCTGCTGCCTTTAGAGACCACGGAGCACCAAATTTAGTCAAAGTGTTGCTTGTTTTCCTCTTATCTGTCTGCACTGATGCTCTGTACTGAAGTAAAATAGATTGAAAAACAAATTGGAGTGCCCTGGCTCCTTATGCTGGATTTTATGTAATCCTCTGGGAGTGCTGCCTGCTCTGGCCCCTTGGAGCACCCCAGGGAAAGGTAATGACCTCTCAGCCTCTCTCAGCTCTTCAAAGACACAATTACTTCTGGTGGGAGAGGTGAGAAAATTGAATTGCAGTACATGATTTCCTGGCTTTCTAATAACCCTTTTGTAAGGCCATCGTCTTTGTAACAAGCAGAGAGGCAACTGATAAACACGCACAAAGTATTTAGATTTTGCTTTCAGGCTGTCACTATCTTTAACTCCTGCATTGGCTCAGAGCAAAAAACAGTGTTGTCCATTGCTTGGAGGCTGCTGTCCTTGTGTTCTGCTGTGTTCACTGATTTAGGTGAATCTTTCAAAAAGAGCCTTTATGTAAAACGGGCAGTGATGGGGTGAGCCTGTCTCATGGCTGCAAGGAACCTTCCTGGGCTTAGACCTGGGCTTTCTTCTGTGACCGCTTTGGATTTCAGCTGCCTGGGGCAGAATGATGGTGGTGCAGGGAACGGGAGGACCGATGGGGCTGCTCCCATGGGACCCTTCTGATCAGCTGTGTCCAAAGTGACAGAGAAGTTGGATTCTTTATTTACTTAGCTCTTTGTTAACTTTTTTTTTTCCTTCTTGTGTTTGCTTTGTTTTAGCTTTTTAGGGCTTGAATAGGAATTGCTTTCCTCTGCACTTTTGCACTGGGAGTGGTAGGCTTTATCCACGAGCTGAGTTGATAGCAAGGTGCCGTCAGCAGAGGGAGCACAAGGCTGTGAGTTTGTACATTTGAAAAGCACTGTTACGGTATTGCTTAATTTCTTGGCAGTGTAGCATTTAAAAAAAAAAATCTGAAGCTAAAAAAATCCTGCTCCATGTGCATCCCAAAAAAGAATCTCAGACATGGAAGACATGTTCATGTTGGCCGCTGAGATCTTACTTATCAATGCAGAAGGCAGGTTTTGGCATTGCTATATTAAAATCAGCAGGTGTGCAGGTCAGCACCCTGTGACAGCCATTAACTGTGGCAGTGAGCAGATACAAATCCTTCTGCTCAGGCTGAGGTGGCAGCAACATTCTTGCAGTACCTGGTGATAAAGGCATGAGGGCTGTGAGGAGGGAAAGGTGGGCTCATCTGGGCATTTTTGGAGCACCTATCTCTGTAATATCTAATTGCTAAAGTCCTTAGCCCTAAATTTCAATTCACTTTTGATGAACCTAGTGACATGTAAGGCTGCTGAATCTGTTGAATCTGGATAGCAGTAATTATGTGAGTAATGAATAAAAGTAATTGAGTTTGGAAACTCCTTTTCAGTTATGTAGATAGAACTGGCTGTTCCTGCTGCCTCCTCTGTGAAAAAGTGTTGTTGCCATCAGCGTATCCTTTTCTTATTCTAATCCAGCCTACAGAAAAAGACCAATTCCCTCCAGCTGTGGAGGTGTATGAGGACAGCGATACCTTGGAGACGGAGAAAAGAGCAGCATTGGGCACCGGAGGGTAATGCTTGCTGCAGAGCTGTTCTGCACCTCCTGAATTTGGGAGGTTCAGAGGAAAAAGGGGCTGCTTTGCTGAAGTGGCTGCCTCGAGAGCAGTCCCAGGTGGCAGCTGCTGCTTAATAGTGGCAAGAAGTCATATATCAGTATATGGTTGAGTTGGAGCCTTACAATTTCACACACTTTTCTGGACTTGACTCAAATTGACTTTGTAGTCTCACTGGGCATTGGTGGAACTAAGATATCTACAGTGCCCTGGTGTTTTCCACTGAAACCTGGAACAAGGCTTTACATGTCCCACCTTTCCTTCAAAGATTCATTGTTCTCTGGCGAAGCCTGCCTGGAGGGCAGCTAAGAGGAACAAATCTCTGTCTCCTCTGTCCCCTTCTGTCTCCAGTGAGCCCATATTTTTGGAAGAGGAGAGCGATGTTTGTGTGGCTCAGGTGTCAAAGGCCCCAGCTGCGGTCGACTTTAAACATTTCACCTTAACTTTGAAATTGAGAAAGAGAAAGAAAAATACCAACAGTGGTCTTATCTTTGAGCATGGCTCCAAAGAGGATGCAGAGAAGCAGCTTTAGGCTGAAAAAGTGACAAATGGCTTTTTCTCACCAGTGGTGCTGAAAGAGGCTGATAGCTCACGCTATGCGAGCACTCATCACTGTTGAAGTATTAGTTATCTGCTCTCAGAGAGATTCCAAGTTCAGCCCAGTCCTGCAGGCAAATCTCCCAAAAGTCATTTAAAAGACAACTGGGAGATGAAGCTGGGCAAATGCAGGTAAGAAATGAGGCATGTATTTTAACAGCTATAATGACTGACTGTGGCAGCAGAGGGTTCTCATCCCAAACATCAGTTCTTATCATGACGAGGCACCTTTCTGGAGGAGACGCTTGAGCCAAACCCAAGATCCTAAGTCCAGGAATCGAGGAGGCAGTGACAGATGAGACGTCAGATTGCTGCTGGTGGTCCCTTCTGGTCTTCATCTTAGAATAAAAGCTTGAGGACTGCTATAAGTAGCAGGCAGTTGCCTTGACAATGGTCTTGGCAATCACCCTCCGTTAAAAAAACGTTCGTTCTCTTTGGCAGTACTGGATATTTTGGTCCCTATAATTAAGGAAATATAATGTATTTAAACAAATATATCTGGTCTAATTGCTCAGAACACATTTTGCGTTGCTCTGAATTGCTGTAATAAAGGAGGAGAGGTGATATTAGGCTGCTTAGAGCTTTACTGTTTTGAGTTGTCATGGGCAAATATATCTTCAATATCCTTGCCAGAAACAGAGTGAGCAGACGGTGCTGCTGCTTCTTCCAGCTTACAACTGTGGAAGTGATAGGTTTTATGCAGAAGGCTGTTCGTGGCAAAGTCAGCAGACATCTCTACCAGGGCACTGATGTTTCCTGCTTGTCCTTTCGTTCGAAGATCCACAGCTATTATTACTTAACCAGCAGACCCAATTTCATTTCAGATACTGGAAGTCCTTCAACTCCCGGCAGGGAGTGGGTGGACTAAAACTGCTATTACACTCAGTCTGGCAGAAGAAATGGGGCTCTTTCTTCTCCCACATTCAGCAGCAACTGTGCTGACATCAACTCGGTTGTCTGTGATTTGCAACAGCGTGGGACGATAACAGAGCCCTTATGTTTAATGGGCTCCAAGTGCAGGTGGCCAGCGCTGTGCACGGGAGAGGGGGCAGATCTGATTCTTGCAGAGTAGCAGTGATGAGCCCCAGACAACAGACTGCCTTTGGTAGCGACGTGCCCGGAGAAGCAGTGTGCTCTGGGTTCTGGGAAGCAGGAGAGTGGTGGGTCAGTGACTGCGGTGCTTTCCCTACCTTCCAGAAATGGGCCCACCTACCCCCTGCTCCTGCTCAGTGTTCAGATGGAGAGCATGACCCCTCTGCTTGAGGTGATGTCAAAACCATTTGTGACTTTACCCTGGCTTCCTGATGATATGTAGTCTTTAAAGCACAGAGGAAGCTCTTGGCTGAGGAGGAATTGCTCTCCTGGATGAGTGGTATCCACTAACCACTTTCTCAGCCATCTGTAGCTTTGGCATGAGGTGATGTCCCCTGATTCCTTCTGTCTTTCCACAGATGCAGTGCCATGCAGAAGGACAGCTGGAGCGGGCAGGAGGCCCTGTTTCCCACCAAGCCTGAACTTTGTTGTGGGAGTGAGCTACCAGCTCAGCCTGTACCCTGCTTTCCTGCCTGCAGGAGTTTGGAAGTTATAAGCCTGCTTTGGTGCGAGGCAGTGCTTCAAGGCAGTGTATGAGCATTGGCTCTTTAAAGCTCATGCCCTAATGATAGGCAATATTATTTCTGTTCTCTATGAGAGAGCTGGGAGCTAGATGTGAAGATGTTAAGCAGTTGAAGGTCATGTAAATTGTGTCCATCCAGGTGCTCTTCCCCTAGTGCTCATACTGTTTTGTTTCAGCATCATTGCCAGCATCAGTGTTAGGCATCCTAATGTATAGACAAGATAGTAACGTCTTTGTCTTGTCTAGCATGGATAAAAACTCTAGATATCCTGCTGATAAAAATTCTGTTGGCAAATGTCCTATTTCTTCTCCCAACAGCAACACAGGAAAAAGAAAAAGAGTTGCTATAGTAGATGAGACTTGGCCTGTGGACTTTTGTCTCTCAGTGCTTTATGCTGTCCACTCTCCTCTGCTCCTTATACCCTATAACTGTGATTGAAGATCCTTAGGGAGCAGCCATGCTTGCAGACTGGTGTAGCATCACTCCTGGCTGCGGTCACAGTGGCTGGTGGCAGCCTGTGCCCTGTGAGAGCTCAGCAGGCAAAGGGCTGCTTCACTGCTTTCCAGAGCTGTCTTCAGATGTCACATTGTTTTCGGAGGTCTGGGGCCTTCCTGATGTTTTGAAAATGTGTTTTCTGGGAGATTCAGCCAGAGATTACTCTCTCTGCCTAAGAATTAACATAGTCATTGTGCAGCAGCTGAGGTCAGACGCCTGTCACCCCAGTGTTCCCTGTCTGCTGGTCCTCTGAGAAATTGCTGCCTGGGGGAGATGATGTGGAGCACCTCAGGTCTGTTGTAAGTCAATGATCTGGGGCTGTGGTGCGCTAAGAATGGAAGTGCTGACAGCCCCAGGCTGCAAGCAGTTCTCTGGTTTTACTGCTCAGGTGCTCTGGCTAGTCTTTGTGAGGAGGGGAGAAACTTAACAGCTCCCAGAGCACTTAGTGCTTTGTAGGTCAAAACCATCACTTCAGATTTTCCTCTACATTTGATAGTCTGAGCAGGTCTTCCTGCATTGGTTCCCCACCTGCCCGCTCAGTAACTGCTGAATCCCACATTAGCTCCAGTTGCTGGATGCAGACAAAGCCTGGCACTGCAGTGCCTCATTGAAGAGCATTCACACTTCTTAGAGCCCTACGGTAGGAGTCATATCAGGGAGTCTGTCTCTCCTTTTTATAACTCCTGGGACTGAGCATTCACTCCTAAGCTCTTTGTGAATAATTTATGTTTGAACAGTATTTGGATTGTTCAGATTTATTAAGTTGCTGAATTTGGGGAGTTAGAGTTAAGAATGGAGCCGCCTCTTGCTACAACCACTAATCTGCAGCATAGTAAACTACTAGGAGGTGTAAACTGAAAAGTAATTTTTGCTTCCTTTTGCTAGCAGAATCCTTTGTTTTTCCTTTAGCTGGACCTTGTGAAAGCAGTGTGAAGATCAAGGCAAGAGAAAAACTCTAGATCCAGGAGCCATGGAGCTTCCCAGTTACAGCAAGCAGCTGCTGCAGCAGCTGTATGCTCTCTGCAAAGAGCAGCAGTTCTGCGATTGCACCATCTTCATTGGGGCTGTTCACTTTAGAGCACACAAGGTTGTTCTGGCTGCTGCCAGCCTGCTTTTTAAATCCTTATTGGATAGCACAGACACTATCTCCATTGATGCTTCTGTGGTGACACCCGAGGAGTTTGCGTTGTTGCTGGAGATGATGTACACTGGTAAACTCCCAATGGGGAAACACAACTTCACCAAAGTCATCTCCGTGTCAGATAGCCTGCAGATGTTTGATGTGGCTGTTAGTTGCAAAACGCTCCTTAGAGACCTCATCAGCTGTTCCGCTCAGGATCAGGCAGTCAGAGAAGTCTCCAGCCAGACCGCAGGCTCATCTGGAAACAGTGGTGAAGCTGATAACCTGCCCCAGTCAGAAAAACCTGCTGCTGAAGGAAAAACAGATACCCTGCACTCTCAGAGAGTTTTCCCTTCTCCTAGCTCTGCAGAAGCAGAGATGGAAGCAGATATTTCTCCTCCTGACCAGGAGCTTGCTGTGCATCACACCTGGCTTCCACAGGACATAAAGCCAAGCAACTCAGGATGCCTCAGGGAGGATTCAGGCTCCTGTCCTGACCAGGCTGCCTGTGCGGAGCGGGGTGGCTGTGTGCGAGAGGAGCCTGCTGAGCCCCTGCAGAAGAGAGGAAGACTGAGTGATTTGGGTGAGCCTTCACAGAACTGCCTCTTAGTGATTCATAGCTGAGTTGGTTTACATTTTCTTGTCATGGGAAAGTTTTTTCTGTGTTTCTTCTTTTTCGTTTGCCCTGGGTTGGTAGCAGTACTGATGTATACCCTTTTTCTGTAGGCACTTTCTTCCTTCTGCACAGTGCAATATTCTCCTTTGGCCTTTGTGATTGTTTTGCGCTCAGTGCTTTATGAGAGCTGCAGTGAGCAAAACTTTTCTTATCTATTCATGTGATTGCATCTCATGTATAGAGGGAGCTGTGCTTGTGCAGAACGTGAGGTTTGTAAGTCTTTGTAACAGTAAGTGAACAGAGTTGCCTGCTAATGCTACTTTATCTTTTAAACTCATGTTCAGCATGGGAGGGAAACAGAGGCTGTACTGGATTTAAAATAAATGTTCCATTTATAACTAGTGTTAAATAAACTGTTGGTTTTTCCTCCAGGCTGTGTGATATCTTTAGGAGGGATTTGTAAGTCACAGTTTCCATGTTATAGCCAGTGTGCTGGTTACAAACTGATCCTTTTCAATCACATCATGCTTTCTGTGAATCCCTTCAATTAGCAAATAACTCATCTTGTTTCTCTCACACAGCAGCAGAGAGCAAAAGCTGTAAACTGGATTTCTTTCTTCGATATGAAAGTGTTTTCTCAGAGGCCCTTTCTGATGCCCAGGCTGTGCTGAGAAGACTAGAAGAGTGCAGAGAAATTGATGCCTCTCAAAGGGAGGTAGGTGTGTTTATTGGATAAATAATACAAGTCTTTTCTTCTCCACCCTGCTGAGGGCTAGAATAGTTTGGGCCCTGTTCAGGAAATCTTTTCATGGGGAAGCTGGGGCTCTGCTACTTTTTTGTTTGAAGGGCAGATCATGCTCACCTGAACGAAACCCTTGAGAAAACATCTGTAAGAGCAAGCTGGTCGTGTGTGTAGGTAAGGTAGTGTATGTCTTACCTCGAAAACATCTTCCCTGTGTGGTAGGAGACCTCCAGCAGTCCTTGTGTTTATGGCATTTGCTTTGGGAACTGTATCGACATGGAAATGACTAACATGTGAGATCTCAAAATAGACTTCCTGAGCCCGTGGTGAAGGCTTGCTGCGAAGCATCTGCTCTGCTCTGTGTTTTGCAGGCCGCTCGTGAGGAGCATTGCAAGTGGGGATGGATGTGTGACATGCTGGCCTGCTGTCCCATGGCACTTCTGGTGGCATGCAACTTGAAAAGCAGTTGTTGTAGATAAGCGATGCTCAGGTTAATGCTGGAAGATGATTCAAGTCTGGTGTTTGGTTAATGCAAATGGGTATTCTGGGCTCTGAACAGCAGATACCAGCCATCGTACCAGCCTTTAAAAGCAGAGAAGTCCTGCTCCCTGGGTTAGGGGGCTGACATCTCTAAATTTTAAAAGCTCAGTGGGGAGGAAGCCATCTGGGTTCGAACCACCTGGACTCCGTAGTACCAGCATAACTGTGTAATCTGAGATGCTTTGGCCAAGGCATCTTTCTGCTTATGAAAACCAAAGCCAATATGTTTATTAGAAAAAAAGATGTATGACAGCAGGTAGGAGAATTCCCTCAAGTCAAGGAGTATGGATTTATTTTATGATAAGCCTTTGAATGTTGGTGGAAGTCCTTGTTCTCTTAGCAGCTGGCCCCTTTGACAGCGTTGAACTTAAAATCTCTGGGGCTCTAGGAGGGAGATGTGGGGTCCTAATTCATGGCTGCATAACAAGCCCGAGCCTGGCCAGACTGACAAGCACCTGGGAGTGTGTTGCTTTCAGCATGTCTGCAGAAGGATTACTTTTTTGTGTGTTCATTCATCTTCCAGATTAAAAAACTGTCAAGTTTAAGGTTGTACCTACTCTACACGTGGGCAATTGGTGCTGCAACCGGAGCAGTGCCCCAGCAAGAGTGCTGAGCTCTCGCAATGCAGGCAGGTGCTGCCTGTGCCAGCATGCTGCCCTCACCCATGCGCACAATCTGCCCTGCCCAGCACAGCACACAGTAAATACCCCCTGCTGCCTGCCAGGCAGGGACACTGCCTTACTTCTGCAATGGTTTAACAGCCCTGTTTTCTGTTGCTTTGCAGTAACTGTAACATTTCATGTTTCTTCAGCACCAGGCTGCATGGCAGATGAGGTCGGTGGTCCCACACATGCTGTATGCCCTGCCTGTTTTGCTCCCAAATGAGTTGTTGCAGTAGGATGAAAACAGGAAGTTGTAGAGCTCAGAGGCACTCTAGGTATCTGACCGCAGAACGGCACCTGGACAATTTTTCTGTAGCTATAAATAAATGCTGAATAAATGAGAAATGGATTTTCTTTAAGCCTTGCAGAAAAATCACTTCTCAGCCGCAACAAGCATGAAAAGTGTTAGCCCCAAAGGCAGTGGGGAGAGGAGGGGGGAAGCAGCCCATTTTAAGTAAGGGCTTAGGAGAAAACTCTCGGCTCAGCCTATTCTGTCGCTCTCTGAACTCCCCCCTGGGATAAGCAGCATCTGTCGGCACCAGCACAAGTCTAAGCTCTGTTTCCAGCAGAGGGTGTAGCTTTTTCCTGAAAGGGCCCGGTGATTTCTTTGGAGAAACACAGTGGTGTGTTTCAGTCATGCTTAAAGTGCAAGTTTAGCTCAGAAGAGCCCAGCTCAGGATGTGTAACAATGGCAGCAATTGTGCCAGTGGTAAAAAGTCAATGGATTTTTTTCTCTCTCCCTCTCTGTCTCTCTCTCTTTTTTTTAAATTTCATTTTTGTATTATTTCACTAGTTATTTGCTTGAAGTCTCTTTGGTGCCTTAGGGCAAGCAAAAGCCAGTTTGGAAGACAGTGAGGTGGCTGTAGATGCAACCATGCGATGCGAGAAGCTGCCTTTGCTTCACGCTGAGCGATCTGGTGGGGAGTGCTCGCCATGCTGCAGCGGAGAGCTCCCGTCCCTTGTGCACGTCCTTCTGCTCACGACTCCTTCATGAGTGCATTGTCTCCATCAACAAGCAATATTGTGTTTTTGACAAGAAATCCTGGGCAGGCACAGCACTGAGTGTTGATCGGGGTTTTGCAAGCCTGCCTGTTAAAGCTGAGGCTGGTCTGCTCCTCAGGTTTCAGTGGGACTTTGCCTTAGGTGTTGCCCTGTGTTTCTGTTCCTCTGCTCATGAGCTCATCCATCAATGGGTGCCTTGTTGCCAGCAGCCCCCCAGAGTGAGGTGTTGTGCTTTGCTCCTGGGTGCTCCCCTCAGGTGTTGCTGCCTTATTTTCTGGTTAAGCTGTGGGGTTTTTTTTGCCATTGTGGTTTGTGGGCTTGCTTTTGTCAGAATTTTTACTTTTCTCTAAGTTTGATGCTACCTTCTGCTCCCTGGGCTGAAAAATGCAGACATACCCTTATAAGTTGGTTTTCTATTTAGGGAGATGTGATTTTTTGGGGAGTTGTTTTTTGTTCTGAAGTCTCTCTGTGTAACTCACATAAACCATTCCTATCTAATTTGTTTCTGGCCTGGATGAAACCTGCTTGGAAATGAGAACAAGACTGAAATTGCAGTAATTTGGGGAAGCATAGAAGAGCTTTGCTGGTGTCAAGTCTTATCTTCCTGTGCTTTCGTAGAGAAACTCAATTCAAATTATTGCACAGCTCATTTGTTCCCTCTACTACTGGTTTCAGATGAAGTGGGGGAGCGTTGATTCTCTAGCGCAGAATAAATGTCACTGTGCTTGCGGATCATTTCCATTGCGTGTGGGCCTGCCCAATTATTGCTGTCCTTCATTTGCAGCTGCAGGAATTTCTGGATGTGGCATAAAAATGTTTCCTGTTATCTTCTGCATCCTAATTAGGAGTGCTAGCTTGTGGATTGCTTGTTTTTATGGTGGCAAAGCTGGATAAACTTTTCCCTTGGTCTGGTACACTTGTGTGAAGCTTTGGCTGAACTTTTATTCCTGTTGTGTAAAGCAGGCAGGAGCCAGTACCCTCCATGGAGGAAAAAGAAAAGGAGAGGAGACCGACAAAGCAACCCCACCTCAGCTATCTGAACCAAAAGTGGGAATGTAGTTTTCCTATGATTATTGTATGCACAGTGGTAACTGGCTGGCTTCATGGCTTGGCTGTATTCTGTGGGCTCTGCTCTCTGGGGACAGCGACAGGGCCCGAGGGAACATTACAGAGCTGTCAGGGGAGGGTCGAGTGGGCGTGAGGACAGGCTCTGCCCAGAGGGGGGGGCATGGCACAGTGCCCAGGGCAGGGACACGGCCCCAGTGCCGGAGCTCAGGGAGCGCTGGGACACCGCTCTCAGCCACTGGGTTTGGGGTTGGGTGGTGCTGTGTGGGGCCAGGGCCGGGCTCGGTGATCTCTGTGAATCCCTTCCAGCTCGGGATGTTCTGTGATTCTAAGGGAGATAGAACTGAGCTATTGATGCAAAATTTGCCATGTTCAGGGGCAAGTCTTGGAGGTGAATGTGTCTGCGCTCCTGAGGGAAGGGTCTGAGGGAAGCATCTACCGTCTTCCTAAGCCTCGCAGCTCTCCAGTCTGTCTCCTGAAGATCCCTCACGCCACTGTAGGTGATTCTGTTACCCTAAAGCTGTTGTTTAAGAGAGATTGCTCAGTAATAGTATAGTAGCTTTTTGCTTAGATCTCTTGAACTTGAGATGTGTCTCTCAGTGGGAGCAGAAGCGGGTAGGAGATTTGAAAAGCTGTGACTGCTCATGCACCTACAGGGAAGAGACAGGGTCATGGTTGGTGGCCAGCTGGGTTTGTGGCCACACCAGGTGCTGCTCTTCTCTCTCCACATCCCTGGGTGAAATCTGCAGGTTCAGTTCTGGGCCATTGCACTCCTGGCATGGGGTATACGTTACTTGCCCACCTTGTTGACCTATATTCTCCAGGTCAGTCAGCAGCTGGAGCTGCCAAATGTCTCTCAGGACTGCACACAAATTGAGTTCAGCTCAGCTCTTGCCTCTGGTTCACTTCCTGCAATGTTGGCCCCAGGTCCCTCCTCAGGCATCTCTGTCCCCACCCAAAAAACCTTAATCTCACAGAAACATTCAGCCGTGTTGGAGAAGGAGTCAGAGGTCCCAGAGGTGCTTTCTTCCCATGAATTTTGTGGATTGGTGAGGAGGAAGGTTGGTGCCTGGCTGGGAGGACACAGCACTTGCTTAGCTTTTGCCCATTTCAGAGACAGGCTCATCACGAGCAGCCCGGTGCATCTTCCTGACCAAAGCAGCAGGAGATGTTAGAAGGAAAAAGAGTATGAAGCATGGAGTGTGAAGGAGCCATGAGAAAGCGCAAGAGGTCCCACAGTGGAGCAAAGGGATGTAATGGTGTAGGAGCTAAGTGTATTAGGAGAGAAATATCAAAAATGGGGAAGATGATATGGAAATAGGGAACTTATCTCCTGTGGTGCTTCTTACCTTGGGGCTGCTGGGAGAATGGTGAAGTATGAGATGAACTGGAAGGGCTTTCTCATGGTGTGTGATCATTGAGGTGCCGAGTGTGGTTGTGAGCAGCTGGGTGTTTGTGGACACCACAACAAACACCCGCAGTGCAATCCAAATTTTTCAGTGGGCATCGATCTCATTTGGTGGCACAGCTCAAGCTGAAGCCAGGTCTTGGTGACTCAGTTTCCCTGCCCAGAGAGTCTGTTTCTTGCTCCAGTCTGGAAGGTGAATGTGTGCTGCTTTGTGCTGATTTGTCCTGATGAAGGGTTTTGCAAATGAAAACCTACTGGATGAGGCTATAACGCATGGGTACCTTGTGACTAAATGGAAGTTGGGATTCCGGATAATATCAGTATTTCCCCAGCTCTTCCAGGTTCTTTGGGAATTATTATTACTTCAGAGTAAGTCTAAAATGCACTGTGCACTCTTTCAAAACAATGCTAAAAGGCTGTTGTTCCCTCTGAGCAATGGGTCTGAGGAAAGGTCTTCCAGAAAGAAACTATAAATAGCAGAGCCTTTCAGCTCCCGAAAACTCCATTCCATTAACGAAAGCCATGCACCGAGGAGGGGATGTAGCCTGAATCTCGGCAGTAATGTTGCGCTGATTTTAATTAAAAAATAAAAATAAAATAAAAAATTGCAACAATGCAGGTTACTTTTTGTCTGTATTACAAGCATGTATTTGTCAGGGTGCTGAGCACCTTTTGGAAGGTGACAGTCAAGATTTTCTTGCGTTTTGTAGGATCAGGCTGGGCACGCAAACCTTGAGAACAAACATGATCTGGTTATCAAGTCTCATTACAAATTGATGATTGGTTTAAAAAAAAATACCTTTCAGCTTGTTCTTCAGCACATCTGCTGCATCTCCTTTCTTCCTTTATAACAGAGCCCTTCATGTCCACGTCTCTCTGTTTGGCAGGAAAAATGCCGTCAGTGGGTAAGAGCTGGGACGCCCGCAGCTCCCCCTCTGTGGATACTCTTTGCAATAGGTCATTGCACTGTCACGCTGCCCTAATATGTGAGCATTTACACCTGCTAGGAAAAGCAAGTCCGCCATCCCCCTGGTGCGGCCTCAAGCAGTTACATTCATTCTTTTTATCATAGAAATAAAAATGACAATGACAGCAGAAAATGGCCGTTATCTCGGGAGCTGGGCTAAGCTCTCCACTTCAAAGGTACTTTTATAGCATCCCTGGAGTCTCTAATAAAGGATGCCTGCTCTGAAAGGCTGGCATCTCTTGTGGAGAGCTGAGGAGCGGGTGTCTTTAGGGGCAATATTTACAGCATTAAAGGGCTCCAGGGAAATGGGAGCAAGAGTTCCAGCTTATTTCTTTTCCTTTTATTTCCATCACTGTGCAGGCATGTTTGCCTCTGGTTGCCATTTGGGGTCACAGGAGTGGATTTTGGAGCTCTGAGCTTGATTGCCAGGTATGCTGAGAGCCCACAACACAGCGCTTGCATGCCTTATCTCCAAGCCTGAGCTGGAGGCTGTCACTAGGAGACGTGACTCCATTGTGACTTGAGAATGGGGATTCCTGAGAGTTCCACCGAAGTGCTCTCTGCTTTCTGTGCAAGTGCTCTCCACATTCTGCCGTGAGATCTGCCCTAGCCTTGGGCTTCTAAAATTGCAATGTTTAAAATAGGTCTTAAGAGGTCAGTTAGTTACTGGCATTTGGCTGTTAGGACAGTCCTGGTCTGAAGAGGTGTGGTTGGTGCTGGAATATAGGGCCATTCACCAGCTCCAGTCTGTGGGACTCAAAGATAAGAGCTGGCTGGCAGAGCTTGTTGCCCTCCTTGCTGGGGGTGTTGGCCACAACATAGACATCTCCTGGGTCTGAGTTCAATGCAGACAGGGCCTCAGCATGCTCAGCTTGTGTTGGTGTGCATGTGTACTTGTTTTTTTGTGACTTTTTTTCTCCCCTCGACAAAAACTTCAGCATTTTGCTGCNGGCATTTGACTTTGTTACTCACCGTTTCCTGTGTTTGCCTGTTCTGCTGCAGGTTGTACTTGCTTGTCTGGCAGAGGCAGGGGAACAGTCGATGTTCATGAAGCTGTTGAGCAAAGTGAAAGATGCTCAGACCCTGGATGCTCAGACCCTTGTGTCTTTACTGAAGCTGTTTGAAGATGTGAATCCCGAGCTGAGAGCAGCCATGCTGGAGAGGGAACAGGGCAGTGGAGAAGCCCTGCAACAAACAGGTAGAGAAGTGGGCACAGCTTCTGGCAAAGTGAGTGGGTAACCTTACAAGCAAAACAGCCTCAGAAACCTTTTTGTTTCCCCCTGGCAGGCTGCAAAGCTCTAGCATTTGTTCAGAGCTTGTATCCTTACTCATATGCAGGAGGCTTACCATGTGTGGCCAAGATCCTGGAGTGTTTCTGCTCCACAGCAGCGGGGTGCGGGCAGTGCAGGGCTCTCCCCATCGCTGCCTGCAGGGTTGGATCGATGGCTGCGCAGCCAGCATGGGCTGGAGCACATCTGAGCCTTGGGATTGAAAGCTCCTTTCTTACTTGAGTCTGACACAAAGCAGTGGCCTTGCAAACCTGGTGTTAACCTCCAGCTTGCTTTATGGCTTTGTGCTCTGTTAGATAAATGAGACGTTTTCCTTTCATAGAGTTTAAAGAGAATCGTAAAGTGGTTTTTCTCTGCTGCTTGTGCTTGGGATGAGTTTTGCTATTCACTTAGATCTTTCACAGAGTCTCACTCGCTTCAGGAGCCTGTCAGTTCCTTCAGACTGACTTGTTTCTTCTGTTGTGCTTCTGAATCCTTTTCTCCCCAGAGAGCACAGAAGAGGGAAAGACGCTGACCGCTCGTTTGCTGGGATGCAAGGAGGAGCTGATCCAGAGCGTGACACAGCTGAGCCCCATCATAGAGTTCTTGGAGGCAGCAGAAGAGGGATTCCTGACTGCCATGGAGAAGCGGGTAACAAATTGGAGATAAGGAAAGCTCTGTGGGCAAGGGGTTTATGTGTATGTCTGAGAGGCACTGTCTTTCCACATGGCTTGCCAAGTGAAGCACTAGCCTCACCTGGTGATTTCCCTTTGCACGGCATGGACTGCTTGTGTTAGTTGTCTCAGGTCCTTCCATGCTTAACTGAGAGCTGGACTACAGAAGTAGCCTCAAGACAAAGGTGAACACTGACCAGCATGCCAGATTGCCCCTGAAGGCAGAAACTGGGGAAAAAGAAGCACGTGGTGTTTCTCACAGTCTCTTTAAATGCCTTTTTGTGAGCCTGAAAGAGGCTCTGTAATGCAGTTTGTTTTCAGCAGAACCATTACAACCCTGTGCTGCCTGCATATCAGTTATGTCCTTGTATACTCAGTCATCAGCTTGCCTTTAGCTGGCTCTCCCAGGGTCTTTTCTTTAGCTCCTAGCACACAGTTGCCTGCACATGTAGCATATCAATTGACAGATTCTTATTTTTATTTTTTTTGAGTGCAGCAGTTGGTGTGGAGGACTGTTGCTTTCCTGTAAGCAATTGCATTATGTATGCTGATTTGCGGAAGCCATAAAGAAAAAATATATATTGTGTACAACCTGCTTTCTTTTGTGTTTTGAGGGGAGCTGCCTATACTCTGCCTGTACAGCTGAAAATCACAGGTGTTTCACGTGCTGTGTTCAGCACATAGCTTGCAGACCTCCTGTCCTAGTTTGTCACATCAGTTAGTTCCCCTGACATAGGATTATAGCGAGCGGAAAGCACTGTTGTGCTCAGTGGCATGAATGATGTCTGCTTTCTGTCTGAGTGAGCCTGACCAGAGCTGTGACAGGCTTGTTGAAAATCTTTGCTCCTCTTATAAGTGCCTCAAATTCTGTCTTGTTCCCTTGCATGCAATCCCTGATGAGATTTCCAGCATGGGGCAGCTTTCAGTGTGGCCACACTTTGTGTAGGAGGGCCAAAGAAAGTGCTGGGTGGATACCCAGAGGTATTCACCTTGTCCTCACGGGCTGGAGAGTGGCTGGCAGCTGATGAGTTTTCTCTGAAAGCAGCGCATCTGAGATTGGGAGGGGACGTGAGAAGAGAGAGTGAGGTGTGAATGCAGCAAAGGACTGGGTGTCTGCTGGGTATGTTGCGGCTGTCAGCAGTGGTCTGCGAGGTGTGCCCAGAGCTCAGCTCCCAGTGATGAGAACTACAGCAGAAGTGGGGAGATGAGAATCTTTCAGAGACACCTGTTCTTGTTGCTATACAGCCTTTGCTTTATTCTTTTTGTCTTTGTGAATTCAGGTAGTTAAGATGCAGCCATTTTTTATCTCCTTTCCCATAGAAAAAAAATAAAATAAATTCTGCTGTCATAATTCTGACCCTTGGGTGTACAATCTGATCATTAATTGCATGGTCATGCTCTCTGGTGTTCTCAGGGCTTCTGCCTTAGTGAAGGGGTAGTGTTATTCAATATTTCTTTTTATGCTCTTCAGTTGCTCTCTGCTCCCAGACTGTTTGCTGCAGAGCCTCCAAACCCTGCTCTGAATACAAAATCCTTCTCTTCTCTATGGGTTCCGTTTCTGCTCTTGTTTTAGCTCACAGGTTGCTGACAAATAACAAATGTGTTTGCAGAGGACTTCAGTGAGGCTGGGTGCATAGCTCTTTCCCCTGCTGTGCACTGGGAGGTGAGGCACAGAAAAGTAGGGTGGAAATTGCCAAGTGTAGACTGACCTGAGGGGTAGGGGTCATTTGCCACCCCCCCACTCCTCCCCCTTTTTTTTTTTTTCCTTTAAGGCCCGCTTTATTTGTTTATGTTGTTTTTTCCCCTAGACGACTGGAAATATGCATAATTAACTCAGAAGCTGACTTGATTAAAACAGCAGGACTGTGGCATGTGTGCATTTGAGATCTCCTGGTGTCTCAGGTGTGGTACTGGGAAAACAAACACGGAGTTAGCAGCCACCTCGGAAAGTTTCATCTTACCTGAATTGCACAGGAGCTCTGGGCTGGCAGAGATAGTTCTCCAAGGTTTCGTAAAGATTAAACTTTTCTTTTTCTTCTTGCAGTCACTGCCTCAGTAGATGCGTGTTTATTCAGCAAGAGAAGCGTGAGTCTTACATGCAGCAGCCCTTTTTTTCTAGGCAACTAGGACCTTTCTTTGCCTGGCCCAAGCTGTGCATGGAACAAGTCTGTTTTACCTTGCTCAAAAACAGTACATGATGAATTTAAGCCCCTTTGCAAATCCCAGGTTTTGAGAGGAGCATCTTACCTAGCCATTTCTATTTTAGTGTTCTATTTTTAGTGTTTCTGTGATGTGGGGAAGTAGGGTGGAGGATCTGTGGGATGGCTTGGATGCAAAGTTTTACCTTAGAAAAGAAAAACTTGGGTAAAATGAAAGAGCAGAGTGTAACCTCTTGTGCATGGTGTCCCATTGCTTAAATTGTTGCAGAGTTGAAAGCAACTGATCCTTAGTACAGCCCTCATCCTGGAGCAGCACAGTAGCTGATGAAAACACCCATCCTTTCTCTTGGCACATGAGCAAGAGGGCGTATTAGTGACAGCATGAAGAAGGTTACCTGCCATTGCAAGAGCAATCCTGAACTAGACACAGTGGGGGATGCAGAAGTCCACCTGCAAGCACACTGTTTCTGACTGTCCCACCCAGGTGTGGGCAAAAGGAGTCTCAAAATGGCAGTGCTGCATCCCTACCGCCTCTCTGCCAGGGCCATCTGTTCTGGGCCTGTGGAAGTGTGCCGCAGCAACTTGTCTGGGAGCAGCAACAGGCTGCAGTCTGAACTCTCCAGAAGGATGCTGTTCCTGTACCCCTCTTGTGTTCTCTTAAAAGATGACTTCAGAATGAGTGATCAAGGGTCAGCTCAGTGTGAATTAAATGGAAGGATATGCCAGCAGGTTCACTAACAGAGTTTTGGCTATAAAAGGATAGATTTTTAGAAATGAGAGAAACTAATTAATGAGTTCAGCTGCTCATAAGAGCTCAGGAGGAGCTGTTGGATTTGTTTCTTTCATGTTAAACGTATGAGAACTGTCTGAAGTTTTGTTTCCTCAACAAGAGAGGAGAATTTGTACAGGAAGTTGCAGACCTGAGTGAATGACTAACTTGAAGAGGAATACTAGACCAAGTAGAGAACCTGCCAGAATGGCTGAAATGGCTGACAGACAAAGAAGTTTACTTCAGAGGTCTGAAAATGTATGTATAAGGTGAGGCTTGCAGCATGGCAGACTGCTGGACATCACAGTGTGTATTGACTCAGGTAGCAAATGATTGTTTGATCAAGTAAAGAAAGAGGATAATGAGACGAGATGACCCACCGGCTCATGATTGAGTCAAGGGACAAATTCAGGAGAGCTCTAGCAAAGAGATACAGGAATGGAAATTTTCTGCATCTGAAGTGAAACCACAACTCAGAGGGCAAAGGAGAGGCTGGCTAATCATCCAGCATACCAGAGAAGCTATCCTACATGGCTATGAGAGCAGTGATGAGGTTTATGACTGCATTTTTCAAGTTAGGAGTAGCCCCTACAATTGGCGACTAGGACACACCCATTGTATCACACCCATTTTTAAGAAGGGTAGAAAGGATGACCCAGAAAACTACCGACCTGTCAGCCTCACTTCTGTGCCAGGAAAGATCATGGAGCAGATCCTCCTGGAAGCTATGCACATAGAAGACAGGGAGGTGATATGGGACAACTGGCATGGCTCCACTGAGGGCAAGTCCTGCCTGACCAACCTAGTGGCCTTCTACGATGGTATAACTGCATCACTGGACAAGGGAAGAGCCACTGAGGTCATCTGGACTTCAGTAAGGGCTTTGACACGGTCCCCCACAACATCCTTCTCCTAACTGGAAAGATATGGATTTGATGGGTGAACTGTTCAGTGGACAAAGAACTGGCTGCTGGATTGAACCCAGAGAGTGGTGGTCAATGGCTCCATGTTGGGACGGAGATCAGTGGTGTCTCAGAGATGCAGTGTTGTCCCTCAGGGGTCAGTGCTGAGACCAATGCTCTTTAATGGCTTCATCAGTGACATTGACAGTGGGATCTAGTGCACCCTCAGCAAGTTTGAGGATGACAGCAAGCTGTGTGGTGCAGTGACACGCCTGAGGGATATGATGCCATCCAGAGAGACCCAGACAGGCTCGAGCAGTGGGCCCAGGGCTCATGAGTTTCAACAGATCCAAGTGCAAGGTCTGCACCTGGGTCACAGCTCCCCCCACTATCCATACAAGCTGGAGGATGAAAGGATAGGGCATGTTTTGGCCCTGCCAGAAAGAACTTGGGGGGACTGGTGGATGGCAGCTGGACATGAGCCAGCCATGTGCCCTCGCAGCCCACAAAGCCAACCGTATCCAGGGCTGCACCAACAGCAGCGTGGGCAGCAGGGTGAGAGAGGGGATCCTGCCCATCTGCTCTGTGCTGTGAGACCTCACCTGGAGCACTGCGTCCAGATGTGGAATCCTCAGCACAGGAGAGACATGGACCTGTTGGAGCCCGTCTGGAGGAGGGCCACAAAAATGGTCGGATGGCTGGAGCACCTCCACTGTGAGAGAGCTGGGGCTGTGCAGCCTGGAGAAGGCTCCGAGGTGACCTGATAGCGGCCCTTCAGTATTTAAAAGGAGGCTATAGGAAAGAGGGGGACAGACTCTTTAGCAGAGTCTGTGGTGATAGGACAAGGGGAAATGGTTTCAAACTAAAAGAGAGGAGATTTCAGTTGGATATAGGATATATGTAAAAAGTTTGTTATGAAGTGAAGCATTGGCACAGGTTGCCCAGGGAGGTGCTGGAAGCCCCATCCCTTGAGACATTCAAGGTCAGGCCGAACTGAGCTCTGAGCAGCCTGATTGAGCTGTAGATGTCTCTGTACATTGCAGGGGAGCTGGACTAGATGACCTTTAAAGGTCTCTTCCCACTCTAAGGATTCTATGACTCTGTGACACGTGTAGGAGAGGGAAGCGGTGATCCAGGCAATCAGATCTGTGGCTGTACAGGAATATGCACTGGGATGGGCTGGAAGACGTGTAATTGAAGCACTGTGTATAATCAAAGAAATGGAGTAAAATGCAGCAAGGGTGTTCAAGGAAATTGTTTCTGCCTGACCTGGAATCTTTATTTGATGAGATAAAAATGAGGTTTTCTACCTCAATCTAGACTTGAGCATGGCATTTGAATTTCATGTAGGGAAATTGTTAAACTAAAGGAAATCTTGATATTAAAAAGAGGATGTAGCTTATTGGGAGATAACTACAGGTTGTGCTAAAGGCAGGATTGACATATTGAAGCAAGGTTACCAGCAGGTTTCTTGGTACTCAATTAGTGTTATCACTAATGTTGTTGACACAAAAATACCCAAACATGCTAGGAAGACTTGTTGATGAGCAAAACTGGGAGCTTTGTGTACACAGAGGAGGATCTGCGTTTCCCAATCGCATGGGAACTAAGTAGTGAGAGTTGAACGATGCTGAAGTGAAGGGTGTAAATTCAGGTGCAGTAACAAGAACTAAGTGTAAAGCCTTGTCTGAAATGCTATGTGCATTTCTAGTCTTGTTCAAAAAAGGTGAATTTGTATTGAAATAGAGACAGTTCTGCAGCTGTTAAGATCAGAGAAGTGGAGAAGCTATTTTATGAGAGAAGCTACCTTATTTAGACAAGTAGAATGAAGACTGAGAGGGAGTGTGATCATGCTTTTATAAAGATATTGGTGAGAAGAATAGGGTAAACACAGAGAGTTTAGAAGAGCTTTTTAAGCTAAAAGATAATGTTGGCACATGAACAAATGGGTATACACTGGCCATGAATAAATTTAAGCTGAAAATTAGAAGAATCATCTGGGGAAAGAGACTGTGGAAGATCTTTCCAACTGGAGATAAGGGAGCAAAAATATAACTAGTTTTAGGACAGATCTTATTTTTATTAATGGGACTGTGGACATACCACGTTTCTGCCCGTGTATGTTGTGTACGCTTCTATGATCCCCTCTTATTCCCCATGAAAACTGCCTTTACTGGCTGTGCTGGGGAGGTGTTACTATGGCATACCAGAACTTTTTTGAGCTACAGTGATTGTATCTCACACATGAGACGTCTCATGTGTAGTCGTCATAAAAATAATCATTTAATTAATAGGGTGTTTATTTAATGAGACTCCTTTTTTTGTCTCCTTGCCTTCAAGTGACAGGCAGTAAAATGAAGGGAAACAAGGGAAAAGAGACTGCCAATTTAAAAACTATTTGCTAAAAATATTAAATGAAAAATTGTTTTGAACCCTGTCTTTGAGTCTTTTTCTGATTCCTTTGAAGAAATGCTTTTTGTTTGCCTGACACTTCCAAGAGCTAGACTTGGCGTAAGAACGCACCAGGGTAGGTTTCCAGGTGCCAAGTCTTGGAATCATCTAGGTAGGAGAAGACCTCCGAGTCCAGCCATCAAACTAACTTACTGAGTCCCGCTGCTAGTCTGTGTCCCTTAGTGCCACATCCATGCATCTCTTAAATACCTTCAGGAATGGGACATCTACCGCTTCCTTGGGCAGCTCCTTCCAATGCTTACCCACACTCTCCATGAAGAAATTCTTCCTGATATCCAGTCTAAACCTTCCCTGGTGCAACTTGAAACTGTTTCCTTGTATCCTCTCACTTGTCCCTTGTGAAAAGAACCAATGCTCTTCTTTCACATAGCTGCAGGGAGCAATGAGGTCTCCCCTCAGCCTCCTTTTCTCCTAACTAAACAACCCCAGTTCCCTCAGCTGCTCCTCATGTCTTTGTTTCTAGTCCCTTCCCAAGCTTTGTTGGTTTTCTCTGCATGAGGCACCTAAAACTGAGCACGGTGTTTGGGGTGGAATCTTACCAGTGAGTACAGGGGCATAATCACTTAGAATTATAGAGTCATTTAGGTTAGAAAAGACCCTTCAGATTGAGTACAACCACCAACCGAACACTGCCAAGGCACGTTGAAATGCACCAGTAGCTAGCACCCCATAACACCTCCCAGTTAATCAAGGGAAGCAGTGGATGTGGATTTGTTGCTGTACTTAGCACTGTGATGCTGTCCCTGTTTCTTTAGGGCTATTCGGGTCTAAGAATTTGAAGGAAGTGCCTACAGTTTCTTGTCTGTTTCTTTTTCACAGGTAGTTTTGGATTGCTGTGAAGGCAGCTCTCAGAGGGAAGCCATGGACAATCTGCTAAAGAAGGTGAAAGAAGAGAAAACCCTGAAAGCTGAAAGTTTGGTCAAACTTTTAGGGGCTGTGAAAGCATCATTTCCTGGTCTCCAACTCTTGCTAGACAACTTGGTGGTAAAAGCAAATGTCACTGAGGGCAAAGGTATGATGGCTACATTAAGTTCAGATGTGTGGGGGCTCAGTTGAGGGGATTGCCAGGAAGTCTCAATGCTTGTCTGAACTTCACTGTGCTCGTATAATCCTAATTTTATGTAAGGGAGTGGGATGCCCATTATGTTTTGTTTATGCAAACAAAACAGATCTGGGAGCACTAGATTAAGAGGACTATGCCAGAAAGAAGCCCAATGCATTGCAATGAAATGAGCAGTGTTGGGCAGAAGCCTGTTGGGCTCCTTCCTTGAATTTGACACTGCGACTAGGTTATCATATCTGGAAAACAGGAGAGCTCTTCCCTCTGCTGTGAAGATACGTTTTGGCTTTGAACTACTTACATGCAGCAGCATGTGTCTCCATAATAAATAGAAAATTTTCTTCTAATAAACCCGTCACATAGGAAATTATCAAACTCTGGTCCATAAGTGACATTAATTCATAGTACAGATATTGGCTGGCTTTGAAAGCAGATTCCTAAAACTTCCCCAGACACACAGATGTTTTGACATTGGATACTGGCAGTGTCCTACCTGGCTGCTGTCCTTGTGAATTTCTTTGTGACTGAGAGAGACTGTGGGCTCTTTCCAGAACTTATCTGTGGCATATGAACATGATTTCTGAGGGAGTATCATCACCGTTTTGCCCTCCTGCGGGAATTACTAGAGATGAGTAATTTTTGTTCCATTAGCCCCTTGCCTTATAGTTTCCATTAATGTTAAAAGTGACCATGTGGTTCAGAGTCTGCTCAATGCCAGGAAAATTTAGTTGGGCTTTGTTCTTCCCGTAGATCCAGGTAGTGTTTCTGCATGTCGTGTTCGTTGACTTCTGGGTGGAGCAGAGTGTGCTGATGGGTGTCCTACACTCAGCGGCCCCATTAGACATCCTTATCTTGGAGAGCTAGTCCCCTTCTTGTTTCTGGTGGTTTTTTTGTTATTTTTTTGTTTGTTTGTTTGTTTGTTGCCTGCCTGTGGTGGTGGCCAGGACTTGGAGTCCTCATCTTTCAGTTGGTGGAACAGCCTTCCAAGCTGGAGTGAGTTTAGGCACACGTCTGAGCAATTCACATAGCGTAGCAAATTTCACCGCCTTTGAAATCACTTAAAAATTAAAAACTAAATTAATATGCAGTGAAATGTAAATGACTGTTTAACAGAAAGCAAAACTGCACTCATAATGCTGATAACTTCCTCTGTAGCAAACATTCCCGACAGGCAGTTTGCTTTGTCATTTGTTAAGCACGATTGCTTTCTTGAAACACCAGACTCCCAACATGGTTAATTATCTCGTGGTAATACCCATTCCAAGGAGGAGCATTCCTTAATTACATAGAGTTGAATCTCCTCAAATTGCAGCTTGAACAAATAGAAGCACAAATATTTCTTATTATGGAAATGAAGAGGGAGGGAATGATCTGAGCCACTAATGGCAGCCTTTGCTGTCCTGTGCCATAGTGCTAACAGACTCAAATGGAGCTCGCAGCAGAGCTGTGAGTGCCTTTTTAGCAACTCAAGTCTGTTTAATAAAATCAGAAATGTTTTGATAGGAGAAGGGGAAAAATACTTTTATTTGTAAAGCATGCCCTGATCCGTGTGGGGCACGTGCAAGTCATACCTAAACACTACAGAGCTACATAAGATTCCCTTAACTTCACCAAGGAGTGACTAAGGAGTCCCCAATAAATCTTTGTCCAGGGAATTTTTCATATTAGCTCAAAATCATCCATGTTTATTCCACAGACCGTCACTGCACCCTTTGCCACCTGGGAGAGCTTTCTCTTCTTACCTTGCGCTGTATGTCTTCTGGGTCCCAAGCACTGTATTTTTTTCCACCAATCTGTAGTGCCTTGTGAGTAATTGATCTTTCTGTTTGGTACTGAACCAAAATGATTAAAAAAACAAAGCACGCAAACAAAAAAACACACACAGATGTCTTGGATGAACTGCAGTTTTTTATTTTCGTTTCTCTTACAAAAGTGTAACTCTGCATCTTCTCCAATTTCGTAACTCCAACAGTGGAAAAAAAATAACTTTCAGGTTCATCTGTTTGGCAGTTCCCAGTTTTATTTATCAGCTAGTCTGGAGACAAGTGCAATCATATTATTTTTGGTACACAGTGTATTTTCCCCAAATCTGTTCATTACCCTGGGTAAAGATTGTTCCTCTTTCTTGAATAAACTCATTGTGTTCTGGTACTATGATGTCTAATAAGGATTATGGTGCTACTCTAAAGTTATTGTTTCATCAGGTCAAACCTGGAATTAGATATGTGAGGAATAAATGAAGTTGACCTTGTGGTTTTTTGGTGTAAGGGAGAGAAGAGAGTGTTACTGCTATTTTGCAATCACAAGTCTGGTTTGTGTTCCCTTAACATTTTCACCAAAGATGACAACCCACTTAGTTCTTGATTATGTTGGACCATATGGGTGTTTGCAAAATGTTGGTGTGTTTGGTAGTTACACAGCGCTGAGACAGCGTGTGCTGCAGAGCTCCACCGTGACGGTGGAGTGGATCTAAGGCTCTCTGAAAAACCTATTTCGATGAAACAAAAATTAAGGGTTAGTAATGGGGTCTCCATACTGCCAGGGCATCAGAAGAGGCTGAAAAACATCTCGAGGAGTTGTCTTGACATGCAAAACCACACATTTGCCTGCTGTACTTGGCTGAGAACTGTGACTTTCTTCTTCTGGTCTCAGACCAGAACTGAGACTTGGAAGATATCTGATTTCTCTTTAGGGTGCCGGGTATCTATTTCTGTAGGTGTGTGCACACAGGGTATTCTGTATTATCTTTGCTTTAATTTGAAGGAGTTTTGAATGAGTGATAGCTCCTGACTCAAGTGTGGAGTGCCTGTGACACCACTGTGGCTCGTGCAATACCCTGCTGCATCTCCAGGGCACTGCCAGCAGATCCCCTTGCCTAGCTCACTGTTTCCAACACAAAATTTGTTATGGAGAAGGCTTGGCCTTCAGCCTTCTTATGGCCTTTCCTCTGAGGAGCCTCTCTGTTTGCTTCAGTCTGCGGCAGATGAGTGGTGCAGACTGGTGTTGACAACTTTTGTCAGGTTTATCCTCTGCATGAAGGTGAAACCAAGTGTCCTAGGAGTAAGGGCATTTTAATGACCAAGGGAGAACTGGCTACCTTAATGTTTTCAGGCCCTCTAGCTCTGGAAGCCCTTTGGGAAGATGCTGTGATTGAGCTGTTCTTATTCATTCATTTGCATTCAGCCAAATGGAGCTTGGAGGATTATGGAGCCAAACTGCTGAGACAATACCAAGGAAGCTTAGTGGAGCACCTCACGGACACCCACACACTGCTGCAGGGGATCTCTACTGCACAGAGCCTAGCTCCGGCTGAGAGAGAGGTAAGCAGGCTCCTGTGTGCATGTGAAAGCAGATGCTGGGTTCTTATCTCTATCTGGGAGCAAGATCATAGAATTGTAGGATCATCAAGGTTGGAAAAGACCTCCAAGATCATCTAGTCCAACCATCTACCTAACACCAAGATTACCCGCTAAACCACTAAACCGTGTCCCTCAGTTCCACATCCACACGTACCTTGAACACCTCCAGGGTTGGTGACTCCACCACCTGCCTGAGCAGCCTGTTCCAGTACCTGACCACTCTCTTGGAGAAGTTTTTCCTAATACCCAACCTGACCCTCCCTTGGTGTAACTGAGGACATTAACTCTTTTCCTATTGCTGCCTGGGAGAAGATACCGACCCCTTCCTCACCACAACTTCCCGTCAGGAAGTTGTAGAGTGTGATGAGGTCTCCCCTGAGCCTCCTCTTCTCCAGACTGAACAATCCCAGTTCCCTCAGCTGCTTCTCATAAGACTTGTGCTCCACACCCCTCACCAGTTTTGTTGCCCTTCTCTGAACACTTTCCAGGGCCTCGATGTCTTTCTTGTAGTGAGGGGCCCAAAACTGGACACAGTACTCGAGGTGTGGCCTCACCAGAGCTCAGTACAGGAGGATGACTACCTCCCTACTCCTGCTGACCACTCTGTTTCTGATGCAGGCCAGGATGCCATTGGCCTTCTTGGCCACCTGGGCACACTGCTAGCTCATGTTCAGCCGAGCATCAACCAACACCCCCAACTCCTTTTCCTCTTCATAGTCTTTCAGCCACTCTGCCCCAAGCCTATAGCATTGCATGGGCTTGTTGTGGCCAAAGTGCAGGACCCAGTACTTGGCCTTATTGAACTTCATCCCACTGGCCTCAGCCCCGTGATCCAGCCTATCCAGGTCCCTATGTAGTGCCTCCCTACCCTCAGGCAGATGGACACTTCTTCCCAGCTTGGTGTCATCTGCAAACTGACTGAGGGTGCACTCAATCCCCTTATCTAGGTCATCAATAAAGATTAAACAGGATGGGCTCCCCATCCCATACTTCCAGGTCAGGGTAGAGTACCCCCAGGATAAGCAGTCTGACTATTAAAGACAGACGTAAAGAAGGCTTTGAGAACCTCAGCCTTTACTTATCCTCACTAATCATGTTCTCTGCCACATCCAGTACAGGATGGAGATTCTCCTTAGCCCTCCTCTTACTGTTAGTACATTTGTAAAAAATTTTGTGTTGTCTTTTACTGATGTGGCCAAGCTTGACTTTTACCTTCCTAATTTCCTCCCTGCATATCCTAGTAACTTCTTCGTAATCTCCCTGAGTTGCCCATCCCTTCTTCCACAGAAGATGGGGCTCGACTTGCTAGCTGTCATTGCTGGGCTTGGGGCAGTCCTCCATCAGGACTCAATTTAAAGATTCCCTAGCATCACGTAACAGGAGTGAAGCGTTAGGTGCATGAAGATCAGCATGGCTGATTTGGGAACTGAGGAGAGATTTTCAGATTCACAGTGAGGCAAGGAAATGCCCAATGCATTTTGGCAAAAAGCTGCACTTTGAAGTGGTCAGTGCTTGGACTGTATTGTGAGCCGGGTCTCCAGTGGGGCAGGAGGAAGGGATGGTGGGACTGGGGCAAAACATGGCCTTGGCTAGAGCGATGCTGGACAGATGGATGGAGTCCCTCGTTAGCACCTCACTGATGGTCTTTCGAAGGCGATGGAACAGATTGTGAAGTGCGAGACCGGCTCAGGTGGCTTCGCCTCGCTCGTGTCTGCGGTGCTGGAGGAGCAGTCTCTGTCTGTTTCTGCGGTTTGGCAGCTGCTGCTGGCTGTGCGAGAGGCTGAGCTCCCACTGAACGTGCTCATGGAGGAGATTCAGAAAGAGCCAGGCGCAGAGCTGTTCTTCCAAGCAGGTAATGGCCTCAGTCTCCTCTGCGCTCTCCCTGGGCTTCTCCCACTGCTGGCAGAGGGTACTTTCTACCTCCTCTTCCTCTCCCCAGCTGCAAGTTTCACAGATCCTTTCACACGCCTTCCTTTGTTGTCTGGAAATACTTTTTTTCCAGTGTGTCTCAAAACTCATGTCTTTTGTGAAACAGTCACTTGGTTATACACTGGAAGAGCACTTTCATCCACAAATGCTGCTGCTTTGTTTGCAGCTCCATGTATTACAAGGGCCAGAAGGTTTTGCAGTGGGCAAATCTTTGGAGAGCTGGCTGCCATCGTGTGCTAAAAACCAACTGAAGTCCCGTCAGACTGAAAACTTGGGTTAAACTGGAGGTCTGTGTGCAGCCTCTCCCCTGTCCTCCCCAGAGCCTTGGCTTCTGGCTTTGAGTTTCCCTGCCAACTCTAGGAATCTATTGTTGCATTTTCCTACTCAAAAACGTAACGGGTGCTCCCCCTTCCCTGCAGAGTTGCTGAAATCTCACGAAAGTTGATGGGTTTGGGTTGAGGGATGTTGTGCATGCGTGTCCACACATGAAGTTGGGGTTCACCTGCCTGTGGTCAGATGTCTGTGAGATAGCTACCTCCATATGAACTCCTCTCCCCTCTGTGCTCAGTGCAGAGAAATCAGCACTCCTGGTGCATGTGACTGCTTTTTATGTGGTGTCCTTGGATGAGGCAAATTGTGCCTAGAAACACCTGCTTCTCTGCAAAAAGTCAAAATTGAATATCTAGAATTAGGGCAGAGAGGAAATGCTGTGTCTCAGAACAATCATGCCTGCATTTTGTGGTTGTTATTATCTCATTCAGGAACGTGCTTTGGAGAACCTGATCTTCTCACCCAAAGTTGTACAAACACTGAGAAGTGAGGTCTGCCAGACTGCTGGGTTTTAGGCTGAATGTTTGAGAGGCAATCAGTGTAACCAGATTTTGTCTGGATCTGTTCACTGTTTCCTGTTCCATAAAGACAGGACTCCTGCTGTTAACAGCTCACCTTTAGCTAAGCAAAGCTAAGGCCTTTAGGTTCTCCTTGGGTTTTGTGTTTTTAATTACCTTTACTTTCTATTTTCCTCTTCAGTGGCCAGCAGTGAAAGCACAGCCATTGAGATCATCCTGCGGCACAGCGAGCTCATCTCGGAGGCCATTAAGCAGAGAGCAGACCTGGAGAGCTTGGCTCCGGGGGAAGCAGGACTCACAGAAGCAGTGAAAGAGGTATGAGGGGATGGTGCAGTGCATACCCTCAGCTGCCTTTGCAGCCTGCATGATTTGCATCTCAGAGCGAGGACAGGCCCTAGCATGTGTTGAAATCGGGGGATGTTACTTAGGTCAAGCAAGGCGTCCAAAGCTAGAGGTGCCCCTCTGCTGAAGTGAGCATGTTGGTTGTTTTATATAAATCTGGAGGAAGTTCTAGGTGAAATAAATTGCCAGTGAGATTCTCAGTTGGTACAAATATGGGTATGCAGAGAAATTGGTTCAGTTCTGCATGGGCGTTGAAGTCTTAGAGGAAGCAGAGCTGCCAGCGAGTGAGTTTCCCTTTGAGTCGATTGTCTTAGGACTTTATTTAATATGATAATGAAACACTCCTAGAAAACGTGCTGAGGATGCTCATTGTGCCTTGCCTGTTTGCCTTTGACAAAGAAGTGGTCTCTACTGGTTAATAATGAGCAGGCGGGCTTTATCCACCAAGCACTCAGCAGCAGCTCATTCCTGCTCTGGTTAGCTGCTGTTGGAGAGCTGGAAGTGTGAAGTGCATAAGGGTGCATGGAAATTCTCACCTTGGCTCTCCTTGCAGTGGTAGCTGAAGCAGGTTTGAATTTGGAAGGATCAGAAAAGCTCAGAGAAATTTGTGTATGAAAGACATGTTTACAAGTTAGGTAAACTTTTAGTGCTGTAAGGTGTTGAGGAACCTCTCTTTCGATAGAGGTGGTTTTAAGTAAAATAATGCCAAATCAGAAAGTCTGGGAATTAGTTTATTGTAACTTGTTTTAGTCCTGAAATTCTCTCAGCTCATGCACATACATCCGTGGAAGGGCAAAGACTAGTTGGGAAAGATGATTTTTTTTCTCATTTCTCTGAGCAGGTTCCCAGCAGTAAAGATGAAACAAGAAGAGAAAATGCCCTCACTCCCAGACCATCCTGACTCTTGACAGCCCAAGTTTTCTGTCATGTGATGTTTTCTTCTTTTCTTACTTCTCTAGCTGCTGACTATTTCTGCTCAGAAGGGAAGTTCAGAGGCCTCCTTGAAAGCAGCTCTGAGTACAGCACAAGAGAAGTCTGTCCCAGCCATCAAGATCTGCCAGCTGCTATGCAAAGTCCATGAGACTTTCCCAGACCTGCAGCCAGTGATGCAGGAGCTAGGGCATGCGGGTAAGAAATGTGCAGGCTTTCATCCTTCTGTGGTTGGTTACATACAGTACTGTGAGTTTGGGGTAGTTGGAGTGGTAGTGAACATCAGTGTCCTGGTGGACTGAGATCATTTCACAGAACTGCTCCCTGACCAGATGTCCGGATCGTTCTTGCAGGAGGATTCACAGAGGTGATCTCTAGGTAAACACTTTGCAGCATGAATTTCTCGTGCTGCTGAAATGCAGCAGGTAAGGTTTCTACTTTTTGAGAGTTGTGGAGACTGGCCCCATGCTGGTATTCTTTGGGAGGGTTTGCAGTTCCCCATGCTAGCCCTTGCTCTGGAGACGATTAAGCAACTTATTAATGTTGTTTGTATCTACATTATGATATTTGTCAGAACTTTTGTCCTTACCTGTGGGGTTTCTTTTGCTCTTTTTGTTGTGTACTGTTGGATCTGTATGAATTTGGACTTGTGTTATAATCTGTTGGCTTGGTGTATGTGCAGATGCTTCACAGGCTGATTGTGAAAAGCTCACATCTGAGTGC
Source organism: Penelope pileata (assembly GCA_013396635.1). Classification (NCBI taxonomy): domain Eukaryota; kingdom Metazoa; phylum Chordata; class Aves; order Galliformes; family Cracidae; genus Penelope; species Penelope pileata. Next base: position 427,021 of record WBMW01003620.1, read on the forward strand.
ACTTGTCTTGTGAAAGAATGGCAGGAACGGTGCAGTTTGTAGTCCCAGACTATTTTCTGAGTTAATTGTCTCACTGTGCCTTAATTTGGTTTTGCTATATATACATTTTCCAGAGCAAATGATCCCCTAGGAGAGCCCCACAGCAGTAGGGGAATGTTATGTACTGTACCAGTCTGACAAAGGTATGAGTGGAGCATATACAGACAGCAATTTTATGAACTCCAGAAACAAATGGATATCAATAAACGTGTGTGAGACCCTGCCCTGAGCTATGGGATGATTTCCAGCTGAGCTGAATTGTGTCTCTGCATCCATCATTTGAAGGAATAATGCTTGACAGGATTTGGTGCTTTAATGAAAAAGATAACAGAGAGCCAGAAAAGCAACTGCAGGTTTGCATTCTCTTGAAAAGAATGCAAATGTGACTTGCTTCTTCTGTTTTCTCACATATGTTTTTATGTCATCACATTTCCCAGTGCATCCAAGTACAGATGTTTTGGGCTGCGTAGTCCGATGGGACATACACAATGTGTTTTTTATCCAAGCACAGGCACGGATTCAGCTCAGTCCATCCCTATTTACTTGTGGTGCCAGAGCTGCTTAGCTTAGGCACAGAGTGGAAATATGCACAGATTGCAGGCTAGTTAGAGTAAGCAGCTTGTTATTCATGTCTTGCCTTATGTAGAGATAGGAAGTTGGTTTGAAGATTTGGGTCAGGTCTGTGACTGGTCTTTATGGATGAACACCAGCCTACTGGCTTTGATGTTTGCCATCATTTCGTATTTGTCAGTGACAGATGATGCAGATGTTCCCTGTGTGTCAGGAAGGGGTAGAGCAAGCAGCCATTCATTATCTTACCTCCATTCTTGAGCAGTGGGGAGAAGTTGTTAGGGAGGCAGATGGGATTGGATGACTCAGAGCAGAGCATGTGTGGAAAGGATTGAGGACCAGGCTTACTGCTCCAGCTGTAGGGCTCCCTCAGCATTAATGGTCTCCCTGAGAAATGTCCTACACTGCAGATCCAACACTCATGCCCAGTTCAGATCTAGGTCCACTCTTGAAACTCCAGAAGAGCTGCTGCCAATCCAATTGGCTTTTTTGCCTGATCATGGCTCTGATGAGGATTTCCAGAGAAAAGGTGATTCCTTGTTATCTGCCATTCCTTCTCTGTCCCCTGCTGAAGCTCTAGTCACTGGCTTCACTTCCATTGACCCTAACTGACCATGGGATGTGCCAGGGCTGATGCCCTGGTGGCTCTAGGAAAGGTTAGCCAGCAATCAATGCATGTGTCTTTGAATGTGCAGTCCACTTCAGCTGCTGGACACCTTGCAGTGCTTACCAATGAGGGACTTGGGGAGTCAGCTAAATTGCTCTGGCAGATGCCTGCTTCTCTGGCACCAATATCAAAGAGAGCAGACTGCTGTTACTGAGTGTCTTGCAGGGCTTCAAGCCAAGGAGAGGCTGAGACATAATCAAGCAAGAAACAACATCAAAAACAAAAGCTCTGAAAAAACAGTACTGGCAAGAACATGTATTTTTTATGAATCGATCAGAAGAGAATTGCCAGTCACCAGTCCCTTCTTGGCATCGTGTGGATCTTTACGTTGAACTTCAGTATCTTAATTTTTAGACTGGTCTCAATTCTGATATCACAGCTTAGCAGCCCCGAGTGTTGCAGGTGGTGTTACGGATCAGTAGCCATGTGGCTCTTAGCGTGAAATGCGAATAACTGAGGGCCTCTTGCTTGAGAGATGTGAGCTTCTACTTAAAACAGAGAAAATCTTGTATTTCTGAAGAACATGTGCCCTGTAGAAATGCATACAATTTGCATTTCCATTTGAAAGCTACCTTTTTCTACATCTCTACCACAAAAAAAAAAAAAAAAAAGAGATATCTCTGATAGCTGATGTAGGTGGGCTGAACCACTTGGAAAGCACCAGGACTTCCTGTGGAGGAAGCTGCATCTGTTCTCAACCTCATTCAACATCATCAAAGTAACAGGTTGGTTTCTCTGATCGAGGTACAATATGAAGGCTGTTGGTTTTTCCTCAGGTCCCTTCTGTAGCTGGAGTGCTGGAGTGCTTTTACTGTTGGCAGCTGGTGCTTGCAAAGACAAGATTTGACTGTTCCACCCATCTCCACAGCCTCTTCACTAACTAGCTGCTTTCTGGGTCTCCTTAGAGTCACTTCTTGGGAGATCTTGTTTGTCAAGATGTGCCTAATTTCCAAATCTCGGAAATGTGTCAAGAACTCCAGATAAAAGGGTTTTCCTCTGCATAATCTTGAGTTTGAAAAAGATAGCTGGCGTTTAACTTAGGTCTGAGTCAGACCCTGGAATCAGAGGGTCTGCAAGCAAAACTCCATTCTCTCCCGTAAAAGATTTGCTCATAGCCTCATGCCTGTCAGCAACCATTTGAATGACCTTCAAGTGCTCACTGACATGGGATAGATGCAAAAAGGTAGGTGGAATTTTATTCCAGCTTAAGCTAAAGAAGTGGGAGACAGAATGGTCATACATTAAGAGTTTTTTTGCTTCCGTGATCTGGTATCTACCATAAATTTCAGGTAGAGTAGGGCAGCCACGAGTATTAACAACTCAGAAAAGCACTTACAAAAAAGAAAGAGAACACACTAGGAGATACACCATAATTAACAACAGGGTTTTTCTTCCAGTACTGAATGTCTTGGCCACCAGAGAACGCAAAGCAAAACAAAGTCCCGAAGGACTCCACAGTCAGCATTTCTGATGGACACGAACCCTTGAGCTCTGTGGGCTCCCAGGAGGCTCAACCAGGGGCATGGCCATGGCAGTTCTGGTTCTGGGATGCTAAGTTCCTGTTTCTCAAACTTGATGTGCAGTCACTTCAGGCTGGTCTCATCTCTCACATGAGCACTGGCAGCTTCCTCCATCGCCAGGTACAGAAACTGGCTGGATAATGCCTGTTGCTGGTTGCTGTAGAATGGTACAAAATGTTTTCTTCTTGCATAAAAGAGATTCTGGGAGACATCCTGGCTACAAATGGAAAGGAGTTGTTGCCTCAACATAGCAGTGCCACTTGAACCATCTTTTATTCAGGCAGGTGTCATTAAAGAAAGCTGAAAATTCATCAGACTGAGACCTGACCTTGCTGTCACATCAGTCATGCAGTTCTGTCATGCAGTTCAGCAAGTCTCCCGTTCTCCAGTCTCATGGTAGCCAGACTTTGAAAGTCTTTTGAGGGTGTATTTCACCACCAAGCAAGCTTCCTCCTACCGTTCAGGATGTGTGTACTGTACTGGCACAGAACACAGGGTGTTCCTACCCATTCATTTCACATGGTCTGCTTCAGCTTTCTTTCAGAACCGTTCTCTGGGAGTAGTAGCATCCCCTTGAAGATACAGAGGGCCACGGCTGGGGCCCCTTTAAGCATTTCACCATGAGGGTGAGCTGAGCTTGAGAGCTCTCCCTGCCTTTATAATGTTATAGTCTTGTGCTGTTGTGTAGGCTGAAGGTTAACTTTTACCTTTTGCAGAGCCACATCAAACACAGCTGTATCCTGGGCTGACAAAGAGACTATGGATGCTTCGGTTCCCAGACTTTTAAGCCATGGTTTGGGTGCATGTGCACACTTGAGACATACGCATTCTTGCCCTGAATATTTTCAGAATACTGTTACTAAAAGCATTTGCTGGTGAGTGTTCTGGCCACACACACTCAAAGATATGAGGATATCCTGAAGATCAATTGACTCTAAAAGTCACTTTTTTGGGGTGCTTCAAACAGCTTTACCCTGCTATCCATCCCTAGTGATCCTGAACAATGCTGTCGCAGGCATAAGAGCAGGAGCACCACGAGCTAGCAAAACTTGCTCGCTTCAGTCTCACACAGGTTATGCTCCTGCTGTTGTGGCACTTCGAGATGTATCCAGTTCTGGCTTTTTTAGTGCTCATATCTTCATCCACATTCATCTCATTTTGATGTACAACATTTCTGAGAGATTTCAAGATTCTTACTTGCTTAGATCAGAAAAACTGACAGTGTTGGTCATAGAGATGTGAGAAGAGACCTTAGAGGTGAAGGGTGTGTATTGCTGTCTTGACAAAGGAGGACAAACTGGAAAACAATTTTACAGTCTGTTTTTTTCCCTTGACATATTCAGGGGCTGGTGGGTCACCACTTGACATCGTAACATTTCTGAGGCAGTGTCCATTGGAATATGTCATCTGGTTTCTAGTTGGTTGGAAATTTGGGCTTGTGTCACTGTGCATCCTCACCACTGATGAGCTCGCTCTGCTGAGCTCTTCCCATAGCAAGGAAGGCAGAACTGAAGTTTTTCAAATACAGGCTGAATTTCCTGTGCATTGGCAAGATAACTCTGCAGTGGTTTCCATGACCACAGAATCGCATGGTTCTCATTGTAACAAAGAAGCCAAATATATCTGTTTGTATTTTGTTTTCTTCCATATGCGTATTCCATGTGGGTCTTTTCTGTAGATTGAGATCCTAGGTGAATTTTCCAGCTTGTGCTTTTTGAGATGACGGCATTACAGGCACTCTGAAAAGCATTAGACTTTTAAAGAAATGAACGTAATGGGTGATTTAAAATACCTCAGGGCCCTAACCAGAAGACATGAAAGAGCTGTAGCAAGATTATGTGTTCTCTTTGAAGGAGTTTGTGTTTGGAACGTGTTCCTGAGATTTCTTGTCATTAATGGCTGAATTTCCACTCTGAATGGCTGACCTAGTGAGACAGTATCATACCTGAGGCTCAGATCTTCAGACGTTTAAGCACAACCCCAACTTCACTTGTTTGGGCAGGAAGCAGACTGAGAAACAACAGTTGTTCTTGTCAGGAAAGGAGTGAGCTTTCTGGAAAATCTGACCCTTGCTTTTGTCATCTAGTCACAGTCCTTGGTACATGTGGTGAAGTTCAAGGATCACTCCCTCGTGTCTCGTACCATGCATTACCCCATGGTCACTTTTGGGCAGAGCTGTGTGCCACCATTGTGACGGGCAGCATGTCCACTGAGTGTCTCTTGCACGTCCATTCTTGCTGCATAGAGGTGACATGCTGTGTAGGAGCATTCAGGAGATGGGAGACCAGGGGGCTGGTGCTCAGTCCTGGTCACCCCTCAAACAGGAGTTGCTTTTTATGCAGGGCTCTTGACTGAGGGAAGTGGAGAGAAACCTGGGATCAAGAAGTGGAAGGTGAACAGTGAATCCCAGGTGGAAGCTCTGGACAAAGAAGAGGACAAGGCAGGAGGTGCTGAGACCAAGGAACTGAAGGAACCACAAGAGAAAACTTCTTCCAAGAAGAGTTTTGTCTGCAAAGCCTGTGATAAGAGCTTTCATTTCTACTGCCGCCTAAAGGTGCACATGAAACGTTGTCGGGTGGCCAGAGGAAAGCAAATCCAGTGCAGGGAGTGCACTGAAGTCAAATTGACTAAGAAGGAGCTGGAGAAACATCAACTGGAGGTCCATGGAGCAGTGGGGATGGCCAAGAAGAAGAAGAAGCGGCACCCTGTGACATGTGACATCTGTGGCCGAGAGTTTGCTCATGCTTCAGGTAGGGTTGGTGGTAGCAGGGAGGGAAAAGGGATGTTTGTTCTAGGACCTTGTGCACACACTGAAGAAACCTGGATGATACAAGAAAATGATGGTTTGAAATCTCCTCCTCCTCCTCCTCCCTGCAGCTCTGTGAGTGCCAAGTGCGGGAAATGCAGCTCAGCTTGTTTCTCCTGCCCCACTGAGCACAACTGCTCTCTGATTAGTTCTTCCCTAATTGGTTTTCCACATGGCTCATCAAGGAAAAGTAGGGCTACTGGCAAATTTAAAAGCCTCCAAAAATAACGGAGCTGTTCCAGTTCTGCAGCCAGCTTAGCAGGGCCAGTGAGAGGAGTGCCCCTTGCTAGGGACCTCTGTGCTGAGTGAAGCAGCAGGAGGGGCCTCTCTGGCAGGGCTGGAGGGAGCTGGCGCTGGGTTCCTGTGCAGGTCACTAACGCTGCATTGTTGTCCTGCCCTTGTCACCAGGGATGCAGTACCACAAGCTGACTGAGCATTTTGATGAGAAGCCCTTCTCCTGCGAAGAGTGCGGGGCCAAGTTCGCAGCCAACTCCACGCTGAAGAACCACCTGCGGCTGCACACCGGGGACCGGCCCTTCGTCTGCAAGCACTGCCTGATGACCTTCATACAGGCCTCGGCCCTCGCCTACCACACCAAGAAGAAGCACTCTGAGGGTGAGCCTTCCCCACAGGAGCCTGTCCCCAGCTGGGGCATGAGGCTTGGCTTGCTCCCTCCACCCCTTCCTGCTCTGCTTCTTCATCTGCCACTTTGCTGCTGGCCTCTTTCCTGGTCTCCCTATGTTTTGGGAGAATCCTGGGCAGCAGGATACTCTCAGATCTTCACTCTGCTCATTCCCAGCTCTGCCACTGTTCTTTTCCCTCTTCTCCAGGTTAGAAGCTTGCCCGCTGCTAATGGAATCTTCCTCTTCCTCGATCTTCCTTGTTTTTCTACTGAGTAGCTCCACACTATCCCTTCACATCTAAATTCCTGCAGTGTGGCTGCCTCCCTCTGGATCACCTGCTTTCTCCCATCCCTCCCTCTGGCTGAATTTCCCATAGTGTTTCACATCAGTGCTTCTTCTGCCAATACAATGAGCCCCTTCCACAGGCAGGTCTTAGACATGCCCCTTTCAGCTCCGACATGCAGGGGATGTGTCACTGTGTTTGTGACAAATTTACTCAGGCATTACTATGTTGCATGATTGTGACAGTTGCACAATTAATTTTGAACATGAGACTTGCCAACATACAATACCTCCAGACACACAGTCTCTAGTAATTCAATACTCCTTGCGCAGGCGTGGTTTCCTCTAGGACCTTTTTGACTTGGTGTTGTATTGATCTGACTACCCCAGGAAAGTCTGTAGTCTGCACTCTCATCTAGAATCATAGAATGGTTTGAATTGGAAGGGACCTTAAAGATCACCAATTTCCACCCCTCTGCCATGTGCAGGGTTCCCAACCAGGTTGCCCAGAGTCCCTTCCAACCTGACCTCAAAGACCTCTGAGGATGGGCACCCACAGCTCTCTGGGCAGCCTGTGTCAGGGCCTCACCACCCTCTGAGTGAAGAATTTCCTCCTAACACCTGACCTAAATCTCCCCTCTAAGTTTAATGATCAGCCCATTCCCTCTTGCCTTATCACTATCAGACCATGTAAAAAGTCAGTCTCCCTCCCAGTTATAAGCTCCTTTCAAATACTCTTTTCTCTCTCCCTGAAATTAGGCACAGTCCAGCTAGAGCTCTTGTCCCCAGTTAGGCACAGCTTCTCACTTTGGCTGTCCTTGCAGGGAAAATGTACGCCTGCCAGTACTGCGATGCTGTGTTTGCTCAGTCCATCGAGCTCTCGCGCCACGTCCGGACCCACACCGGGGACAAGCCCTACGTCTGCCGGGAGTGTGGCAAGGGCTTTCGCCAGGCCAACGGGCTCTCCATCCACCTCCGGACCTTTCACAGTGAGTGTCCCCAGCTGTCTCCCTGGCTTGGGCAGCCCAGTCTGCGGGGCACGGCTTCTGCAGAGTTGTGGCAGACCTGCCGGTGCCAGCAGATGCTTGTGAGGATGTTGCTGGTTCCTGCAGACTGGCTGGGTGTCTCGTGGTGTGATTTTCCCTCCCAGGAAAAGCAACACTCTTTAGTGGTTTGATGCTGTGGGTAGGACTACCCCAAAGAATACATCAGGGGTGGCTTCCAGCAGGCCATGAACCACTGGGAATCCACTTTGGGAAGCTGCAGAAGAGCAGGAGCAGCGATGTCTGTATGCAAGGCCAAAACCTAAGTGTTATTTTTCATCTGGGAAGCAGCAAGCACTTCCTTACTTTCTCTTTCCACTAGACATCGAAGATCCCTATGACTGCAAAAAGTGCCGGCTAAGCTTTGCCACACTGCAGGAGCACCGCAAGCATGTCCACGAAGTCCACTCCCGAGAGTACCACCCCTGCCCCACCTGCACTAAAGTCTTCAGCGCCCCATCTCTCCTGGAGCGCCACGTGGTGACTCATGTTGGAGGAAAGCCCTTTCGCTGTGAGATCTGTAACAAAGCTTACCAGGTGAGCTGGTGCAGCAAGGATTTAGTCTCATGTGCTGGAGATTGCTGTTTCATGTTATTGTGCCAGGACATCTCCCCTGGCCATGTGCACTGAGTGCAGCAAAGCGGTAGTTTGTGGTCAGCAGAGGGGTACATCGCACACAGGAGGCAGAAACCATAGGGGAAAGGCAGATCCATGGAGACAGATGGGCCCTGACTGCAGAGGGCTGTGTACTTGCCTGTCCAGACTCTCAGGAATCTGTTTCACCTAAATTTCTGGCCGCCAAGAACTATAGGTATAAAAATATTCATGTGGCAAATGACATGCTTCCAGTGGGAGTGTGTGTGGGAGCAAATTCCTACAAGGGAACAGAAATTCAAATGGAGATCTGCAGTGAGTGAAATGAAGATGAGGAGTTTGTCAGTGTGCAGCTCTTCAGGGGTAATGGAGAAGCAGCAGCTTGGTGTTGGCTGTTGTCCTGTGGGAAGATGCACAAGTCTGGCTGGTGTCTTGTATCTGCTGAGCACAGTCCCACTCTTGCTGTTGTTTTCCATGCACAGCTTCTTGCTGTCATAATACCCCTGGAGCAACTTTGGGTTGTAACCATGATTTGGTCCTTATCATTGCAGCAGTTGTCAGGGTTATGGTATCACAACCGGACCCACCATCCTGATGTCTTTGCAGCTCAGAATCACCGCTCCTCCAAGTTCTCCTCCTTGCAATGCAGCTCCTGTGACAAAACCTTCTCCAGCACTGCTGCTCACCGAAAGCATGTCAAAGCAGAGCACACAGGTAATGGCCCATTTGTTAGCCAGCAAAAACGTGGCAACTTCTGGCAGAGATGTAGCAATAACTTACAGGACGAATTTGTGCGTTCTGTTTACTTGCAAATCACAGTAAATACTTGGTAACCCATAGCAGGGGGCAAGTCTCACCTCAGCAGCTTGCAACTCGCTTGCTCTTGGCTTCTCATTTTCCTGCCTTATCTCCAAAGGTGCTTCCTGTGTCTGTGTGTGAATGTGGCGTTGCTGAAATATTAACAGAGCTCTCATCCAGATGCACTGTCTCTTGTAGAAGACCTTGGGTGCGCACTCTTCTTTTCATGGTCTTGTTTGCAGACGTGAAGTTCCATGACTGTGAGATATGCAAGGAGCAATTCCCTACACTGGCCCTCTTGCAGGTCCACATGAAGTGCAGGCACTCAAGTATGTTACCTTTGCTGTTACTTATGTAACTTGTGGCTCAGAGTACTGAAGTCTGTACTGTACAGGGCAATGACTGCTCTTACCAGTGAGTGATGTCTAAGCCATAAACAGTGAAAGAGAAATGTGGGCTTAGGGAGAGCATATCAAGGGCCCTTTGGCAAGTAGGAAAGCTGAAGCAAGGCTGCAAAAGCAGAATGAAACAACAAACCAGAGTACTACAAAAGGTGGGTTCCCAGGGATAGTAGGAGAAGCAAATGAGAAAAGTTAGGAGAGACATTGGTGGAAGACTGGAGGATAGCCAATGTCACTCCAGTCTTCAAAAAGGGCAAGAAGGAGGGTCCGGGAAACTACAGGCCAGTCAGCCTCACCTCTGTCCCTGGGAAGGTGGTGGAACAGCTTGTTCTGGATGCCATCTCCAAGCAATTGGAAGAGAAGGTTATCAGGAGTAGTCAGCATGGATTCACCAAGGGGAAATGGTGCTCTACAAAGCTGGTGGCCTTCTGTGATGTCATAACCAGCTGGGAGATGGGGGGAGAGCAGTGGGTGTTGTGTACCTTGACTTCAGCAAGGTGTTTGATATTGTCTCCCACAAGATCCTTATAAAGAAGTACAGAAAATGTGGGATAGAGGAGGGGATGATGAGGTAGGTTGAGAACTGGCTGAGTGGCAGAGCTCAGAGGGCTGTGATCAATGGCACAGGGTCCAGTTGGAGGCTGTAACCAGGGGTGTTCCCCAGGGGTTGGTGCTGGGTCCGGTCTTGTTCAACATCTTCATCAATGACCTGAATGAAGGGATAGAGTCCACCCTCAGCAAGTTTGCTGATGATACAAAGCTGGGAGGAGCAGCTGACACACCAGAGGGCTGTGCTGCCATTCGGTGAGACCTGGACAGGCTGAGAGTTGGGCGGAGAGGAACCAGAGGAGGTTTAACAAAAGCAAGTGCAGAGTCCTGCACCTGGGGAGGAATAACTGCATGCACCAGTAAAGGCTGGGGGCTGAGCTGCTGGAGAGGAGCTCTGCGGAGAAGGACCTGGGGGTCCTGGTGGACAACAGGTTGGCCATGAGGCAGCAGGGTGCCCTGGTGGCCAAGGAGGCCAAAGGGATCTTGGGGTGCGTTAAAAAGAGCATGGCCAGCAGGGTGAGGGAGATGATCCTCCTCCTCTACTCTGCCCTGGTCAGGCCTCACCTGGAGCACCGTGTCCAGTTCTGGGCTCCCCAGTACAAAAAGGACAGGGATCTCCTGGAAAGAGTCCAGCGGAGGGCAACAAAGCTGATAAAGGGCCTGGAGCATCTCCCTTATGAGGAGAGGCTGAGTGACCTGGGTCTGTACAGCCTGGAGAAGAGAAGACTGAGAGGGGATCTGATCAATGTCTATAAATGTCTAAAGAGGAGAGGGCAAAAGGATGTGGCCAGCCTCTTTTCAGTGGTGTGTGGGGACAGGACAAGGAGAAAGGGCCAGAAACTGGAATGCAGGAAGTTCCCCACCAATATGCGTGAGAACTTCTTCACAGTTCGGGTGACACAGACTGCCCAGGGAGTCTGTGGAGTCTCCTTCTCTGAAGATACTCAAGAACTGTCTGGATGCCCACCTGTGCAACCTGCTGTAAGGAGCTGCTTTGGCAGGGGGGTTGGACTCGATGATCTCTAGAGGTCCCTTCCAAACGCTGCAATTCTGTGATTCTGTGACATTGGAGATGGCAGCTAAGAGCAGCCTGGACAGCAAGGAAGGAGAAGATCTGGATGTAGCTACGTAGCTTTGTCTGAGAGGAGAAAGCCTGTGGGATGGATAATGAGCTGGCAACAATTGAAGCAAGAGGGTTGCAAGCCAGGTCAACATAGAGTGGTGATGGATGGTGCAAGGGAACAGGCAGAAGGAACAGTTTCAGTGGGTTTCAGCCCTGCACATCATGGTCATTTGCAGCTCCCTGTGTCCTTGGGCTGGCCCTGGCCATTGCACTCCCGGCTCAGAGCAGTGCTTCTTCCCCAGGGTCTCAGCCATTTCACTGCTTGTACTGCTCAGCCTCCTTCCACCTCCCAGGGGCCCTGCAGCACCACGTCACCACCGAGCACTTCAAGCAGACAGAGAGCACCTTCACCTGTGGGCTCTGTGGGGAGCTCTTCACCTCCCAGGATGAGCTGGAGGGACACTACAGCGCTGAGCATCCCAGGGTGGTCTTCACAGAGGCCCAAGCCACCACAGCTCAGATTGTACAGGTAGAGACTGCTCTGTGTTGCAGCCCTCCCCTTTCCCCCTGTTCCCTTTCCCATTCTTGTTTTTCCCCAAATCCACCTTGTAGTTCCTGTTACCACTCTGCCTTCTTAGAGGGATGCAGGACATAAGCCCCTAAGCACAGAGTGCTCTAGGGTTTGAGTGCTCTGTGCTAGTGCAAGGCTAGTTTGCAGGAGGGCAAGCAGCTCAGTGCAAATGCTACAACACTTGCAGTCTGAGTGGGGTAGGGCAAAGACCCCAGCCCAGCTGGATCCCCATCACCAACATCCATTCCTTCACCCTCATGCTTTCTTCTTCACAGACTGCAACTCCCAACCACAAATGGGATTTCAGGAGCTGAAGGGACAGGTCTGACAGTGAATGCAGAGGCGCCTGGTTACTCAGAGGCTGTTACAACACAGATGACATACCCCATGAGATGACAGCTATTTTGTTGAAGGCCTAATACTAAGCCTGAACCCAGACCCTTTTTCTTAATATTTCAGCCATCAGTGGAGATTAGCTCCTTGGATGAAGGAGCCCAGTGTGCACGATTCCCTGGGCTGCCATTCCTCTAGTGTGTAATCATAGTATGTTTATTATCTATGACTGCTTATGAAGCTAAATTATAGCAATTTTGCTGAGACAAATATTTAAATTGTTCTTCTGTTTTCCCTTTTGCATCGTTGATATTTGTAGTTTGGAGTTTACAGTTAGTCTCAAGCCTATTGTAATTGCAGTCCTCTGGTGTGAAGCTAAATGTTGCTACCAGAACTGGGCCAGGAAGGATGTGTAGCAAAGCGGTTGCGAGGAAAGCAGTGCTGTAAGTGTCTGACTCTCAGTTCATCTTCCACACAGGTGATTCAGACATCAGAGCAAGGAGCAGCAGGACACATCATCTCTTTTGACGAGGCCCAGCTTGCTGGCTCCCAGGTCTTTGTGACGTTGCCCGAAGCCCAAGAGAGCCAAGCTGGCTCGGAGCTGGTGACAGTGACTATGGAGGACTTGTTTGATGACAAAATCACTCTGATTTGTGAAGAAACGAAGTGAGAGTGAACGTCAGGTGCTTGTGCGGGGCACCTGGTATCCACTAGGAGCCACATCCAGTCATGCTGCTCTCGCAAGGGAGCTTCAGGGTTTTTGTTCCTTTGTTTGTTTGGAAAAGCAGCCCTGGATATATGACACTGGCAAAAGAAATGACATGGAGCAAGCACAGCATGGCCAAGGACAGGAGAGGTTTGTAGAAATTCGTAAGGGCCTGGAAGGTCTCCCTGTCCCTGCAAGTCAGCAACTGCTGGCTCCAGTGTGTGGGACCACCCATCCCTCCCAGCTCATGAGAAATAAAGGAGAAGGAGGGAAGAATAGAAATGGGGTGTGTCCATGCGTTCATTAGTGTAAGCTTAGGACAAAATTGGGGTGGTATGAGCGTGTGAAACCAAAGAAAAAGCTCTCCTGAGAATTTGGAGTGGCTGAGGGGAAGCTGGAGATGTTTATAGCTGAATTAATGATGTTCTCACAGATACTTTCTGCTCTGCAGGGTGAGGAAAGGCTGCTCTGTTTGGTCTGTTTCTCTCTCCTGTGCTGTTGTGCTGCCAGCTGAGCCAGCTGGAAAGGTCCCCCAGTGCAGAGCCACTGAGCTTCTCTACCTGAGTGGAGACTTTGGGAATTGTCCTAAAGGGCTCTGTAGCCATTTAGGTAATACCCGACGTAGCACAGGTCTGATCTCATCCACATCTCTGCAGTTACAAAGAAGGGTCAGAGCAGTGGCCAGGCAACCACATCCCCGTTGTGAGCAGACAACAGCCTTGCTGCCACATCAGAGGAAGGAGAAGGAGCTGTGTCTGTTAGCCAGGGCCCCTCATTGCTCGGGTGTTTAAAACTGTTACCAATGGATTGGGACTAATGGAGCTATTTCTACCTGAGACCGTTGTGGCTGCCCTTCGTGCACGGAGCTGTTCCCCATGGCACACAGGGCACTGCTTTGTGAAATGCATTCAGGTACTTGACATGAAGCTTGCTTCTTTGGTGCTGGGACAATGCAACGCATTCATTGCAGCACACTGGCCCCTTTAAGACTAAATTTCATGAAGTCTTTTTATCTGCGGTTTCCTAAAATATAATCTGATAATTAATGGTTTGCTGAATCCATTATGAAGTGCAATTAGATAGATGCGGGGTTCCTGTGGCTCTGAGGGGACTGGTAGCATTTATCTTCCTTTCCCTAATGCCAAAAGGTTGAACTCTGCCACTGCAATATTTACATACTGAGCGGTGATCCCTGCCACATCTCGCAGCCCGAGACCCCGCGCTGAGCAGCGCCTGCTTTATCACCCAGCCCGAAGCCACGGGAGTGCAGGAGATGAACAGATTGGAGTTTTCCGGCAGCATCTTGCGCTGGCTGCTCACAGAGCAGAGCTAGGCACGCAGGAGCGCGCTGAGGTTTTTCTGCCAGTGAGATAGTTTGTCGTTCCTGTTACGGCTTGAAGAGTAGCAATGAGCAGCAAGGAGTGCCCCTCACCATGAGGGCAGGGCCTTGGTGGAGCTCATATTCTGCCTGGCATCGTTTTTCTTTGTGGGGCATCAAGCCGATGACCCTGCTGAAATGTTGCCCGTGTAGTAAAGTGCCGCCACGTTTCTCTCCCTCGGTTGTTTGCATGGTTTGTCCCCAGGGCTTTGCTGTGACAGTGAAATGGAGGATGTGTAAGGCTAAGTTGCCACTTGAAACCAGGAATGACCAGGAGATGGTGCTCAAGGTCTTGAGTAGTGCCACCGGCCAGGTGCCTGTGCTCCTTGGAGCTCCAGGCCAGCCCCAGAGCATGGAGAGCCCTTGGGCTGCTGCCAGGCCGGAGCTGAGCTCCAAGCCCTGCACGTCGCTGCTTAAAGAAGAGCCTGAAGCTGGGCTGTGCCGACCCTTGGAGAGGGTGAAGTACAGGTGCTGCTGAGGTGGAGCAGTGGAGCCTGGGACCCCACGCTGCCACCCAGCCAGGACTAGAGGGGAAACTGCTGGAGACATCTCACACCTGTTGGGACCCGGGGAAGTGGGCCGAGCAGCGCGTGGTGCTCAGGCTGAGCAGAGACAGTGACAGACAGACATGTGCCTGGGTGTGTTGGGGGTGAGTGGTGGGTTTTGCCCCACAGATGGGAAGAGTTGGAAGCTGCTCTCCATTTTCTGACTCCGTGGGGGCTTTCAGCTACAGAAATTCCTGCACAGGAAGTGCTCTGTGGAGCAGGAGATAAATACCAAGGCTACAGCCTGTAGCACTGAGCTCCAGTGTCAGTCCTTCACTCCTTCCTCACCTCTCCCTTTGCCTGCAGCCTCCTCACAGAGCCTGTGTCTTCTGCCAGGACATCCCATGGCACTGTCCAGGTCACTGCAGCCACGTTGTCTTCCTTGAGCCTTTGTTTGTGCATGGCTTGTTTTGGTGTTGAAAATGAGAATGCTTAATCCTCAGAACCACAGGGTACCTTTCCTCCTCCCCAGAGGCTGGAGAAGCCCCATGGGTGGCACCCAGACCTGACATTGCTTGGCACGTGTCCCAGCCCTCGTTTGGGAGCCAACATTTGCAGGGAGCGCTCAGTGCAGCTGAACTCCTTTTGCTGCTGAAAAATGCTTGAGGAAGAGTAAAGGTTTAGCAGGGCTTAGTGGGAACCAAATTTATTTATAGCCCTCCCAGAAGGCAGGGGATGTTTGGTGAGGGCGTGCTTTGGTTTTGATTCATTTGGTGACTGTTGTCCAAGTGTTGCCACAGTGAAGCACTAGACAACATAAATCACAGTGTGTCCTCAGCAGTCCTGCTGGCACCTGCACAGCCAGAGGCCATTGAGCACCTCCCATACCTTTACGAGGAGATAAGCCACATCCCCTCCCCTTCCCAGTTCCTTCTTGATTGATGAATTGTGCGTGTCAGAGCCAACCGCAGTGTTTGCAGCACCTCTGTCCTGCCTGGAAGGAGGAGAGTTTTCCCAGGGCACGACCTCATCTGTGTGCACAGCGCCAAGGGTGCCGGTCACTGATGATTCCTTGTTATGCTGCATATGCTTTTTTTTCTCTTTAAGAATAAAACAGTCATGTGAAGCAGCTGATTGGAAGAAAAAATCCCTAGTTCTGAAAACATTATTTTTGTAGATCTTCTCGTAGGTGCTGGGTGACCCATTGGCTTAGGTGGGATCTTGAGCGTCTCCTGACCTCGTGCCATTCTCTGTAAGGAAGAGGAGGCCAGGCTGCAGCACGAGGCCACCTTGCCCCTCGCTGTGTGCTCCTCTTGCGGGTGCCGAATGCTTTTGGAAAAGCAGCAGAGACCTGGAGATTCATGAGCCCCATGGTTCTTGAACCAGATCAGTCAACCGTGGGTGCATGCCTGAGAGAGATGGGTTTATATCCCCATGTGTTAATTGGTGGCACTGAGGGTTGAGCTGGTGCCTGTTAGGAGATGTCTGCTTTCTGCACAACTGCCATTCTGACCACCACGGTGTCTGTCCTGTTCACTGAAGGAACATTTGGAAAAAGACTGAGTGCCACCGCGTCTGCTAGCAACCCTCACTTGGCATCTCCCAATGCACAATTTGCAGCCCCACTGTGTTGTTTTAACACAGTACCCTCAAACTCAGTATTACACAGTACACACAAATTCAATATTCTGGGGTTATAATTGTTTTTTTAATCCAACCCATCCGTGATTGGGTGCAAAGACACTGCTGCTGTGCCCAGGAGCAGGGGGTGGCGGTGGCAGGAGCTGCCTCGGTGCGCCAACCCTGGCTGTCCCTGCGCTGCACTGCTGCTGATGTTTTGGCACATTTCATTATCGGCCTGGCAGGCTGCCAGCACGTCCCCAAACGAATTCAAATCTGAAAAGGGAAACAACACTTGTGAGGGTTTCCAGCTCAGCAAATGCTGAGCTGCATTTCACAGGGCAGAGACGAGATGCTCCAGCAGCCAGAGGGAATTCCCTCTCCCAAATATCAGCGCTTTGCTGCAGACAGCATCTTCCCCGGGAGATGGGCTCAGTAACCTTTGTAATGGAAGGAGCTGGCTGGCTAATGGAGAGGGCTCGGTGGCCTCTCCAGCAGCGGTTAATGCCTCTAATCCCCCAACAGCCTGCTGCTGCACGCTGCCTCATTGCAGTAAGTTCCAACGCTTCCTAATTTCCTGTGTTAAAGCAGTAATTGCTTTTATCAGTTCTCCAGCCAGGCTTTAGCACATGATGGGAGTGCAAACAGAGCTTCCACTTGGCCTTCCCTCCTTGCCATTTACAATTTCTCAAAGCAGGAAATTTGTCCAGGTTTCTAATCATATTTAGGTGAACCTGATAAAGTGAGCTGGCTCTTAATCCATTTAATATGAGGCACGTGGATGTTGTGTAGGGCCTGCTGCTACGTTGCTATATTTAACTCTCATCTGCAAATGGGAGCAGAGCCGGGGAGCACCCATGAGTGGCACGATGGCACCTGTTTGTCTGTGACCTGCAAGGAAACACAAAGTCCTTGCAGAAAAAGTGCAGATGAGCCACGGGCTGGAGGAGCATTAAGGAGCAGTGGGGATCCAAATTGCCAAGCATGCAGCGCAGCCGAGCTATGCGTGTCTCAGCATCGCTAAATGTCAGGCTGAGTGCCTGGAAGAGATGATACAGGCTGAGCAGGGACAGGAGGGGACTGCGGTCGGCAAAGCGATGCCTGAAAGCATCCTGAGGACTGCTGGTCCTAACAGGAGGAGTGTGGAGCTGTGAGTGACGCCTGGGGCTTGAGGAGCTGCTTCTGGCAGAAGGCAGGAGGTGTTTACGCCTGCCCCCTGCTCTGAGCATCGCTGCCTGGATGTCACTGCTGTGCAGCTGCTCACCCACAGCAGTGTGACAAGTGAATGACAAACTGGAGGCAGTGCGGACAGCAGCTACCAGCAAGGAAAGAGCTGGAAAATCTGCCTAAGTGCCTGAGAGCAAAGGAGCTGTACTGGCTGGGTATGGCTGCAGAGTGACCTGGGGGAAGCCTGCAGCTCTCTGTGCTCAGTGCCAGTGCTGGGAAGGATCCATGTGTACCAAGTGGAAGTGCTTGGGGATTTACCTCATTTCTCTTGGACATCCTTGAGAAGCCCAGCATCGAGGGCAACCCAGATGAGCAGCCTTGTCCCTTCTGACAGGAGCATCACTCCCTATCTTTCTTGTTCCTGGAGGGCTCAGAGTCAAGTTTGCTGGACCATGTTTGTCATCCCCTGGGTCAGGGATGCTTCGAGCCCTGCAGGATGTGGGAAGCCTGGCCAGGGCAGGCTGCTTGTGTTGTGAGTGAGGGGGGCTGGCTGGGATAGGTCTGGTCCACGTCCTCCTTTGGAGCATGAAGTAGCTGCCAACAAATGTTTTTTTCCAGGCAGATGAGATCTAGCTTGGTGCAATGCAGAATCCCTCTCAGCCCACAGGTCTTCTGGCCACACTGGGGCTTCCTGCAAGAGGTGGAATTCACTCTCCTCCTGGCTGCAGTGAGGCGAGCAGAGCCCTGCCTCATTCCCTGCCTGTGGAGATAATCCCTGTCCCTCTGGCAGTGCTGAGCCTGCTCACAGGCGTGATGATGCCTTTCCCTGACATGCAAATCTGGCTTTTTTTGTCCATTGAGGCCAGGGCCATATGCCACCACTCCATGGCATTGGTCTCCTTGGCCAGCACGCTGGTGGGGGAAGGCCGAGCCCCAGCCCTTGTCACGCCTCACCCCTCTGCTCCACAGTGCTTTGCCTGGGTAAGGTCCACCTGTGGGTTCCCCCGGCTCCACCTGGGCTGTATCACCCACAGCATCTTCCCCACAGTGCAGTGTACAGAGGCGGTGGAAATCAATGCCCTTCGCTGTGAGCTCAGCCCCGTGCAGGGCTCTGCGGTCTGTGCAGCCTGCACGTAGGTGCACAGCTGGGACGCCTCTGGTCGATAGCTCCCATTCTGGCCTTTTGCAGGAGCTGTGGGGGAGGCTCTGTGCTGTCTGAGAGGTGGGAGGGATAGCTGCAAGGACCCCTTGGCAACTACAAATGCAGGGGCAGTTCCCTGTTCCCTTGTGCTGCTTTCTCTTTTCCCAGTTGAGTGTCCACCTCAAGGAGTGTTTGGAGTAGGGGTGCAATGCCAGTTGGTCATTAATGCACAGTAACATTGCATTCATTCAGCCCAGTGCACATCAAACCTTACACTGTCTCTGAGCATCCAACAGCTGTCGTTGCCGAGCGCTCTGGTGGCACGCAGGGCTTTTTCCGTTGTGGTTGCAGGTTGGTGATGTGCAGGAGCAGGTCAGATGATCCCTCTGGCACGCGTGAACTTCCATTTATCAACACTACGTTTCCCTTGCAGCGAGCCCAGTTTCTGTTAGCAGTGAAATCCCTCTGCAGCTCCTCACAGCCTCTCTCATCGGCTAACCCAGATAATCCTCTGCTATCTGCCACATCTCTGTAGACCCATTAAACACACACAAGTTCTGGTGTCCTTGCGCATCACCAGAGTAGGCTGCAAGATTTTAAATTCCCTCTACTGCAGGATGCTGTGAAAGTTTTTATTGAAAGTCCAAATAAATAAGCTGTTCTTACTCATCCCTTTCTCCTCTGTGCTAGGAGAGGGCTTTTCTCTTTTGGAAGGAAAAGCATTGCTGCTTGGCTGATGGGGCTGGGAGGTGGCTTGTAGGATCCCAGGAGCTTTGCACGGTTGGCCTGGGTCACCTTCAGCTCTAGAGGAGGGTGAGGGCATTTCAGGGGTTCACAGTGACTTCCTTGCAGGCTGAAGAAACCACACGGCCGTGCATCCAGACTTTCGTTGCCTGTATCCCTTTGGGACACCAGTGCGGCTGCTGAACATTGGCTCTTTCCTCTCCTCTGCTTGGGGTGCCCAGCAGGGCAGTGGCACAGTGAGAGCCCGTGCTGGTGCTCCCTATTGCTCCTTGTTGCTGTGTGGTGCTTTTCTTCCCCCCCACCGCCCTTCCTCTTCTCACTGCAAAAGGCTCTACTGCTCCTGCATGCCTAATGCCAGCATTGCAGAAGGATGATTCAGCACCTGCAGAAATGCAGGTGCCTTAGAGATTATTCTGAGCATCTCTGGGAAGCAACAGGGGGGTGAGGGTTCCTGCACTCCTCCATGTGACAGTCGTGTCCCCACCTGACTGTGTGCCATTTGTGCCCAAGCAGATGCAGGCTGCAGCCACGGGTCAGCCTGGCACATAGCTGCGTGCCCTGCAGCCTGCTTGGCTGTTTCCCCCCTGCTCCAGGCAGCACAGAGCTCCCATCCCCTCTGGGGAGCCAGGGGCTCACCCTGCCAAAAGCGATCGAACACAATTTCCTTTTCTATGACATGAGCCCATTCCTGCGACCTGCTCGCATCGGTTCTGCAGGGATGGAGTTGATGGGGAGCCCAGCCCAGCCTCCTGCTGGGAGTTACTCAGATCTGAAATCTGTTGGGGGCAATGGTTTGAATGTGGAAGTGAAGTGTGTCCCTCCCTACATGAGGGACAGGCACAGCAAGGAGCCATCCCCCTGGTTTTGGGGCAGCTCTCTGCTCATCACCCCATTGCTCTGTTCCCTGTTGGCTCTCACTCCCTGCTCTTCCTCTCCCTGCCTTTGGTGAGCAGTTGCGGCACGTTTCCCTCTTGCTTTGACCTGGCATCACCTTCTGGCCCCGAGCATGTGGTTGCCAGCCTGGAACCCCCCTGGGGACAGCAGGGAGCCAGGGACAGTGGGCACCAAGCCCACCAGGTGCCTCCCAGGGACCTTCTCATGGATGGGCACGGGGACCTGGTGCTCTGCTCTGCTCTGAGGGCTCCAGTGGGGAGGAGAAGGGACAAGGGGATGCCTGAGGCTGCGTGGGCTCCCAGTGCTGTAGGAGGAGCAGTGGCAGAGCAGAGTGGCTATTGCTGGGCAGGAGGATGGAAGGAGAGGATTGTCACCAACTATTACCAGGGAGCGCCTTCCCCCCGCCTTTTTTTTTGTTTGTTTGTTTTTTTGTTTTGTTTTTTGGTAAGCTTAGATAATGCAGAACACATCCACAGAGATTTTCTCTTAGTTTTCCCCCCAAAAAACCTTTAGTCTGTGATGAAGCTCCAGACATCACCAGCACAAATAATTCTCTCTCTCTCTTTTTTTTTTTAAAAAAAAAAAAAATTGTTAATGCCTGAAAAGAGGGGTTTAGGAGAGAACGACCTTCGGTGTCACTTATAATCTCACTGCACGAGTCTCTAATATCCCTTGCTCAAATGAATACATACACCCAGCTTCTTCCTGAGCATCCTTCAAGAAAATCGATGAGGAAACAGGATTTGCCATGCTGGTCCAGCACACTCAGGGCCTTCTCTTCAGAAGCAGCCGGTCCCTGCTCCAAAGGTGATAATCCCCTGCCACCCATGCAGACGTTTCATGCAACAGCCTGGTGGGGAGCTGCACCTTCTCAGGTTTTAAAGTGAATGTTTTGGTCATCCCCCTGGGAGGGATGGTGCAAATCCTGTGAATGTTGTCCAGATTTAGGGAATGGATTTAGGGACCGACTGGCAGAGCTCGCTGCAGGTCCTAGCAGATGTGTGCTGCAGGCACAGCATGGTGATGCAGGGAGCTGTCTGCATCCGAGAGGTGCCAAGGGACACAGGCCTCCAGCCCAGGCTGGGGGTGAGCTGAAGCTGAGCGGCTGAGCAGTGCTTGGGTGGCACCGTGGGCTGTGGTGGGCTCATGCAGTCCAGCCTGCCCATGAGGACTTCATGGCAGTGGGCTCATGGGAGCGAGGAGGCACAGCCCCGTGGCCTGGCCCCATGTCTCCAGGGGACAGTTCTGGACGTGAAGTCTCCAGGATGCTCTACCTGTGAAGTCCCAGCTCCAAACACAGTGAAGCCAGATCTGTTGGACACTGTTGATGATCACCCAGGATTCTGGCTGAATGTCCTGCTATGTGTCTGTGTGCTATTAAACCCAACAGCGCAAAACATCTGCACTAGCACAGATCATGAAACATTTTGCTGCTGGTGAAAAAATGGACCAAACCCCAGAGAGCTGCAGTGTGGGCTTCAGTGCAGCCCTAGTGCCAGGAGAGGATGGAGCAGGACAGCTCAGGTGAAGAACTTGTGTCTCCTGGCTCGTGGGGTGAGTTTGACTTCTGGTTATAGGGTGGATCCAGAAATACCTGTGGGTGGCACCTTGAGTTGCTCCTTCCAGAGCCAGGGAGGTTTCCTGGGATCGTTGTACCCACTGCACCATGCCACTGGCTGCTGCTCCCAGCTTTGTGATGACATAAAGGGATAGTTCCTGACCTGCTTCCAACAGGTCCCAGCAGCTGTGAGTTACTGTGAATGTGATACAAACCCAGCTCTGGAGGTACCACGATGATACGTGCCTCTGTCCTTCATCCATCTCTTGTCCCAGAGATGTTGCTCTGTCCTTGCAGTTTCCATGAGTTCCTGGATGGGATGGGGCTGCCATCAGGCCACTGTTGCAGTTTCGGGGCCGTGGGGCAGGACGTCACAAGGCAGCTCTCATGAGCAGTGCACCATGTGAGCATCCTGCCTGGAGCCGGCAGAGATCTCAATACCTCTCCATGTGTCCAGCCCCACGCTGGCCGTGGCTGTTTGCCAGGCTGGTGCTGTCCTTCCAGGGCTCTCCTTCCTTGGAGAAAGCTGTTCTCACTCCGTGAAGCTTGATGCCTGTCCCCCTTCCCCCTGGCAGGGCTGACCATCCTCCCCTCCGTGTTGCTGCATCAGCTCCCAGCCACACGCTCCATCTGTGTCGGGGACACAGTGTCTATTGCTGCCTGCAGGCGCATCCCAGCATTTGCAAAGTTGTTTTAACTTTACCCTTCTGCCTTCTGTTCACCATCTTCCAGATCTGCCCTTTCCAATTTTCTCCACACTGCGGTCTCCTGGGTTGCTGTAGCTGCAGCATGGTATTGGCCTCGCACACGGGCGATTCCCACTCTGGGTCCGCTCCAGTCTCTCAGTGGGGTTAAAAAAAGCTGTCATGGTAGCAGTGCAAGCTGTCTGGGAAAGCTGTGTGTTTGCAAAAACCCCACGCTAGTGCAAGCTGTAATGCACTCAGCTCACCATTATTTCTACCCAGTGGGGCAGCTTGGCTGTATTGCCTTCAGCAGTCACTTTGCTTAAAGAACAGATGCTGCAAGGGCTGCTGCCTTGCTGCCCACCACAAACCAGGGCTGCAAAACGCAGCCCCCCGTGCACCGCCACTGCTGCGCTGCTCCCGGCTGCACCTCCGGTCAGCAAACCCTGTCCCTTTGCAGGATTTCCTCTCCCACCAGGCACACAGAGGCATGCAGGTTCTTTAATGACAGCTGAGATTTGTGAGTATTGACTTCATTATTCGGTAATTAAAATATTCTGGCTTCATTGCGACACAGGAGTGCATTAATGATTTATAGTATTGCATTTTGATTCGACACCTGAGCAAACGTTAAAAGCAGCTTACGCCATGGATTCTGCTGAAATCTGGAATTTAAATCTCAAAATTTACTGGTTTGAAAGATAGGACAATGAGCTAGATGCACCATGAAAAAAAAAACCCTGAGAAGTCTTTCAGAGGTGGCTGCAGCCCAGTGGATGTGCTCAGTGCCTGAGGCAGCAGCTGGGGATGCAGCATCCATCTCTGCACAGGGCAGGCGGTGGGAGCCTGGCTCAGCTGCTCTTACCCTCTGTCATTTGGCTGCACAGTGCAGCATCCCAGTGCTTATAATGCAATGGGTCCTTTGTCCTCACCTGGAGCAGAGGGCTCCTTAAAGGCATTTTGGGCTGGGGGAGATTCTCACCCAACACCTTTCACTGTGTCACCATCCCACCCACATGGGACACTTCTCCTCCCCATAACACCTCTCAGCAGCCCATCCCAGCCCTTCCTGGTGCAGGAGGGCAGGATGCAGCCCACCAGGTTTGCTGGCCAGGGGACTCAGTGCTTGCTGCTGGAGGATTCGCTGGCCCCACAGGCATCGAGCAGCATCGAGCGACCGCTCCATCTTTGGCCTCACCTGCTATTATTGGCAAATGCTTGGAGACCTGTTTGTGTGAATTTCTTGTACGCTGCGGAGTTCCCCATTGATTGCTTTATTTCTTACCTCTGCTCTTAGGAGACCCCTGAGGCTGTGTCTTTTCCTCCTGCCTGTGTCCTGAGACAAACAGAAAGGAGAGCAAGGGGAGGTGAGCACGACTGGCTCCTGGTGTGTTCTGTGCGTGGTGTTCCAAAAGTGTGAAGGAGAGGGGAAATTCAACCCGGATCCGGCTGTCACAGGGTGTGCCCCAGCCCCTCTGCCTGGCCTGTCCCCGTCCTCTTCCATCCCCCTGTGCTCCCTTCACAGTCCAATTAGCTGTTTGCTTAAAGTACCGCTAACCCCACTTGATAAGTTTACCTAATTGCTTCACTTAAGTTAATTACTTCTTGGCTGAACAAGAAAGCAACATAATTGATGTCAAGGCATATTTGTCACTTTGATTAATGCCCTGGGAGCGGGGAGCTTGGCACTGTCCCTGCACCCCTCCGGCTGTGGCCGATGCTGGCAGTGCTGTACTCCCCGCAGCCCCTGGGCAGTGCAGGAGGGCAGAGAGAGGGGCTGAGCCCCCCTGTGCCCCCCGATCAGGCTGCGGGGTGCAGGTGGTGCTGTGTCCTCTGCCAAACCCTGGCATCAGGCAGCAGCTTCCCAGCACTGAGAAATCCCTTTGCACAGCGCTGCCTTCCTCCAAGACACGTGTGCAGGAGGGAGATGAGGGCTGGGTGGCTGTGTTGATAATGAGAACAATTAGCTGAGCACCGGGCACCTTTTGCATTCTCCCGTCGGTGGGGAAGGAGGTGATGCTGCTGGCTCCAGCCTGCCTGGGGCGGAGAGCGGCGGAGCGGCAGCAGAGGGGCGGCCGGCGGCCCCAGGGCTGGATTCAGGATGAGCTCTGGCTGCCTGCGGGCTGAGGTCGGGCTGCGGCCCCAGGGGACCCCGCGGAGCCCCGGCTGCCTGCGGGAGGATGGCGGGATGCTGAGCTCGGAGCTCTCCGCTAAACGAGGCGGGCGGCGATTGTCGGGGAATTGTCGGGGAGTTCGCACCCTCTGCTTTCTTTCAGGCGGTTTTTTCTTTCCCTTTGCATCTGAAAGGGAGCGGGCTGGCGGATTTGAGGCAGTGGGTTAGCTCATAAAAGCTTTCCCTGAGAGCGGCTGCTGCGGGACTTGGGGTGAATGCCCCAGAGAAATCGCCTCCGGCTCCAGTGAAATCTTCCTCCCGTGCCCTGCACCGGGAGGTGAACTTTTGTGCGAGAGAAAGATAATCCCCTCTGCTCACCGGGACTGAAGGCTCTGTGATAAAAGCTTTATTCAAGATCAAAGACATATTCTTTTTTTTATTCTTTTTTCTTTTCTTTTTTTTTTCTTTTTCTTTTTCTTTTTTTTTTTTTTAGCTACTACCTCAAACAAAAAGTTTGGTTTACGCTGGGTCGGAGCTCTGAGCGGTGACAGCTCCGGAGCGGTGACGCCGGTGCGGGATGCGCAGCGCCGTGACCGCGGTCCCCGCGCAGCAGCGGCTGCTTCCTGCCGACCCGAACCGCTGGGGGCTCGGGTCCCCTTCCAGGCCGGGAATTATCCGGGCCGCTGGGGTGCGTGGGGACCGGGGCACGTTTGGTCTTACTCAGCACTTGGAGCTGCGTGCCGTGCAGGGCCGGGATCTGAAGGTGGGGTGACACTGTGTGCTGAGAGCTGGGGGAGCGGTGCTGCTTTGTGCTCCGTGGGATGGGGCTCCAGACCCTGCACGGTGCTGGGCTTCTGCGCTGTCAGAGCCTGGGACCCCTCGGGCTGTGTCCTGTCCTGCCCCTCCCGGCTGCTGGCTGCTCCTGCAGCTGATGGACGGCAAAGTGCTGGGCTGTGGGCATCCTCTGCTGTGTGCAGGACAGCCCGTGGTGTGGGGAAACTAATGCTCTGAAGAAACCTTTGTTCCAAATCTTGGGGTGTGCCATCCCACAGCGCACCCAAAACGTGGGACCCCCGCTGTGACATGACATCCTTGTCACATGCACTCTGTCCCTGGACGCAATGTTTCAGGATTCCCCATGCTGTAGGACAGGAGGGCAGCTCTGGAGCAGACCCAGCCGTTTCAGGTGCTGATGGAAGCCCACGTAGCCTCGCTTCCACCCCCAGCCCTTATTCTCCCATCACAGCCATCCCTCCTGTGTGCAGCATGGCCAAGGTTCTCTCACTTACTCCCACTGCTCCATCCTCTCTGCACTGAAGTCCTTTGTAAAATTAGGTATCATAGGTCGAACTCTGTGCTCAGGATAACTCCTCTGAAGCTAATGGACTTATTGTGGTGCCTCATTTCAGAGCTAAGCTCAGCAAACCTGGTCTCAGTTCCCCTTGCAGCAGGAAAATCTCTCTCCGGGAAGAAAATTCACTCTGTCTCCTGCAACGCATTTTGCATGGAGATAAACCTCCCCTCTCTGTGGGGTGCCCCCGTTCCCCACTGCCCTCCATGGCCCTGCAGGCTCTGCTGGGCAGGAGATGATGAGCCCCAGCCCTGCAGCCCCCACACCAGGAGCCCATTACTGGGTCCCACTGGTGCAGAGCGAGGACTTTGGATGGTCCTCATCAGCGTATGCAGGTGGGAATCCACCAGTGCAAAGGGCTGGGCGTTGGACAAGGCCGATTCACGTTGCATTGTTAGAGAAATAAAACCACTCAGACAATCTTTCCAGCTGTACCTCTCGCTGCTGAGCTGCAGCTCTTGACATTTTGCTGTGTTTCATGGCATCACTGTGCACATAGAAACACACGGGTTGGTCCTTCACACCTGCTCACATCCAGCCCTATGTCCTCACCCTCACGAAGCCCCATGCGTGCTGTGGGGAGCTGGGGGCAGCCCCACGTCACACAGTGCAGTGCCTCTGTGCATCTCCTCCAGGGGTCTCTGACACCCAGAGCCTGGACCCCCTGGAATCCGAGCATCTCACCGAGGACTCCTTGGAGGCTTCTTGGGGACCGTGGTCCCTTTGCTGTGCCTCTGACCAGGCTGGATTTTTTCTCCCCTTTCCTTTTATTATGTTCTGGATGTTCCTGGCAGATAGACACCTGCAGAGCCAGGTGCTTTTCCAGTGCTCACTTTCATGCAGCTGTTTGGTGATGGAGATGGGATTTCCCTGGGCTGGAGAAGGCACAAGAGGTGTCATGGGGCTGAGGCTTCATGAGGAGTCACACCCGCACCTGGGAATAATGGCATGCAGGGCACCCCAGGCTCCTGCTGCATCCATTGCACATCACCCAGCTGAAGCTGTGCAGGGAGAGGCCAGGAGCAGACAGGCAGGGCCAGGGGCACAGCACTGCCCTGGTGCTGGGTGGTGGGCAGAGCCCATGTGTCTGCACCCAGCATCCCTCCGGCTGGCTCAGCACGTTGGGCTGGGACAGGATCCTTCCTGGCAGGACCGGGGATCCAGGCAGGGTGGAGCAGCAGCTGTGTGGGGTCTCACTGCCTCCTTTGCCTCTCACTCCTGCTGCGTGCCCTTCCCCAGCACCCACAGGCAGATGCCAACGTGGATGTGGCCCCGTGAAGACCACAGCTGAGGCTGAAGTGAGGGAAGGAGGAAGCTCAGGGGATGGGCTGAGTTCAACATCTCATGGTTGAACGGAGAGAAGGGATTATCCTGCACGGATGTTGGGTGGAAACAACTTTCCTTGTCCTGCCTGTGGTGACTGCAGCCATATCATGGGCTGCTGCCAGCAGATGTGTTTGGAGAGGCTGAGATAGGGACTGCTGCTGATCTCCAGGGGGCACAAGCAGGCAAATCCCTCACTGAGACACACTGCAGGGCGGGTGGAGATCAGCCTGCTGCACCTCTCCAGGGCTGGGGACAGCACAGAGATGTGGTCCCGCCACGCACTGCAGGGCTCTGCATGAGGTCTGTCTGGAATCAAAGGAGAGTAATTGAGTTGGGACCATTCCCCGTATCTGGGGAAGAGCCTCCTTGCCTGTGAAGAACAGGTGGGAGGTCTGGGACGGGGGGAGCAGCTGTGCTTTGGATTGGGGCTGGCGATGAGCCCCCATGCCCTGTGTGCAGGGGGAGTGATGCTGGGCTGTGCTGCAGCTCTTACTGGGTGTGGGCACAGCGAGTGCCCCAGAGCGGGCAGAAGAGAAGGGCAGAGCCCAGGGCGCTGCCAAGGGAACCTGTCCCTTTCTTCAGAGGCAAAGCTCCCCTGTCACAGGGTCATTCTGAACACGGGAGAAGCAGCAGCGCAGCAGCTGATGGAATTGTGCTCTCACAGGGTAATCCAAGAGCTCTAATGATCTGCCTTTGATCTCCTATTCAACGAGGAGATTTATTACAGCTTTCATTTCAAGTCAGAACTGATGAATTTCAGTGGACCTGTCGAGTGGCTACAATCTGGAGGCATTTATCTTTCAGGAGGAAGAGGCACTCTCCTCTCTTTGTCTCTTTGGAGTGATGGGGATGGCATGGGACCCGGCGAGGGTGGCTGGGTGCCCGCTGCACGGTGGCATGCCCAGGGCGGTCCCAGCTCCGCCTGTGCCCTAGCTCTGGGGCTCTGCCCTATCACAGCGTCAATTTGACATTGCGTTGCTGAAACAGGGCCTCGGACTTGCTTTAGATACCTGCATAATGTATGTGTGCTGAGTTAGATGTTCTATTGAGGCAATGTGTGGGGGACGGGTGGGCTATTAACGAATGCTTTGCTTGACCAGCTTGAGCAAAGCCTTCCGGACAAGAGGCAAAACAAAGCCTTCCAGAGAACGGTGTGCATATCCAAGCCTCCCTGAGAAGGACGGACAAGACAGAGCTTCTCTGATAAGAATGGGCAAAACAACCCAAGTGTGCAGGCGCAGGGAACCAAGGGTCGGAAGTTCAACACCGAGGAAGACTATCAGCCTTCATCCTGCGACCCCCAAGAAGCTACCAGGAAGACCCTCTGGATGGCACTACGCATGCTTATGTGGGAGGGAACTTGTGTTAATCATTTTGGGGAGCTAATTGGAATATGTATGAGATACCCAAGGAATGTGATGAATAGGTATGTTTCTGTGCCATAAAAGCAGAAGAGTAAAATGGGACGGCATGCACACTTGGCGGAGCTATCCCAAATGCACCCGGCGCTGCAATAAAGGAAGACCTGCTCAACATCACACAGTGTTGTGTTGAGTTTCTACGAGTTTTTCTGGAATCATTGCTCTCCATTTTTCCACCTTTCACGGACAGCCCGGAGGGGCTGGGCTCCTGGGACAGGGCTCCCGGGGCTCCCTCACTATGCTTCTCCAGCAGAAGGGGCCTGAGGGTCAGGTGTCCAGAGCCATCCCCTGTGCAGGGCTCCTCTGTTGCGTTTCAGCTATTTCCCAGTTTCACCAGAATCAATGCGTTTTGTCTTCCCACCATTTGGGTGTGCTGGGGGAGGCTGTTTCAGACTTCTCCACGTGGGTGTGTTTGCGTTGTCCTATTTGACAGCACCTCTCTGCAGCTCCTTCAGCTGTGCACCAGGATGGCACGGGGAAACAATGCTTTGTCCCCAGGCTGGGGATCCTGCGGCAGGAGCGTGCTTTCTGTTGCACGTTGGTGCTGGTTTGAGATTCGGCTCCAGCTGAGAGCTGTGCGCTGACGTTCTGCCTGTGTCTCCCCACACCCAGAGTGGGTTCTGTCGCTTTGTTTTGGTCTCTGCCCTCCATCTCCCCACCTCCTGCACCCAGGGACAAGCTTTCTCTAAGTGGAGTCTGTGCTTGTCCTCGGTGCCGCCAGCAGCTCCCACTGCTGTCACGACTCCAGCAGTTCTCAGCTCCCCACACCCCTGAGCCGCCGCGGTCCCTCCGTCATCCGCAAGCTCTGTGCTGGCAGCAGCTCCTCCACAGGGCCCATCACTCTCCCTCCTCTGTCAGCAGACAACAAAGAGCCTCCGACGTGCTCCTGAGCAGGGATGAGCTCTCCTGGGACTGCCTTGGCTGCCTTTCCCAGCTCATCCAGGCTGTGTGAGCGGTTATCTGAGTGCTCTGCCCACCCCTGAACCCCATGGCAGACCCTCAGTGCTTTGCTCCAGTGGGACCTCAGCTATCACCGTGAGATCTTCCCTCTCCTTTGTTCACTGGTCCCTGGGGGCTCCTGCCCAGCGGGGTCCCACAGCGGTGCATGGTCTCCCTGGATCTCCATGGGATGAGCATGGGGTAGCACAGCCCAGTGGTGTGCAGGACTTTGGGGTGGAGGAGAGCTGGGGACCCAGGGCAGGAGAGACACATGGTGGATGCAGGCAAAGAACAACTGCTTTGGAGACATGCAAAGGGCTTCTCGTAGGGCACCAAGGGTCATCCCCACTGCTGGAGATACCCACAGTCGCTGCAGTGGGACAGACGTGGGCTTCCTGGGAGCATCACAGTGGCTTCGGTTTGTTGTGAGACATTTGTTGGTTTGGGTTCTGCACTGAGCCAGACTGAGACGATTTAAATCCAGGATGCTGAGCCTCACTCCCAGTCCCACAGTGCTGCCCACTCCCTGGTTCCCATCTGCTGGTGGTGGTGGGGTTGTACACACATGGATGCTGGTGGCATTGTGCCATGAGCCGCTGCCCAGGGCTGCTCCCCAGTGTCCCGCTGTGCCCTGGGGGGCTCAGGGGCCCTGCGAGGGCTGTGCTGCCCTCCTGCACACCCCTGAGCTGCACAAACATGGGTACAGAGCGGAGCACTCGGGATACTCTGCGCCTTGTCCCCATCTGTTTGCAGGGTGCCCTGTTTGGCCATGCAGCGTGGCAGCGATTTGTAGGTGTGGGTGGCAGCGGCGGGGGAAGAGCCCCCCGTTGTCAGTCTGTGCCCTCATCCATCCTGCAGACAGGCGGCTGCCTGGCAGAGAGGTCTGGGAGGGTGGCTGCTCCCTGCCAGGGGCTGCTGAGGAGCAGCCCCACATTGATTGCTCTGTCACTGCTTGAGAGATGTGTGCTGGGGAAGGCACTCCGGCGTTTGCAGTCTGCTCACATGCTGGCTGCACCACAGGCCACCAAGACCTCTATCCCTGGGACAGCAGGGACAGGGCTTGGGGTCAGGGACAGGGCTTGGGGTTGGGGCTATGCTCAGCAACAGCCCCTACCCCACAGAGCCAGACCACAGGGATGGCTGAGGAGTGCAGGGGTGCAGGACAAGAAGACACTGTTCCCAGGGATCCGGGTGGTGAGGAGATGTGGGGTGGGCACCTCTGCGCTCGCACAGGAGTGCAGCTCCCATGGCACACACAGAGGGTGCCCAGGGAGGAGGGGGTGCCCCGTCCCTGGAGACACTCAGGTCAGGCTGGGGGCTCTGGGCACCCTGACGAGCTGTGGGTGCCCCTGTGCACTGCAGGGACTGGGAACAGATGGCCTTTAGAGGTCCCTTCCAACTCCAGCAACTTCACGATTCTATGATCCTTCTGGCTTGTGCTCTGTGCCCTCTGGATTTGATGGGCTTCGATGTCTTCAATGGCATAAAGGCTGCAGGAGGATGGCTGAGGCCACAGTGATTTTTTTTCATAGGGAATGTGGATTTGCTAATCTCAAAGTTGTTAGTACGAAATGGCTGATTTGGACAAAAACACCTCTTTGAAAAAAAATACAGATTCAGAAGTTTCTACGTTTCCAAAGTGACCACTTTGGATATTGTCAGAAGGCAAAAGCTCAGGATCTCTTCATTTAGACTCACAGAATCACAGAACATCCCAAGCTGGAAGGGACCCACAGGGATCACCGAGCCTCGGCCCCACACAGCCCCACCCAACCCCAAACCCAACGGCTGAGAGCGGTGTCCCAGCGCTCCCTGAGCTCTGGCAGCTGGGGCTGTGCCCACTGCCCTGGGCAGCAGTGCCATGCCCACCCCTCTGGGCAGAGCCTTCTCCTGATGTCCAGCCTGGGCTGCGCTTTGACAGACGAGTGTCGGTTCCTCCTGATACACCTCCTGGTGCTCCGAGGTGGGTAACCCATTCACAGTCTACCATGTTACAGCTTTGCTATTCACTTGCCCTCTGGATGGCTGCATCTCAAATGTGGGGCTGGCTCTTTTTGCAGGGCACTGTAGGACCATGTCTGTCATTTTGGGGTTGTGTGTCAGTTTGGGGAATGCCCTACCAGTGCTGTGATTGCCTGGCCAGACAGAGAGAGGCAGGGTGGTTACAAGCCCCAGTGGTGGCTCCCTGGGAAGATGCTCCTGGAGATGACAGGACAGGAGCTGGAGGGAGATCGTGGCTTCATTCTGCACAAGGGCAAAGGGCTGGCTGCAGTGTAGCAGGTTTGGCCAATGTGGGAGAAACTGTGGGCGGGGAAGTCCTGTAACCACTGGTGGAAGTGTTTGGATGCTGCTTCTGTATTTGGGTGGTTATGTCTGCTTTTGGGAGGAAGCAGTGAGACAAGTTGTGATGTGCTATATCAGCCTTTACCTCCTACATCAGGTTCTGCAACAGCCTTTCCAAACTCTACTTGTTCCTGTTAATGAGTTTTTTATTTATCTCTGGAACAGGAAAATAAGATATATGTACTTTTTTCACCTGCCCCCTCATTAACACTGAGCAGGAGAGCAGACCCGAGTGGTGCTGTCGGACTTTGCTCCAGGAACCCATCCCAAAGTTATGCGTGGCTCCGGGAGCTGCGAGGCCATCCGTCAAGGCAGCCCAAGGCAGACAAATGCCAGCCTCCAGCAGAGAGGTGAGCACGTGATTCCCTCTGCCCAGCACAGACTGAGCTGCTCTCCCATTAATCCTCCCGACGAGCAGAGCTGCTTTCTCAGGTAGCATAAAGTGATCTTTGTTTTCTAGTTATGTGCCCACCTTTACAGTGCAGTCACCAATTTCTGCCCTACAGCCTGCTTGAGATTTGCCCCAGAGGGCCCTGGGTTATTCACCAGCAGCCACCAAGGCTGATGCCACACCCTAATGGATGGTAAAGCTTTTTGTGAATACCAAGAGAACAAATGGCAGTTGTTTGCTACTGTCTTTGAGCAGGGTGTTAGAGGGCTGCCATTTCCCCCTTCCTACCCTTGCTGCAAAGCCTCTCTGCTCTCTCCTGGGGAACAACAGAGAGGAAGATTTCAATGGCACAAAGGCCCCTGTTTGAGCTGGTGCTGGGAAAACCTCTCCAGAAAGACGGATGGCTGCAGCCATTGGCATCCAAAAAGAAGACATGAAAGAGCACAAATGAAGCGATGGGCATCAGCGTGGCCTGTAATCTCTGAGAGGTGATGTAAGCAAGATCCTGAGAAAGCACCTCATAATGGCACAGAATCCTCCTTGTCATCGCCAGTCCTGGGGATGGGGCCACTGACTGACATCCCACGTCCCATCTGCCACCCACGTGACCATGGCCAGACCACCCAGGCACAGATGTGGGTGCTGCTGTGTACATGGGGGTGAGTGCACGGGGTCCTCTTGGAAAGGACATCAAATAGAACCCCCTTCCCTTTCATGCAGTCTCCCGCTGAAGTTCTACATTAATTTCCCTCACGTTGAGCTTATCAGCAGGATCTTTTCTTAGCAAAAGCAAGTGGGTTGAGGCAGAGAAGTGTCACTTTCTGCTGAGAGCCTCACGTAGGGCATTGTGTCCACTGGGACAGGCCCTGCACTCACACTGCCCATGCACGGCACACGCATCCCCCTTCCTGCCAGGGGTGGGCAGGAGGAGGCACCCGCTCTCCTTGATACTGGGTGCTCCCATTGCACACCGCAGATGAAAGGGGTCCCAGCTCCGCTCACCTCCTATTGCAGCAGCTGTATGGCAGCTGAGAGGGGCAGTGGTAAGGATCATGGCAAATGTTGGCCCCTTTTTGGTAAGCAATGGAGATGTTTGTTGTGGGGCACATCAGTGTGCATGGAGGTGAGGCTGTGGCTGCAGGCTGGCAGCAGAGAAAAGTAAAGCAGTCAGAGCCTGCAGCACCCCAGCTGCTGGCATTGCCTTAGTGAGGTGGGTATTAACAACGCGGAGCTGAGAGAAATTTGTTTCTGGTATGGCTGCCTCACCGTCCCACTGCTCTCTTGTTGAGGCTGCTGCCAACCTCATTGCTGGGGCAATGCGAGGGGATGAGCTGTGATGCTGAAACGAGGGATCAGAGAGGGCTGCAGGGCAGCTGGCCACGTGCTTGTTAGAATCAGCCTCCTCCTTCCAGGTTGGAGCTGCTGACCTTTGGCAAAATGCAGCTTCTGCTTCAGGCCCTCATCCTGCCCATTGGGCTTTGAGCTGCACAGCAGAAATGTGTGCTCACACCTCAGCACTGGCTTCCCAGCTTGCTGCTCTGGCCTGGGAAATTGGGGTGGTGTTACACCACCGCCCCCCATAAGGCCCCACCCCACCCAAACACTTTGGTGTTGGACCCAGCCAGGGCTGGGAGGCGTAGCCCAATACCAAGAACAAACCATGAGGATGGAGAAAATGCCTCTCGCTGCTCGCTTTGATGTATTGTCTTTGGGATCTGTACCTCCTTCTGCCCCTCTGTCAGAAATCTGGGGCAAATCCACAGTAAGCAGCTCACGATTTGAGAGAGACATTCAGCCCCACACTGCAGCGACTTTTTAACAAAACTGCAGTGCAAGCCTCAGCTCAATGCCAGGTGTGCTTGCCATGGCGGGAGCTGATCTCCCCGTCTGCGCCAGTGCAATTTGCATTATCCCAGGAAAATGTCACAGGTTACACGCTCTGGGGCAAGTTTTGCTCCATGTTCTCCTGCAGTTCAAGGGGGAATCAGCCACGCTTCCTTCCTGTGACCCACTCTGAACCTCTCTCAGAGCTGTGTGAAATCCGCAGCCAGCAGCATGGTGCTCTTGGCTCGGAGACATTATGTGCAGAGACACGGGAGTGTAACCAGTGCCACTCAAGGAGTGTAACCAGTGCCACTCAAAATCCCATCACATCAGCTCCGTAATGAAAGTAACAGCTCTATCTGCCAGCAGCTGACATCTCAAGGTTTTGGGCTGGCATGGAAACCTCTGCTTAGAGATTCAGGGCAGGCAGAGGAGAGTGGATGCCCTGGGCCAGTGGTGCTAAGGGAGAGCCAGCAGCTGCCCTGTGCCTCCTGGGGGGAAAAAGCACCGTGCTCAGCCCCTCGGGGAGGGCTGGGCAGTGCAAAGCCTGGGAGGAGACAAGTGCACTGCCACTCCTCCTCTGAGCCAGCAGCCCTGGGTAAATACCAGGTTTGAGCTGAACCAGAGCTGGATGTCTACCCAATTTTTTCCATGCTGAGAAATATTCACTAATGGGAGATGCTACAGCTGCTCCCGGGGCCACCGGCCACCACCTAGCAGTGGGCAGCCACTGGTTCCCAGTGCAGCACTGTGTTGCCCTTGGCCATACCATGCTCTTTGGATCACAGATCCCTGCAGAGTCCTATTGTGTTGATCTCTGACAAACACCCATTCTGGTGACACAAGGTGCTCGGGGTTGGGGTTGGGAGGAGCCACTGCCAGGAACTTATCCCCTTTTTCAGAACTATGGCAAACGCTGAAGCAGAAGGGCTGCTGCTGGCTCAGAGCTGGGCTCAGTGCCCCAGGAGCCCTCAGGTTCCTTCCCTGGGCTCAGCCAGGGCAGCAGACACCAACTCCGCTCCGTTCAGAAGGGCTCAAAGTGCCGTTCAGAAAATCTCAGCATCATCGGCTGCAGAGGATTCGAGTGCTTCTGTAGGATGGATCCTGGCTTCCCACCCCCTGGGGTGCCCGCGGTCTCACCACCAGCCCTTGACAATGCATGGCCTCCAGCACTGCCTGGATCAGGGCGAGAGGGACCACCAGGGCTCTGCTAATAAGGCAGCTCCTCATTAGCACGGGTCTGCGATGCTGCAGCCGGAGCTTGGCTCTGAGGGCAGGGATGCAGGGACAGCACTGACCTGCCTTTGCTGTCTTTCTCCGAGTGCCAGCCCGTCCCCCTTAATGGGGAGCTTTGAAATGACTCTTTCATTTATCCTAATGCAATAAGAGCCCAGTTTGAGTGCGGTCTTTGTGTGGGAGCAAACTGTCTCTGCTCCCTGGAAAGGCGGCATTATGCTGCCTCTCGCACTCCAATATGCTAATACACCAACTCCCTGCAATTTCATTTTCAACAGGGACTAATTTAAAAGAAATGACCAGCCTGCCAGTGGACTTCAAAGATATCTTTTGATGAGTTTTAGCAGCTTCAGCAAAACTCTAATTTGAATTTCAGTGGCTGCCGTGTGATTTTCTCGGTGACAGTTAAGAGAGATGATAGCACCAGCTCCATCTGTCATTGGAGCCTCTTCTCTTCCCTCTTTTCAGTGATTTGTTACAGAGGGGGAGGAAGGAGAGAGGGGAAAAGTTGAAAGAGAGGGCGGTGGGATTGGGGTGCAGGGAGGGGAAGGAGAGAGCTGCGAGTGGGCGCAGGGCAGCCCCGCAGCACGGGTGGCTCCGGGGGGTTTGACAAAGAGGGGCAATGGCTCTGCAGCCTGGGTTAAACTGATAATAGCACAGAGAGCACTTTGATGGAGAAATTATCAAGGTTTGCTGTCCAAGCTGGCTGCCTGGGCCAGCAGTCTGAGCAAGATGAGCTTTTGCAATGGAGGAAAATGGCAGATTTGAGACTCAGGTATCAAAAACTGCTTTCTGGGAAGCTCTGTGCTGCCCTTGCAAACCCACGCTTTGGGAGCTGCGATCCCTTGGTGGGTCAGTGCATGGTGGAGGTGATGCAGTAGATGGGTAATGTTGCAAACAGCAAAATCTGGGTGGCTGGAGTGAGATGCTGCATGGCCAGGGCTGGGGGAACACATCACCTGGGGGTCAGCTCATCCCAGTGCTGGTGAGAGACAGAGGCAGGGCAGCACGCAGAGGGCCAATGCAGGGAATATCTCCATGTGGAGCTGTGAGTCTCACTGCCACGCTGCTCTGTGCTCCCCCTCCCACCCCACTGCACACATTTCTCTCCACAAAGGCTGCGGAGTGCCTGGGGTGGATGCACAGCCCAGCTCCTGCTCGCCTCCTCCTGTTGGGAGCTGCCCCTGCCATGGTTGTCAGCAGTGATTTCATGCTCCCTCTTATGTCTTCAGTTTCCCTTGTCAGAGACAGCTTCATTGCTGGCTCTCCTGCACCGTGGGGAGTCCTCTCACTCTGAGCTGGCAGCTCTGGGGGCAGAGGCACCGTGGCCTTTTGTTCCCAGAGACCCAAATTTACATCCTCTGTGCGATGCCTGTGGACAGAGCTGCAGACGGCTGCGTGAAAGCTCCGGCCCCGAGCACCCGATCTTGTTCCCCTCTCGCAGGGAGCCCTGGTCCGGGTGACAGGAGCTGCTCGGGGCATTGGGTGGCAGGGGAGCGGCTGTCAATCCCCCCATAAGCCCCAGGCAACCTGATCAGGACCTGTTCAGGCTGTGTAAAACCCGGGATTACAGACTGGTGTGAGTGCCCCTTGTTCCCGATTACAGCTGCTCCTTGAGACCTGGGCCAGGAGTCATGCTGGCAAAGCCCTGGTTTGTGCGTGCTCTCTGGTGCCCTGCACTGCTGGCTGGTTGCTGGGAGAGGGATGCTTCCAGGTCAGGTTTCTTAGTGCTAAACATCCTGCTAGTGCTCCAGCCCACACTGGTGCCAGACACATGCATCCATTGCAGGAAAGCACTGCCAGTGCACCTGAGGTCTGTGTGCTCCCACAGCCCAGCACTGCAGGGGTCGGTGCCAGGACGTGCTGCTATGGGACACCTGCACCTCCTATGGGACAAATTGTGCTGCCAGAATGTGGCTGCGGGTCCTCGACTGCTGGAGGTGGCATCGCTCCCTGGGGCTCGAAGACAGGAGGTGCCAGAGATGTGGGTGAAGACCATCCTTGGCTTGGATTTGTCTGCATGGATGCCCCACCAGCTTTGCATCATACAAGAAGATGGCAATGCAAGGGATGGCACGGGCAGTGAGGAAAACCAGTAAAAAAAGGCAATGAGAGCAGGTAGGTGAGAGCATCCTGGAAGGCAGATGCAAGGCAAATGGGACATTGTGCCCCCCTTGCTGTGCTCAGGGCACCAGAGCTGCCAGAACTGCCAGCAGAGCCATTGACACGGTGTTTCCAAGCATACCCCTCTGCTGAGGTTAGCAGAGCTAATCCTGCTGCTAACCAGCACGGCACTCCTCATTGTGCCCCTTGCAGGGACCCGGGGCAGGCGGTGGGGCCGTGGGTCCCTGCTGCTCCCTTTGTCTCCTGCAGCAAAGAGCTGGGGCCGGTTGTCCCCTAAGCCCATCTGACGGTGTCACTGGGGCTCTGCAGGCAGCGAGCGGTGCTCCCGGAGCCACCCGTCACTCTGAGCCCCGCCATGAAATCGCTCCGACGTTAGGCACTTCCTAATAAAGCTGTCACAGACACCCCATTATCTCCTGGCTCAGCCCCTTGCCCTCTGTTTAACCAGATAATCCGCTTTTTAAAGATACACTTCCCTCTGGCTCAGTGGAAGCTCAGGTCTGTCCCAGTTCCTTGTCACTGAGGCGCGCTGAGGAATTATCAGCACGCAGGCCTTTTTTTTTTTCACTTTTCTTTGTCATTGTGTGATACTGAAAAGTCTATTTTGTGGCTAATTATGCTGGCATCTGCGTGCATTTGAGTTCGTCCCTGCTGCAGCGGAACAGCCTGTGCAGGGAGGCATCTCTTTCCATTAGACATGCAGAGCTCAGGCCTGAAGGTTGTCCCAGCCCCATGCACAATGCTGATGTCTGAGGTCCATCCATCCCTTTGTCCCCAGCCCTGGGAAACTCCCCTCTCCCTGCTTTCTTTCCAGCAGGAAGGCCTGACACCAGATGGGCTGTGTTAGGGTTCCAGGCGGCTCCTGGGCCCGGCCTGCAGATTCTGGCTGCAGAGACACCTCTGCTGTTTCCTAGGTGAGGAAGAGGGATCAATGTCTTGGGGACAGAGCCCGCTAACATCCCCTCTGCCAGCTGAGGCCTCGCAGCACGGGCGCTCGCCAACCAAGGGCCGTCAAATGGGGCTGATGGATGTCTGGAGGTCACCAATCTCCCTCTTCCCACAGCTGAGGCTGTTGGTCCCCAAGGAGAATCCCTCCTCATTTGGCCTTTCCAGAGACCTTTCCCTCATCTCCTTTCCCCCAGCATGGCCACGCACCCCTCTGCCCTGCATGGAGCCAGGGCCTGCATGGCCGTGGCTCTGCGGGAGAGGCCCTGAGGCCCAGAGAGGGGAACTTTGGTCCATAAATCCCCCATGAAGCACCATTATGGCCCTGACTGCAAGGTCTGCCTGTTCGGAAAGCTTCCTGAGCACAGGAAATGTTCAGGCCAAGCAGAACCTCCCCAGGCCATCCTCAAGGCCAAGCTGGCACTTTGTTCATCTAGTGGTGGTCTTTTCCCCGCCATTTTCCCAGTACAGGAGAGAAATGGAGCTGCTGGAAAGGCTGAGAGAGTGGGAATCTTCAGCTCAGGGGATCCCACCCCCTCCCACGAATCCCTCAGGGACGCAGGGCAGAGCCACGCTCCGCTCAGCAGCAGCCATCGGGCCCAGAGCCCTGGGCACCCCCCACAGCCCCGGAGCTGCCCCTGCCCTCAGCAGCACTGCGTGGTGACGGACACCGGCACAGGGACCAGAGCTGGGGGGGCTCCTCCTCGGGGAGCTCCAAACCCCCCGGGCATGGGCTGCACCGCTCTGGGGTCAGGTGGGACTGGAGGGGCCTCCAGCTGGAACCATTTTGTGATTCTGTGCTTCTGTGCTATCTGACAGCTCTACATGGAAGAGAGAGGGTGGAAAGGGTTAATCCTGTGCTTTCGTTCTTCAGTTTTGCTGCAAGGTAGGGGGGAAGCAGGGGGGAGCCCCAGAACTCCACCGTTTCCAGGCTCTGCTGGTGGTGCTGGGCGGGCATGGGGTGACACATGGTCATGACCTGGAGACCCAACTCAGTAATCACACAGACATGAACTGGAAGACTTCAAAGACCGGCTGTAATTGCTGATGCTTTGATTAGTCACAGGGAAAATGCAGTGTGAAGCGCTGCACCATGCTCTGGTCATGTGAAAAAGGTGACATATCAGCCTAGAGGAGAGGCTGATTTATTTGTGGGCTCAGCTCCCACCTCGCGGGATGATGATGTATCTAACCCACTAACCACAAGGCAGAGCACCTGAAACACCCACAGAGCTGCAGTCTGCTCCAGATGTAATTACCCCAGCTCACACCAATGCGTCTGAGGTTAAATTACCACTTTGGAGAACTACTGGAGCAACACTACAGATCCATGTCAGATAAAAAGTAAGACGTTGTTTTGCAGAATGAAGAAGAGCCTTATCAAGCATGTGCCAGCCTGAGTGCTTGTTCAGCTCTGCAAGCAGCCGGCTCTCCATGTGGTCAGGCTGGCCACCCGCTGCATCACAGATGGGAGAGATGCTGCCCTGCAGCAGAGATGGGTCCAGCACTGCTCTGCTGAGTGCAATGGAGAGGCTGAGCCATGCAGCATGAGCCCGCCCTGGGGAAATGCTGTTAGCATGGTGCTGGCAGTTCTCTGATGGCTGAAATGGACCATTCTGGGCATGACCCACAGGTAGACACGTCTCTGAGCTGCTGCTCTGATGAGTTTTGATAGACATGTGGTGTGGAACCGAAGAAAGACATTGGCTCGTCTCCTTATTCTAGCATGAGAGGATGTAAAGACGGAAATTAAAGAGGGCAATGCAGCAGCTGTGCATCATCTGCAGCTGAGAACAAGGCCCTCACAACGTGATCCTCAGTGTTCGAGGTGTCCCTGCAGCAACACAACCCTGGGAGCTGCAGCCAGGAGCTCTCCCCGGGGGATGGTGTCTCCACTAAAAGGGAGGAAATGAGTTTTCCACATGCATTAAGACAGGACACGGCGGTGTGAAGGAAGATGTTCCACGTGCCCAGAAATGCACGGGGGATTGCTGTGTCCTGGTGTCTCATCACAGAGGATGCGGCAGAAAGTGAAATCATGAAAATGATAATGGGTGGAGAACTATTTCCACATGAGAAGAGTGCAGAAAGGAGCTATTTAGTTTGAGAGGAGATGAATGAGAGAGAACACCGTGAGATGGAGATAATAACGAATGGGACAGGGAAGAGACATCTCCCAGTCACCCTTGCTAGAGAGAGAGGTGCTTGGGGAACTAAGAGGGCCCTTCTTACAAATGGATGCAGGAAAATGCTTTCTAGCAGAGCAATTCAAGTGGTCCGAGTGTGGGACTTGGGGCTGCAGGAAGCAGAGGGCAAACTACATTTCTGCAGGAGCCATCTGCATCTCCCTGCATCCCCCTCCACCTTCCTTCCAGCAGCGAGCGAGGCAGGATCTCTGATCTGCTCTGCTTGCTTCCCAAAACAGCAGCTCGTTGGTGTGGTGTTTCCCCTGCTGTCTGCTCATGCCCGTGGGCACAAAGGCCACAGTGATGGCCATGGGGCTCTGCCAGGTTGCTGCTTGGTTGGCCAGATACAAATGGCTGAGTTCCCTCTGGGAATGGCTCTCAGCGTGGGGCACTGAACACCTTCCAGGAAGGCTGGAAAGTCCCTGTCCCCCCATGTCACCACCAGGCTGCACCCCAGGACTGTGAATTCAAGTAGGTCAGTCCCCTGCTGAGCACTGACCATTTAGTGCATATGTGACAGGGCAAGGGGCTCTCGAAATTGGGAAACACTGCCTGAGGAGCTGTTGGGTGCAGTGAATTAAAGGTGCTGGGTGATGGGGAGCAGAAGGCTCCCAGGAGGGTGCAATGTGGGCAGGCAGCCAGGATCCCTGTAGGATTTAGAAGTGGTCAGGAGTTACCCACCTACAGAGAATGGGGAAGGAAAGGAGCATTATGACCCTCTCTTTGCATGTCCCTTCTGTCACCCTTCCCCAGAGTTATGGATGGACACAGCTCCCGGTGCTCCCTTATGATGCAATAAGGGTGTCACTCCATCCAGCCCCTGGGGAGATGGAACATGCCAGGTTCCTGCGCCTCTCTCTCGGGCCACTCTCAGGCTGAGGGAGGAATGGCTCTGCTCCTGTGCCCCTGCTGACCCCAACGATGGCAGGCAGGGATTCCTCCTGGCTGCTGCAGGCGATGCTGCTGCCGGCGCTGTGGTGCTTGTGCGATGCGCGCTGCACCCGCAGAGCTTAATTAGGATCTTTATTTCTTTTTCCTGGGGCTGCTAGCATGACACTCCAAAAAGCTCTGCTGCTGCGGGGTGGTGCTTTGCACGGCATTTCCATCTCAATTCGTGTCCCCGCTGAGTGCCTGTGCCCTGCCCTATCCATCCCCGTTTGGGCCAGATGGAGCATGTGGGGATGGAAAAGACCCCCGGGCTGCTCCTCCTCACTGCGTCCCCGCAGCATCCCCTAAGGTTTTCCCAGCCACGCTCTGCTAAACAATCCTTTCTTGTTGTCTCGTTAGGTGCAAAGCATCTTCTCTGCCCCACGGCCCTGCGCTGGCTGGGTTGGGGCGCGAGCAGTGGGGCCGAGCCGGGCCGGTGGCAGCAGGGCTTCAGGGCAGCCCCTGCCTGCTGCGAGCAGCAGTGCTGGTGGAGGGCTCGGGGCAAGCTCCGGAGGAGCCACAGCAGCTGCTGCGTTCAAAGCTGCATCTCCCCAGGAGGAGATGGGTGGACCAGAGTTCAGCTTTACTGCCAGGTTGGAAAACGATGTTTTTATATCAACACCTGGGACCAATCCAGAAAAATGGTGGGTTTTCTTTTTTCTGTTTTCCCTTTTTTCTTTTTCTTTTTTTTTTTTTTTTCCCCTCTCCCAGCATTCCCTGTAAATCAAAAAGTCAGAAAGAATTTGGTTTGAGTGAAGCAAATGATTTTTGAGCTACAGCACCACTGGAGGCTCAGGGGTCACAGGAAAGAAGATCCAAAACCAGGGAGCTCAGGGAGACGTGTAAGGACTTTGCAGATGCCCTGCCGGTGAGAGGGAGCACACACATCACCAGAAATGTTCACGCAGCAGAAAATCCAAGGGGTCGTGTTGCACATGCCTGCCAGCCACAACCTGCTGCACATCATCACTTTCACTGAGAAGATCTGCAGCAGCTTTCCTCTCCTGGATGCTCTTCTGGATCCACCTCCCAGGCTGGGGTTCGGCCAGCATGCAGCAGAGAGGACTCTCAGGTCTCCATGACCTGGCGTATCCCCAGTGCTTTGCAGCCAGGAGCACCATCACCACGACCGGACACTGACGGGGTAATTGCAATATTGTCATGACACGAACGAGATCAAAGGCTGGGTGCAGAGGAGGTGGCAGTGGTGCTAAGAATGACATGCAGTTTGCATTTAGAAAGCACTTAAGAAGCAATTATCCAGTGCTGGGAGCCCTGGCCAGAGAGTGTGGCTCATGTATTTTAATGCGTATTTCAAAGAGATGAAGATTGGTGCCCAGTGGGAGGGCTGGCAGCCGCAGGCAGCTGTGTGCAGTTTGCTCGGGGCCAGGCTGCACTGCAGTGGCCTCACGCAAAGCTGTGGGCAGGCTCACAGCCACCGTCCCCGCGTCCCCTGCCCCACTCCACCCATGCAAACCCTGCAGCAGATCCCCCTGCAATGAAATACAGTGGGCAGGGTACCTGGCATGCACTGTGCACAGCACGTCGGAGTGCTGCTGCCTCACCCCATGCAGCCAGACCCCAGCGCAGCAGCTCTGCATGGCTGGGCTGCAGGAGAGGGCTGCATCCTGCAGGTGGGTACTGCTGCTGGAAAAGCCTCGCAGGGAGAAGGGACCACCTAGGAGAGGCAGCCTCGTCCTTGTTTTCTAATTAGAGGCAGGCTTAGACAGACTAAACGGGTTAACCAGTGATTAATAAATTATGGTTTGTAATTATCTTCTTCAATGCTGGCTGGAGTGGCAAAGAGCACAAGTGAAGAGCCCCGACCTGAGCTGTCATTGTCAAGGGAGTATCCTACCGAGACTTCCCTACCGCCAGGCCCCCCCAGGGCTGGGGTGAGAGGGCAGCCAGAGCCACAGCACCACAGGACCACAGAGTCACAGAATCATGGAATCACAGAATATCCAGAGTGTGAAGGGACCCACAGGGATCACCGAGCTCAACCCCTGGCTCCAGCAGCACCACCCAAACCCAACCTCTATGGCTGAGAGCAGTGTCCCAGTGCTCCCTGAGCTCTGGCAGTGTGGGGCTGTGCCTGCTGCCCTGCTCCAGCTGCCATAGGCAATCCCATGGGCGGCTTTGTAAGGGGATGTAGCAGGAGAGTGCCTGCTCCTTTACCTGGTCAAAGACCTTTTTCCAAGGCAAGGAGAGATAATGCTAAGGAAAGCAGTGATGGGAACCAAGTCTGGTCAGTCACGCTGATTTAGGAGAGCAGGAGAGAATCTGATGAAGGACTTCTAGGTCTGGCAGACAATCACAAGGAACAAAGCTCCCAGTCACGCAACTGCTGGGCTAACACACAACAGGCACTGCTTCTAGGAGGGATGAACCTTGCAGCTGGGAACACTGTGAGCTAAGGGGCCCAGAATGGGAATGTGCAGAAGCTGCAGAGCTCTGCAGACCCACAGGGGATGTGCAGGGAGCAGGAGGAGCCAAGAGTGAGGATGAGTAGGAAAGGGCTGGTAGCACTGCAGTCAGTCCGATCTTCTGACATCTTTCTCTCGTTATATCTTTTCTTAACTGTCTCTCATGTATTTGCACTCTCTCTTCCACAAGTACGTGAGCTGTAAGGATGAAGTGCCAGCTGCTGGCGAGCCCCGATGTGAGTGAGTGAAACTCAGTGCCAGCCACTGGAGTCAGGTTGCGAAGGGGCACCCCGGCCCAC
Organism: Penelope pileata; assembly: GCA_013396635.1. Classification (NCBI taxonomy): domain Eukaryota; kingdom Metazoa; phylum Chordata; class Aves; order Galliformes; family Cracidae; genus Penelope; species Penelope pileata. The sequence goes on from WBMW01003620.1 coordinate 471,107, forward strand.
AGTGCCAGGTGCTGGAGCTGCTGGGACCAGCAGGGTCCTGGCATCAGATGCTGCAGTGACTGTGGTCTTCCCCTCCCAGCCATGGGGTGCAAGAGGTGCATGTGTACTCCAGGATCCAGGCCATCCTTGCAGCCCTCCGCTGTGTTCTCTCCAGCAGTCCGCATCTGCCTGGAGCTGGGCAGCCCGGCACTGGGCCCAGTGCTGCAGATGCGGCCTGTCCAGGGCAGAGCAGAGGGGAGGAGCACCTCCCTGGCCCTTTAGCCCTCTGTGCAATGCACGCCAGGGTCCCATTGGCCTCCTTGGCCACCAGGGCACTCTGCTGGCTCACAGTCACCCTGTTGGGCACCAGGGCCCCCAGTTCCTTCTCTGCAGAGCTCTCCTCCAGCAGCTCAGCCCCCAACCTGTACTGATGCATGCAATTGTTCCTCCCCAGGTGCAGGACCCTACACTTGGCCTTGCTAAGCCTTCTTGAGTCCTGCATGTAAGCATTGTTGAAGGCAGCCCTTGGCTGGTGCAGCCTGTGTCACTGGTCATGTGAGCGCCCTGTCTCTATCTGCACAGAGGAAAGCAGCAGCCACATGCCCCCAGACTCCAGCACATGAGGAGGGGGAGGACAGCAGCACAAGTGGGCAATGGTCCTCTCCATAGTCCTCCATGTCCTCCTGCAGCCCCAGACCCACTGCCTTGCAGTGTGGGTGGGATGCTGCGAGCTGTGCTCTGCATGCAGGGAGGGCTCGCCTGACCCCCAGCAAACCCCAAGTGCAGCCAGCCCGCCTGGTGCACTGCTTTCTCCTCTCAGCAGCAGCTGCTCTGCTTGCCAAGGACCCTGACTTTCTGCATCGCTTTGCTCTGAGCTGTGGAGGAGCTGCTCTGCGTCCAGTGTTGGAGTTTGTTAGGGTACAGAAATCACTGAGTCCAAAGGTCCCAGCAGCCCTGCCCGTGCCCATCAGAGCAGGGAATTGCCTTTGAAGCAAGGTCACCGGATTTAGGCCAAAGTGGGACAGACTGCGATGACTGAAGATAATCCCAGAGATACCCAGATATTCCTACTGATCCCAAATCACAATTCTGATTTCAGTCTAAGCTGTTTGTGTTCTGTTGCTGTCCCTATGCACTGTAGCACCCACTGCGGTGTTTTCGTGCTGAGCTGGAATCAGCTCTGCTGGAGCTTTAGGGCTTTAGAACATCTGTCAGCCCTGGATGTGGGCTGTCCTCAGCTCCTCTCTTCTGCTCATGTGGAGTATTCACAAAGTCTTTGGGGGAACAGAAGATTATTTTCCAACCCCATGGTTCAGACCTTGCCCAACGGGCAGGATAGGGGCATTTCTTACTTTTGTCAGGATGTGGAAGAACTTGAGAGATGGTCGCCCGGCCAGGACATCTGCGTGCCTAGGGTTTAAGGGAAGGCAAAGCTTTGGGTGTAAACCTGCAAGCAAGGGAGAGAAGAGGACCCAGGTCTCCCACGCATTGTGCTGAAGCTGTCCTGTCCTCTCTGTTCCATTCTCTTTTCTGGTGCACTTACACCTTCAGTCACTTAATTTAATAGTCTCTGGAGCAGCTGCATTTTCTTGTGAGTAGAGGAGAAAAATGATCTGGAAATCCCCAGGCTCAGATGTGTACAGGCATCTCTGCTGTTAAAGACAGCACTGCAGCTAAGCAGGGAGATGCAATTTTCACTTGTCTGATTGGAGCCTTACACTTCACCTCCAACCACGACAGCCATGTAAGCACACATCTTCAATGGGATTTTGTCACCAATACCCTCTGGCAATCCACCTTCCCTGTCCAAGGTACCTCGTATAAAGCAGAGCCAGACGGGACCCTTCTGGATCACCTGTGCTACTGTTTATCAGGAGTTTTTCTCCTCTTGCCCTGCTACTTTGCATGCCCATGGGAGGATGCTGGAGCTCCTCCAGTGCTGGGCTTCTCTGGCATGGTGAAGGAGCTCCAAGCAGCTTTTCTCACTGCCACTGTAGGCAATGGGTTGCAGTAAAAAAAGAAAGTGCTAAGGCAGAAGTCTTATTTTTGGCACTGGCTGGTTCCAAAGCATTTGATTTCTCTGGTAGCTTTCAGTTGAGGAAGCTAATTATGAAAGTGCAGCACAGAAATCCAAGGCACACGGGAACACTGTGGAAAAGTGGAACATATGAAAGACGTAGTTTTAATCAGAAAGTACTGAAAGAAAGAGAAATCTCAGAAGAGCTCGTGACTGATGTGTGGCTGGAGAATAGGCAGCTGGGAAAGAGACAGACAGAGAGAGAGGTCTGGCTGCAGAGCTAACTCCAAGCAGAGCAATTAGAATTTGCAAGGCAGCAGAAGTCACCCTGTCCAGAGTGACAACTTTGAAGGGTGAGTAGCACATAGCTTTCATGGACACGGCTGAAAACACTTGACACCACCAGAGTGACCCGTGGCAGAGATGAGAGCAGATCTGAAAGCAGGGATGAAGCCAGCGCAGCGCCTGGAAGCTGCATGCACTGTGATAAGCAGGGAAATCAGTGCCCTGCATACTGGAGAAAGGCAGGAAATGCAGGAGTCCACCAGCACCAGCAGATGCACAGGATGGATAAAGAAGAAGGTGGCCATGCTATTAGCTCAGGTGATTTCTTCAAAGGAGCGAAGGAGAGTGCTGCAGCAGCAGGTGAATGGGCTCTAAATCTCAAGGCCAAGGTAACTTGCTTTACATTAAACGCGTTTGTTTGAAAGCAAGCCAGAAAGTATCATCAAAAGGCACTGCCTCAGACAGTGGCGAGGAGACTTCTCTCTGCTCCAGGTGAATGCAACCTGAGTGTGCCACTGATCAGAGAAGATCCTGTTTCTGCTAGCACCATCACCCAGACAAGTGTCCCAGTATGGTAACGAGAGGACCAAAGAGACAAGAGATGTTAGGGGATGTCCTCCTGGATGGCCAGGTGGGAGGAACGATGAGCATGGAGTCTGCTGCTTCCCCACAAAGCTCTGAGCGGTTAGATTGGGATTAGTGAGGCTTGGTAAGGTCAGGACAAGTGCAACCGATAGCACAGCTGCCTTCATCATTAGCCCTAGTGCCTAAATGCTCTGTCAGGGCACATTGAGAGCTGGGTGATGCTGTTACCAAGGTGGAAGACTAGACTGATGTGAAGTGCTTGTAAAGATGGCCTGGAAGACAAGAAGTGGTCCAAGGGCTGGTGCCTTGGTAGGCTGAGATGCCCAAGCAGGAGAAAGCCCTTGCAGGCAGACCAAGGCCTTGGCTGGTCTCTCGCCAGCTATTGGTGCCCTGTGGGAAGTTGCTCAGCACAACTGAGCTCAGGTGGGCACAGCTGGAGCTGTCCAAAGATGCTGTACACCTTGGCTTCACCTGTGCCTTGGCTTCACCAAAGCACAGTGACTATGCTAAGCTCCTTGCTGTGCAGCTTGGTCTTGCTCGCACTGACCTTTGGGGATGGCACACAGCCTCCTGCTGACCCTCAGCTGCAGGGACAGAATGCTCACATGTGGTCCTTCCCAGAGCGCTGCCCCAGCTCGGGGGCAAAGGCTGGGTTTTGTCTGTTTGCTGGCTTCTCTCCATGTGAAATATATCGCATGTTCTCCCTGACCCTTTGCCACCTACCCTTGAAACATAGATTACATCCCTGACAATTTCCAAGTGAATCTGTTAATTAGTTCCTGAGACAATATTAATTAAATATAAGCTCTTTACAAAATTTCAATTTGTTTGTTCATCTTCTGCTGACCCTTGAACTAATGAAGGGCTTTTCATTGACCCCTCACATCCCATAGGGAGTTAAATCTCAGTGAAATAAGGTGGAGAGGTGGATGTTTGAAGAAATTAGGCTGAAATTCTACAAGGTTGCACAAGGTAATCAACTTATTTATGACTTTGTATTACAGCCAGAGGAGGGTGTGTAGCTCCAGTTCTTCCTAAATAGTCTTACATCCAACATCCCACACAAAGGAATACAGCTCCTGTGCAGGAGACAGGCTCCAAACTGCGTGCAGAGAATCATAGAATCCCATGCTGGCTAATAAATAGTCCCAGCTGGTGGCATGGTCCCTGATATAACTGAATTTCATCATCAGAAAGAGCAAATGCTAAAGGCTGAAACTGCAGCTGGGGTCCCAAGGTGTACGACCCAAACTGGAGGAGGAGATCTTGGTACTGTACTTCACCACCACCAGCCCTATTTTACATGTTGGTGGTCTGTTCCCACATTTCCTCATGTGATAAAAAACAGACAGGGCTGAACCCCCTGAAAGCATACCCTCAGCAAGCTGAATAGGGTGCAAACCAAATAGGGTGCCAGGGGCAGCTCATCCCTGCCCAGTGTCCCTCTCTGCAGAGGGGCAGCCCTGGCTGAGCTCTGAAGTGGCTGTGGGTGTTCCCATGTTTTTCACTATTGTTTCCTGATCACTCACCCAGTTCTAAATGGAGCTTTGTTTGGTTATTTTGCAGTTTCAAAATTAATTTTGGAGAGTGTCTCATTGTAGGCTTTCAAAAGGATTACGCCTGTGTCTGCCCAGCTCTATAATTAAGTCTCTTTGAGATTTCCACTTGCAGCAGAAACAAAGTGCTTGAAATAAAGCTGGCAGTTTAGGCAGCCATCAGTGCATTTTGTCTGCAGTGCACAGGATGCCTGAGATGGAGTTGGAGGTCTTTTCTGTCCATCTCACAGCTATGCCATTAGCAGTAGGGGCTTGGGGCCAAGCAGAGATCCTTTGCTGGGGACAGTAGAGGCTGGTGATGTGGAGGGTGTTAAAATAAGCTGCAACGTGCTTCCAGAGGAGGCTGCAGGACCCTGGCGGCAGCTGGTGTGGGCTGTTCCGCTCTGCTTTCCACCTTGCCTCCGCTGTCCAGAGTCAGGCTTGACTTCTGGTCTGAAAGCCCCAAGGAGAAATAACCATGGAAGTGACCCCTCTGAGGTTATGGAGGATTTGTGTTCCCTAGCGTGACTAACGGGGTTTTGGGTGCCACAGACTGCACTTGGCTAGTTGCTCTGCACAGGCAGAGAAAAGACGAGGCAGGTATCAGGGGCAAAGCAGTGCAAACATGCAGTGCAGTGATGGGTGGCAGGGGATGGGGGCTGAGGTGCCACCACCATCTGGCAGAAATGAAATGGTTCATCTGCCTGGGATAAAGCCCCAGAGAGAGGAGAGAACAAGCCATGCACAAGAAAGAACAAGGACAGAGAGGGATGGAGGAAAAGATGTGGAAGAAACCGGAAGGAAAGAAGCACAAGCTGACTTCAGGAAACGCAAGGGATTCTCCAGAGCAGGAAGATGCAGGAGTCCTGTGTGGCAGAGGGGTAGGGAACTGGGTAGCAGGCTTAGCAGTTCTGCAGGGACTCTGTGTTTTCTCAAAGTCTAAGCATTTCAAACTACCTGCTTATCCCACAGAACCGCTCCCTTTGGCAATATCAGAGCCACTGCGCTCTAGAGATTGAGATTAAACACACGCAGTGCTGCCTGGGCTTTTTGCAGCCCCTGTTTCATTATCTCCAGCTAATTTTGTTTGTTTGTACCTGCCTTTCCAAAAAGAGCACAGGGGTCCCTGTGCTCTTTCCCTGTGTCCCTGCGTCCCTTTCTTTTCCAAATGTATGTGCACTGGGAAAAGAGTTGAGACTTCAGCCACTGGTCCAGTGCCTGGTCCAGCCTTCCTCTGTGGCTGCTGACTCTCACAGTGCCACGGGCAGCCCTGTGATATTTTTGGCTGCTTTCAAGCCCCAGCTCCTGGAGGCATATGATTATAACAGCAAAGCCTTTGACCTCTGTGGCTGCGCAGAATGGAGCCACATGCTAGAAACTGCAAAGCAAAGGAGAGGTAATAAGAGCAACAAGGTATATTTGTGGCTCTCCTGCCATTTTAGTGCCTGCTTAATGGGCTTTGTTTCCTGATGTGTCTTTGAAGTGCTTGGACTTAACTATTGCATCTCTGCTTTTTCAGCCAGTAAAGCATCATTGCTTGGGTTGTCTGCAGAGAAATCCAGAGGAGGCTGTCACAAGACTTTTCTGGGCACGAGAGGTGTGAGTGTGGGCTGGAGAACCTGGAAGCATTCAGGGGGACAAAGCCAGTACTCCGACCAGGCTCTGAGACCCTCTGTAGAGCACCCCAAAGGCCTCTGCCATGGACCCTGTGTGGCCCCAGCCCTGCTGTGATGGCTTCCCTCCAGTGCTCCTCACAGCAACGTCCTCACTTGTGATGCTAAGGGATGGTCCCTGAGGTCACTGCAGCGCTGGATGCAGAGTGAGGCTTTAGGAGGGGGCAGAGATATTCCCCAGATGTCTCTTCAGATGGTGCATTCTTCTCAATGTGTGGATACACCTGAGGCAGACCAGGTCTTACTGGCATACTCACTGCAGCAGAGCAGTCCATCCCTCGCTGTTCCTCGGGACAAGGGCTGTGCTACTTCCAGGCTTGCAGGTGGTGACTCCAGCTTGGGCCTGGAGGTTATTGCAGTGATTTCAGTTGGGCTTTCTCTGGGGCAGGCACCAGCCAGCACCATGGCTTGTGGGAAAGCTCCTGCCTCCCCTTTGGTGACATGCTGAACTTCTTCTGACTGCTCATCCCCTCTTCTTAGGACCAGGCCAGTCCATCAAGGCATAAGTGTATATATCCATTTGGGCAGCACGGACGTGGCAAGGCTTAGAGATGCTGGCACCAAAAAGGTGCCTGAGAGGCTGTTGCTTTGCAGCAATATACAGCTCCTGTCCCTAAAGCTCTGTAGCAACTGGGCCCCCACCTTAGGGAGCACGGACTTTGTTCCACTTCAGCAAGACAGAAAATAGGCAAGAAGGCAAGCACAACCCTGGTGTTCTTGGATAAAAGAACGTTAATGCCATTAATATCCAGCAATCAGAATTTCTTAGAGAGAGAACAGTACTGCATCCCCATCCCTCCTGTTCATCCCTTGCTTGTTTAATGAAAATCAGAGACAGCCATTAAAGAGCTGCTTAGCATTTCAATACGTTTAATATCCTCACTGATAAGGGAACGATAGATATTACCAAAAGGCCTTTCTTAAACTCTCCCCTTCTGCAGCCGGTGCTCCTGGCTTGTGTTTGTCTCAATTCCAATTCCAAACCATCTCCTTCAATGAGAAAAATTATGATAAGATTATTTTTTTTAATATAAAGGAAATTAATACACAGCATGACAAGGAAGAAAAGCAAGCCAGGCCTGCCTAGCCCTGACCTTAATTAATAGGGTGCTGATTGCTCAGTTGGTCAAGGGCCTCCCACTGTCATGCCTCATCACTGCTGATGCTGAGGGCTGACCCTCGCTGGTGGCATCGAGGGAAGACCCTAGCTTCTCCACAGTTGTGGCACCACGGCTGCTCCACAGTGCTGCAGGGGAGAGGCCCAGAGTGATGGGGATGGCAGGGAGCCCCAGGGAGGCACCGCTGTGCGGACACCTTGCCGAAAAAGGGGCCTGTCACATTAGGATGTCTCCAGGAGGAGAAAATCCCAGGGAATTGGGTAGGGGAAAGTGCAGGTTTCTCCATCACAGTCCCTGTGATGTTTCACTTCAACGCTGAGGAACCTGTCCCAGCCCTGATACAGTACAGGGACTGACAGCCATGTTGGCTTGGCACGGCTCCGGATGACACATTGTATAAATGCGGATAACTTGTCAGCATGTTCATACAGTAGATGCTGCTTTAAAGGGCTTTCCTCATTCATGGAGCGTGCTAAAGTTTGCTGGGGTTACTGCTGGCAGCTGAGGCAGGAGCACAGCTGAGGGTTTGCTGGTGGACGCCATTGGCACATGGCAGTGCAGAGGGGGATGAAGGGGCCCAGCATCGCCCTGCTGCTGCTGCTGCTGCCTCTCTGGGGGGGCCTGAGGACACGGGGAGAAGGTGGCCATGGCTCACAGCACGAGTATAATCCTCCCCTGACAGTTCAGTGCTGTTCCCTCGGGCCCTGTCACTGTCCCCAGAGCAGAGCTCAGCACTGTCCCTCTGCTCCCTGTGAGGGGCCGCAGCCGCCATGAGGCCTCCCCTCAGCCTCCTCTCTAGGCTCTGGGCACTCCTCCTCCCGCAATAAGGACGTGTGGACAGCTGCCCCAGTGCCGTGAGGCCCGCAGCCAGGCTCAGCCCCCGCCTCAGCCCCCTCCCTCGGGGCAGGGCCCGGCGCAGCTCCCCGGCTCCCCGGCTCCTGAAGGTGGCGCTGTGCCCCCGGGGGCTCCGCCATTTTCCGCTCGCCTCGGTACCCGCGAGGTGAGGAGATTCGCTCCCGCAGGGCCCCGCTGAGCTGCTGTGGGCCGTCCTTTTGCACAAAGCTGGTTGGAAAGGGCGACATGAGCTAAGGAGGAAGCTGTGACCTCGCTGGGAAGCGAGGAGGGGTCGTGGTGAAGGGCCCCTGGCCCCCCTCTTCTGCTGGGCCTCCGTATGTGAGCTGTGCTCTCCTCTCACCGCAGCGTCTACCAATATCCTCTGTCTCCTGACAGCCGGGTGTGGGGCCATGCTGGACGGACATGGTGACAATGAGGGGCTGGCCGAGGCACACAGGACATGGGGAGGCAGCTGGAGGGCCCGATCCCACTCAGAACCAGAGAACGGCAGCAGGGAGGGAAGGGGAAGGGTGCAGGTGGGGAGAAGGGCCAGGGATCCTGGCACGGTGCCCTTGGTGCCTGGGAGGTGTGGGTCTCCTGGGCTGCCCTGTGGCTGTGCCCATGGCTGCACGTAGATCTTTTCTCCTGGAAAGGAGATTTCCAGATAGCATCACAGGCTTCTTGCACGCATGTTGGCATCCTGCAGCAGCTCTCACGCTCCTGACAGTGCCCAGCTTCCAGGCACACGCACAAATTGGGCACGTGCTGAAGACAAAGTGAAACCAGGACCCCCCCTCCACTCCTTCAGTCTCAGTGTGCATGCACACCCACTCACAAAATGCTGTGGTACTCAGGACACAGTGAGCCCATATGGTCCTCAGCCAGCACCCAGCACTGCACACCTGTGCATGTCACCCTCTCACCTCCTCATTTCTAGCAGTGCATCCGAGTGGCCTCCCAGTCGCTGGGATGGATTTGGGGCACATAGTTCTGAGGTTATGGTATCTGGGCTCCTGCAAACCCCTTTACGCTCTGCAGTGGGGCCCAACCACAGCAGCTTGTCTGGGACTCTGAGTCACAGCGAGGCCAAAAGCTATGGGGATGCGCAACTCTTGGTAGCCCTGGGCACCTCTGCAAGACGTGAAGGACCCACATTCTCAGGACACTTGAGGCTGGGAGGACAGCGAGGCACTAGAAAGCCCATGTTGTGGCTTGCTATGTCTGTGCCTGAGTTGTGCTGGAGATCCGCAGGGTTACTCCCTATGTTGACTCCCTGTATTAATGCATCATACTGAGATTGAATACCACTCAGTTCTGCAAGGCCAAAGCTGCCTTCTGCTTCCCCAGATCTGGATTTCCAGAGCTTGAGACTGAGATGGTGTCAGTGTGGATGACCAGAGGTGTCCCTCTGAGATAGGTACCTGTCTCTGCTTGGACACTGGATGACAAAGAGCTGAGGGAGCCTACGCAAGAAGTCTGCTGGGATGGAGTAGAAACACAACAACCAAGGCTAGACTGGGGCTGGCAGAAGAGCAGCTCTCCCACCACCTGCAGGGATGCAACCATCATTGCACCAGTGCTGCTCTGGGGCTTCCTGGTGACTTGGAGCTATTCAGGAAATGGTCAGCCCCAGTCTGAGAGGGTGATGGGCATGACACAGATTCCCCAGAGCAGTGTCACGGCCCCAGCTGCCGGAGCTCAGGGAGCACTGGGACACTGCTCTCAGCCACAGAGTTTGGGTTTGGGTGGTGCTGTGTGGGGCCGTGGTTGGGCTTGGTGATCCCTGTGGGTCACTTCCAGCTTGGAATGTTCTGTGATTCTGTTACCCCTGTGCTCAAGGACGTCTGCTCAGCTGCATGCTGCCTGACAGCACTGCTCAGGCTCTGTCCATGGCCTCCTCCAGGCCTTGTGAACTGCTGGAGACTGTCACACCATTTGCCTGCAAGAGAGGCACTGTGTCCTCCCCATGGCCCTGTATTGGTGCCCTGAGCCACTCTGCAGTCCCATCCCGTGATACTGCTGATGACAAGATCTCTCCAGTGCTGTCTCCGGGCAGACAGTTTCCCAGGCAGCCAGAGAAAAAAGCTGGAGGGACCCAATGTCCCGGGTCATTCCCAGGTCCTGGTGATGAGTGCTGTGAATGTGTTCCTGCAGGCACAATCCTCAGCTGCTTTGAATGGGGGATTGTTGCCACTGCGCTGTGAGATGGGAAGGTACAGCCCAGCTGGAGCCCCTCTGGCTGCAGCACGCAGAAGGCTGTTGGCAGCACCGGACTCAGCGCCATGGGGTGCCCCATGCAGCGTCTCCAGCGTCTTCATGCCAGGCTCCAGAATTTGGCCAGGTGGGAAGGATGTGGGAAGATGGAGGGCATGCAACCCTTCCTCGGGACCTCCCTGGAGCCCCATGAGCAAGTCTGGAGCCATGGGGGAATTTTTGTTCAAGAGATGGGTCAGACCTGCCCCAACACTTGAGAAAGGCCTATCCTTCCTCCCATGCCTTTTCCTGGGGTGGGTTCCTGTGGGCAGGGCTGCAATCACACCTCGGTCTGCCTGGCCACGAGCACGCTAGAGAGTGAAGAACACCTTTGGTGACAGAGGCGGGAGTCAGCATCCGCGCTGATCACAGGCAGGTATCAGTGCTCGCTCAGTGCTCAGATGGGGAAACAGTCGTGGCAGCTGTAGGGGATCTGCCGACAGATGCTGAGTGTTAAATGCTGAGCGAGGTGCTCACCCAGCTCAGCGATGCTGGCAGCTCTGAACAGGAGGGACGCGGAGGCTTCCCTGGCAGGGCAGCAGGGAGGATGCTCGGTGCTCCAGGCTTCCCAGAACGCCATGCTGGGCCCCTCTACCCATAGCCTGGCCTTGCCCACCCTGCTGGGAGAATCGCTGGGGGTCTGTGTCCTCCCAGGCTCTGCTTTTGGAAAGGGTGGCCCTGTCTCAGATGGCTGATGTGGCTATGAGCAGGCTCGGGGCTGGCAGCCCTGGCAACACTGTCCCCAGCTCCAAGAGTATGCCTGCCCCAGAACCTGACAGGCATTGAGGTGGGAGCTCAGCTGTCCCCCCAGCCCCAAATGTGCAAGGGGAACACAATGCAATTCATTCTCCAGGTGCACCAGGACTGGGGGGCAATGCCACCTCCACGCCTGATTCTGAGCGAGTGTGTGCCCCCAGGTTTGCTGGGCAGAGGAGAAACCTCAGAGCTTCTCCATCCCCTTGCTGTCCCGCTGCCTGGGAGAGGAGGCTGAGAGCAGTTCCTCCATCCCACAGGCCGGGCTGGGACAGGGAGCACGGCTGCAGCACCGGGCTGGAGGTTCGGCTTTCACAGCAGCTGGACAAGAGCAGCAAGGAGGGACAGGGAGCAGGAGAAGCTCGGGGGCTGTGCAAGTGGCAGCATGGCAGCATAGCATCATGAGAGAGAGGGGAGGATGGCTGGGGGGAGCAGGAGCCTGCGGTTGGGATGCTCCGGCTGGGAACAGCGTGTGCGTGTGGAGTGGGAAGGGGGGCTCGCTGCAGAGCCCACCCACCCTATTGGCTTGCGAGCGGTGACAGGCAGGCTGCGCCCCCCCCGCCGAGCCGCTCGCCTGTGTGGATGCGAGCAATGTGCGCAAAGTGCCTTTGCATGAGCCGGCGTGTGCCGTAGCTCCGGGCGCTTGCTCGCAAAGGTGCCGAGACGACCACGGCAGCCCCATTCTGCACCTGGCGGCCCCACCAGACCATGGCATGGGCACAGCGGGACCTGACGTCCTCGCTCTCCATCGTCATCACCTTGGCTGCCTGCCTGTCCGCCACCACCAGTGAAGGTAGGGCGTGGGGTGGTCCTGGCACCATGGGGCAGGGTGTGGGGGGACGCGGGGGTCGGTGTGGCTGGGGCGTTGGGGTGTGTTGGCAGGGGCTTGCTGGCAGGAGCTTAGCTGGGCTTAGCTTTTCCCTGCTCTCAGGGGAGCAGAGCTCCGGGCTCCTGCCTGCCTGAGTTTGCTGATCCTGGAGCTTCTGCACAGAGGCCAAACTTTGGAGCTGGGCAGGACTTGATGTTTGCGACAGCACCCGCGAGCTCTGCCCGTCCTCCCTGTGAGGGCTCTGCTGCAGCGTGCAGGGGTGGACTGGGACGCACACACTGGCTCAGCCATGGCCATCCCTGTGGCAGAGCTGGAGGCAGCTCGGGTTGTGTGTGCTGGCGCTGCAGGAACGGGTGAGCAATGGAGGGCTGCGCAGAGGGTGCGGGAATGGGTGGAAGCTGGAAGGGCATCCAGGTGGGAAACTTGTCGCGAGGGAAAGGGCTGTGAACTTCTGAAGCAGGAAGCGGGGGTTCAGGTAGGGGCCCTCTCCCAGTATCTCAGTGTTGGTGCTGATGGGCCTGCACCCAGCTCCTGGCTGTGCACAGCCCTGGCCTGTGCTGGCTGTGCAGCCCTGTTCCTGCAGCTCGGGCCCCCTTGGTTTGGCAGTGCTGCTCCCGCTGCCTGTCATCCGCTCGCTCGTCTCCTTCCGTGCTGGCAGCGCCGTGACTGCTTCCCAGGGCTGCTGATCTTCATCACCCAGAGATCTGCCGTTCCCACTCCCGAGTGTGTCCTTGGCACTGGCAGCAGCATCCTTCCTCCCTTCTGCTACGCCTGAGAGCTGTGGCTAGTGTGGCACAGCGAGCCCAGTGCCGGTGTCCCTGCCCGTGATGGTGGTGGCATCCCTCCCTTCTCGCTGCAGCTCTGATGTCCTCCTGGCATGCCGAGGCCCGCGGGCTGCTTCCTGCCTTTTGCAGCACCCGGCAGGGCTGGGTTCCTGCTGCCATCTTCCAACATGCATCCCTACCTCCCCTCCCACCCATCTTCTCTTCCTTACCTGTATTACCCATTTTTAGCTCTCTGTTAGTCCTACCCTATTTTTCTGCCAGCTGCCCACTACCTGGCACTCCTCCTGCTCATTTCCCACTGGCTTTCCTGCCCTTGCGTCAGGCTCTCGCTGCTGGGGATGGGCTTTGAGGGAGGAGGAATGGACCCCGGCCCCCCATGCCCTGCTCCGTGTGGCACCACCTGCCCCATGACCCCTGCCCGGGGCTGAGCATGGTGCCGGATGCTCCTGCGGGACAGGATCCAGAGCTGCGATGCTCCGAGCGGAGCAGCCGTCCTGAGCCCAGGGTTACTGGGCATGGGCAGAGCATGCAAGGCCGACGGCTTCTTGCCTTCCTCTGTTCTGGAGGGAGCAGAGAGGGGAGCTGGAAATTCAGCTTTCTGTCAGAGGCAGATAGGCAGAGAAAAGCAAGTTGCTGGCATCCTTCTGGTGTCCAGGTACAGCCTCCAGCACTGTTCTGGCTGCCCCGACTCCCACTGCTGTCCCTGCACCTGCCCCAAAGTGAGGGCAAAGCCCAGAGATGTGGGATGGCAAAGTGCAGGCCCTGGCCGTGCTGCGAGCACAGCTCTGACATGAGATCGCTGCGTGCTGGGGTGGGTTTCACAGTGTCTGCAGGGACACCTGGGTCCTGCCTGCGTGCACCTGGTAGGAAAGGTCTGTCTTTTCCTCAGGACATTTGGAAAGGACAGCTAATCTTGATGAGCAGGGATGTGTGGGATGTGGGACATGTGGGGCACTGAGGAAGATGCCGCAGGTTGGATCTGGGCTGTGAGGCTGGACAAGACAGTGGTTCGGCCTCAGGATCAGCCTTGTGTGGGGCCCTGCAGAAAGCCAGTGATGCTCCCTCCACTGCCCCCAACTTTGTCCATGTCTCCACAGCCCTGGGACACGGTTCCATGGTGGCACAGGATGGCTCTGTGTCAGCTGAGCCATAGGGCAGGGAAGTGTCCGCAGCACCGCTGATGTGGCTGTGGGATCCCACTGGAACGCAGCACTGTGTGGAGCTGGGACAGAGGGACAATGGTGCCGGTACCGGGGCTGCTGTGGGGCTGCTGGTTGGGGTCGGTGTGGGGCCAGCACGGCCCTGTGGTCTCCTGCCTGTGCCAGGCTTCGCAGCCCTACAGCATATGCTGGTGTGGTGTGAGCCCATAGCCAGGGCACAACGAAGTGAGCAACACAGTGACAGCCTCACCATAGCCCTAACATTAGCCTCAGCCCTAACCCCAACTCTAACCCCAGCTCTCAACACCAGCCTCGACCCCAACCGTAACCATAACCCTAATCCTAACCCTGACCCTAACTGCAACCCTAGCCCCAAGTGCAAACCTAATCCAAACCCCAACACTAACCGTAACCCCTACTGAAACCCCAACCGTAACCCTAATCCTAACCCTAATCTTAACCTCCACCCTAATCCCAACCCTAACCCCAGCCCTAACTTAACTCTAACCCTGACTCTAAGCTCAACCCTAACCCCAACACCAATCCTAACCCCAACCCTGACCCCAAACCTAACCCCACCACTGACCCCGCAGCATCCCCAGCCGTGTTTGAGCTGTGGGGCACAAAACAGCAGCAGCAAAGTGGCCCAGAGGCTGCCGTGCTGCACCCTGTGCGTGTGTTCTGAGGGCAGTCGGTGCCTTAAGGTGTGTATTAACCCAAGGAAACTCCTTTGGGCTGATTTTCTTTCCCTTTCGAGAGCTCCCAAAGCCTTTCTCTTTCCTGCAAGGTATTTTTTTATAATTTTTTTTTTATTTTTTTATTTTATTTTTTATTTTCCCCAGAAAGTTCTGAGTTTATTTTTTTTATTCATTTTTATTCACTCATTTTTTTTTGCAGTGAGTGCCCCAGGAAGGGGAGTGGGCAGCAGAAGGGAATCACAGTTCTGTGGGAAATGCCCACACTTCAGTGTGGCAGCCATTGCAAAGCAGAACAAAAGCCAAAACCCAGATATTTCCCGCAGAGGGGAGAATCTGCAGGATGCATATTTCATATTTAGTATTTCATATTTTTCATATTTCAAGTGGGAACATTGCAAAAATTTGGTTTGAAATTGTTGAATTGCTTTGGAGCAAGGAGGTAAAAAAGTTCTCAGTAATATGGAAATAGTGGAGTGGACTGAAATATTGACAGTACATACACGGAGTTGCACAGGCAAAGAAATTCATGTGATATTTTATATGACATCACGAATTGAAGTTAAATAACAGAATATGAAATATCTTTGCTGGATTGAAACAAAATTGGAAGAGCAGAAATTACCACAATTTTGAGCTTGGTGCATGTGACAAAATTGTGTTTTCTGCCAGAAAATGGCACTTCACGTCCCACTGCGGGGCTGGGTCTGCTCCCTGGTGCAGCTCTGCTTCCCCTCGCAGCATGAGTGGGGGACACAGGGCATGGAGGCACGGCCCCAGATTTTTGGGGCATGCGGGGAGAGGCAGAGTGGAGAGAGGTGGGGAAGAAGGGGAAGGAACAGCATCACCTCCAAAATGGCTGAGAGACCAAATGTGTGACAGGAGCAAAAAA